>CM035234.1:31715021-32284657 GCA_020226215.1 Sindora glabra | reverse complement strand
CTTTCTTTTTCCAATAAGAAGAGTTTTTCAATAAAAGAAAATGGAAGATAAAAATTAAATTTTGGAGTCCTTTAAAAAAGTAAAAGTTAACATACCTTTACTAGATTTAATAAAGAAAATTCCAAAATATGCTAACTTTATAAAAATATTTATGCATCAATAAGAGAAAATTAAGGGATGATAAGAAGTAAATAAGGGCAAATATGTCTACAATCATGTAGAGGAAGTTACTAAGAAAATGCAAAGATCTAGGTGCTTTACCATTCCATGTATTATAAGGAAAATCAAAATTGAGCATGCCATGTTATATTCAAGAGTATCAATTAATGTCATGTCTTTTTAGATTTTTAATGCTTTGAATTTAGGAGCTTTGAAAGAAACAAGGGTAGTTGTTCAATTAGCAAATAGATCTAACATCCACCTTTTAGGTGTTGTTAAGGATGTTTTAGTGCAAGTTAATGGACTTATTTTTCTAGTAGATTTCTACATTTTGAAGATGAAAAATAAGGCATCTAATATTCTTCTACCAATCATTCTTAGCCAACCTTTTCTTAAGGTAACAAAAAATCATGATTAATGTTTAAGATGAAATATTAACCATGAAGTTTGATGGTGTCACAACCAAGTTTGATATTTCTAAAGATATGTACGAAAATTTTATATCCTTTCTTAGCATTTTAGAGCCTTTAGTGCATGATATTCCTTATTTTGAATTTTTTATGCTATTTTTGACTTTCTTGTTTCTACTATTTTTTATTTTGACATTTTTCATCTTTGATGTTACTACTTCTGCATTTGTTAATTCTAATTTACAAGTTGATGCTATTTATGATGACATACTTATTGAGTTTCCTAAATTTTCCAAATTTGTGAATTGTGTGGATAACCATGAATGTCCTTGTAGAGATAGTGCTATTAAACATGATATATGAACTAAAATTTTTGCATTTTTAAGTGATAATAATAATGTTGATTCAAAAATTATAGGAAAAATGATGATAGAGACATTTCACTTTTAGAAGAACAAGAATGCTTTTATATTGATTATTCTAATTATTTTATTGATCATATTGAATTTGTTTGTTATTTAGGAGGATTCTGAACATTCAAGCAACAATGATTTAACAATAGCACTTGGAGGTATTATGGTGGATGATTCTAATTTTCAAAACACTTATTTGATGATAGATGAATTAAAGGTTGGTAATTTGGAAGCAATGAAAATAGTCAATCCTCATGTAAATCTTAGTCGAAGAAATTAAAGTCATATATAGCTGAAGATGTTAAAGAAAGGTACATCTTAGAAAGCAACCTAAGCCATTTGAGATTTGCTTTCTCTTACTCTTCTCTTTTATTTACTTGTCCTTTATCTTTTTTAATCTTAATAATATTGATATGTTTTACATTGAAGATAATATAAAATTTAAGTGTAGAAGAGAGATTTTTAGGATTTAATTTATTCTTTGGATTTTCACTTAATGCTTTTCAATGCTTTCAAAAAAAAGCTAGAAACATTTAAAAAAAAATAATATTTTTCACTTGTATTTTAGCCCTTTTGGAGTCATTTTAGTTGCTTTTTTTGATAGAGATTTTAGATTTTCATGAATAAGATTCAATTGAAATTAGATAGGATTCATAACATGATTGAATGAACTATTTTGCTTCTTGAAATTGATTAATGTAGTGGGATTTTGAATTGATGGAATTGAACTTGGTAACTTGACTTTCCTTATGACATTTTGAGCTTTCTATTGAAAATTCATATTATTCTCTTTGCTTCTTGTGTGATGTTCTTCCATAATTTATTTATCTAGAACTTGCTTTGATTCCTTTTGAGACTACATTTGCACATGCATACACAAAAATAATAAAAATATTTTTTCTAGTTAAGTTGAAGCTAAATAGCCAACCTTAAACAAATGTCTTTACCTAACTTAGGAATTAGTAGAGCACTTAAATTTTTATTAGATAGATCTTTAAATAAGTGTAGGGGTATATGAGTTTATTATTGTGAAAATTTATTAACTTCAAGTTCAAAGGTTAGTTAAAAAAAGAATAAGAAAGAAAAGTCAAAATAAAAAATAAAAAATAAAAAATAGAGAAAAAGAAAAATTGAAAAAAAATAAGAAATATAAAAAAATAAAGAAGTTAATGAGTGTTTGAATTTGGCTTGTTATGTTGACTTATAATTGTTTATAATTAGCCCATATATTTTCTATTCAAGTACTCTATTGATTTCTTTAGTTTCTAAGCTTTTATACCCTCATTTTTCCTTTCCTTTTCTTTAGCCACATTGTAGCCTTGAATAAAGTCTTTTTAATTTATATTGTGTATATGATTTAAGTAGTAAAGATTAAATGATTAGTAAGGTTATGATAGAACAATTTCATGGAATAAACTTGAGTGAAACGCTTATCTTGAGTTGGAGAGTGAATTTTATGAAAATCTACCATGTTGATCTACTCTTTTTGAATAAATATGCTATGTAGGTAGTTTTAAGTTTGTTAAGATCTTCTTTCATAATGTGTTACGTTTCTTGTTGGCTTTATTTGTTTCTTGCTTTTGCATTTATAATTTTGAAGTTTTTAGAAAGTAAAGTCTTTTAGCATGTTATATTTGCTAAATTTCACAAAATTTGTCTTGTTTTATAATTTGGGATTAGTTTTACAATGTTTTGAAATTCTTTAGTTAATGATTAATTTTAATACTATTTTAGGTTTTTATCTATATATTGGGCTTTGGATGTTGGATTAGGGTGATCTTATACTATTGAAAAGCTTAAAGAAAGACCTATAACTTTGGTATTTTTGGTCAAAGTCCAATTTCGACTATTTGAAGGTTTTATTTAGCTGAAAGGCTAAGCCCTATTTTTTTCTAATTGAGCTAACTTTGGTTTTTAGGTCATATTTAAAATTGCAAAAATCCAATTAATGTAAAACTAGAGCCTAAATCTTCCCAAGGTTGAGCTCTACAACTTTTATATTTATGATTTATAAAAATTACATTATTTTAGTGGTCTTAGATTAGGTGGAATTCAAACCTATAAGAATTTATTACTATAACTCTTAGAGTTTATTACTTTATAAGGACCTTTAAAAATTAGCAAGGCACCATTCTCATAATCCTAAAAGGCATAGGAACCAAGTCTAGTAGGGTTTTAGAGGTATCAAGTTAGATTGGAGGTAAGAACACAAATAGACTTTACACCTTACAAAATTCAACAACATAATTTTCTCTCTTCTTCTGGCTCTTGCTCTTTAGCTATGGAAGGCTAAACTTCAAACTTAATTCAAGGATTTTTAGGCTCCTTTCCACTAGATTATGAGATCTTAATTTGTAATATTAATTTCTTCTAATTAATTTTTCTCTTTCTTAATTATTTATGCTAATTATCTTAAAATTGCATGTGTTCAATGTAGATTTGGCATAATTGATACTTATCCTTGTGATTTTTTATCTTTTGCTACCTTGATGTTCAGTTGTGATTAGTTAATCATGATTCTACACATAGAGGTAGAGGGTTGAGAAATTAATTAGAGGTTTCTATTTTAATTTCTTAATTCACCGAATTCTATCGATCTTGCTTCTTAAGGATTATAGCGGATGGTTAATTTGATTAATTTTAATTGATCAAATCCTAAATGGTTATCTAGCATAAGGTTCATAAATTATTGTAGGAGTTTTGTATAATTCAAGGTTAAAAAGTTAATTAGAAAAGTTAAATATCAAGTGATCCATGATTAATCCAAACTAAAGTTTTTAAATCCTTGAATTAGCTCTTTCATTGCATTAGTTTTCCTTTTTTCTATTTTGCTTTGTGCTTTGCTTTGTTAATACATTTATTTTAATTTTGAATCATAAACCCTCTAACTTTAATTATGTGTTAATACTACATACTATATACTATATTATGCATTCTACATATAGTTTAATTCTACCTCTAATCTAATTTACCATTGTTTGCATTAGTTTCTTCTATTTTTAGTGTATAAATAAATTAAACAATTATATAATCATTATTAGTGAGTTAATTTAGAAAAGATAAATCAAGGGATCATAAAAGTAAGACCTAGTTTGACATCCTATATTATATCACTTTCAATAAACCAGTATAATATAATTTTGGTATAATACAGCTTGCACGCCATGACTGTTGATTACACATGGCAAGGTAGGAACTTCTTTAAAAGGATGGTCACTCCTTAGCACAAGTGATACCTTTTTTGCATATTATTTATGCCTCTTTGCCTTTTTTTTTGTTTATAAATAGTAATGTGTAAATAACACCTTTAATGAAATTAATTTTCAATTCCTATCATAACCATTATTCTCCAACTGCTATCATTTACCAAAAAAATAGTGACATTTTGATCCTATTCCCCATATCCTCTTAAAGATGCAAATGTTTTAATGGTAGCATTGGTTCCCATACACTATAATGTTTAAGGAATTGCTACAAGCTATTTATAAGTTATAGAATTTTTTCTTTTATTCACCTATCTCTTAACTTGAATACTTTTAATTTCCTTTTAAGCAAAATATTTCTAGGTAAGCCACTATATTACTCCCTTTAGTTCTCTTGTAAAGATGGCAAGTGTTAGTTTAAGCTTTTCTTGTATAGCAGCTACAAATACTGACGAGCATGTACTAACTTGTGGATTTTTCCAAAGTTAAGACTTCATTTTCCTCAATAATGATAACTTTTGTAATATTAGAAGAAATCCATAATGGCCTTGTTGATTAGCGACCCACTATTAGGGAGGAACTAATATGGGAAATTCTCCCTATTTCATTATTACATTCATGTAGGAGGAGTGGTCCCACTAACTTGTTTTTGAAAAAGATGAGCTAGTGCTTCACTTTGTAGCTCATTCTAAAGACCACTTGGATTGGGAGTTATTAAGCACCTAATCACCTTTGCCTAGAAAAGGATAATACACTTTGAAAAACCTTTCTTTAAATTAATTTTATTGCGTTGCATTTCAAGATTAATAGAATGGTATAAGTGTGGAATGACTTTTCTTTAGAGACATCAATTTGGACTTTAATAAGGATCCCTTTTCTTTTCAATCTATGACATTCTTGCCACTATCCTTGCTCATCTAAGGTTTTCCATAGAGCTAGGGAGATATGACAATAACCCTTACAAAGGTTAAAATAATATGCAAATCAAACTTTAGTAGTGTTAGAGGAATCCAAGTTACCATAAATGGTCTTCTAAGGAAGTTAACATTAATACTTGGAATGTTAGAGGTGCATTGCACTTAAGCTTCTAACATATTGTGGTAAAAATGGCATTTTGGCATTAACTATCAATGTTAATTGTTATTAAAAATTTTATAAAAGGCATCATGCTAAGGTTATCAAGAGAAGGCTTCCTTTTCCAAATGTAGAAAAGATTAATCCAAAATTATTTTGTAGTAAAGTCTAAATTTTTTGGAGAAAGGATGTCATGACCTTAAATTATAGAAGGCATGACCCAAATTTTTTTAAGGGACTTATTACTCTTTGTCATCATTGATCTTTATATATTTTTCTTATTTTTTTAAGTTATATCTTATTTGCTACTTTTTCATCTTTATGCATGTAAATGATAATATCTTTTCTAACATTCTGCTCTTTCATGCATTATATTCCCCATACACTTTTAGGTATTTTCCATATTCTATATGATTATTCAGGCTATGTGGGAAAATAGAAAAAAAAACTTTTAAGTCATCATGGAAAATGATGAAAACAGTAAAATTTAAAAATTAGTACATTGGGATAAGTTTTTTTAATTTAACTTAAATAGAAGGAATTTGAGATTTTCCCTTTTTTTCATCAATTATAGGATTATGCCCATTTGATTATCCTTTGTTGCCATTTTCTTAATGCATCTGTAGTGTGCCTCATGCTATTGTGAAATAAATATATGAACTAATGAGCTACATGCACCTTTAGCTATATAAATTAGCTTTCATCTTTCATTTCCTTTTCCTATTTTATTCGTTCCTTGTGTGATTCCTTACTTTCAAAACTCCCTATAACCATAAGTACTTTTGGTAGTGATAGTTCCTATTATCCATTTTATAAGGAGGAAGACAATCCCTTTCCTTCTCTTATGTGGGTATTTCATCAAGGGAAGATGTTTATTAAACTTACTATTGTCATGCTGGACCTTATTCATCATGATTCAATGACCAAAAAAGATTAGCTAATAGCTGCACAATCCTTTAACAAGAAAAAGATTCACCTTTTTGAGCATCATTTAGGACGTTGTGCATTATAACCTCTATTTTCTTATATGGAGGAAGATACTATTCCTTCTATTATCTATCATGCCAAAGACTTATTTCATTGGAAGACTTTAGGTATTTAAGTGAACTTATTGCCAAGCTCACTTAGTAAAGAGTCTAAATGGTTAAGGCTATTAGCCCTGCATCAAACATAAATTCAAAGGTGATCCATATTATGGCATCATACAAATATTTATTTAAATGGAAGTTGACATGCACTCTATCATTTAGCATGTCCAAGACCTATGACTTAATTTTCTTTCTTGGTGGGCATTTTTTTTCTTACAACCAAGTTTTCATAAGTAGATCACTCATGAAGTACTAATTTTCATTACCAAAGTTATCCTATCTCAAGAAGAAATAGATCCTTTTTTTAGGATAGCATCTAGAATATGAAAGGATTTCTTCATCTAAATTTCAATTATATTGTTGTTGAGTTTATGCATTAGCAAGAGGTGTCCATACTAGTATTAACCAAGCCATATATGATGGGGGCACAAGCTAATGTGATTACTTCCACTTTTCCTTTCAATGGCAAAGAAATGACTTCAAAGATGGGTGCCACTATTGATATATCGGTGTTATAGAACAAAGAGGCTACTCTTTTGAAAGAAATAGAAGGGAAAGATTTTCATTTGAGGATGCTTGTCACTTTTTATGGCTTTAGTTGAATTAAAATTTCTTCTTCAAGTGACTTTATTATAGTTTTTGCAATTCTACTACTTTCTTTCTCTCTCTCTCTCTTTTTAGTATTTGTCTGCTACCTTTGTTAGCTCTACATCAAGTATATGTTACGAGACTAAATTTGCCCATTTTTTCATTTTTTTTCTTCTTTTGCAATACATAATATTTTCTCCTATCATAAGCAATATCACTTAATATACTTAAAATTAATTAGTCCTATCATAGTTTTAGTCTTTGGATCAAATAAGACATAATAACTACTTGTGCTAACTATATTAATTGTATATGGTCTTTCCCATTTAGGAATGAACTTTGAAGCATGTAGTCCTCTTAGGATGCGTTCATTGGTGTAGAGGACTTGTTTGCTTTCTTTGAAGAATTGTGGTTTTATAATCTTTTAGTAAGCTTAGTGATGCAATTAGCATAAATAGTGTATGCATCTTGAGCTTGTAGTCTCATTTCTTTAACCACATCAAGACACGATTCTAGGTCACTGTTAAGGTCATTTCCTAAGACGATTTTCAAGGTTTCAATGAGTAGCTTGCAAGCATTACTACATTAACTCCATGCATCATACGAGAAGGGGTTCCTTAGGTTAGCCTTTTTTTGGCCATTTAGTATGCTTATAAGGTGAAAGGTAAGTGGTCAATCCAAGCTTTAGGCTTATTATGCACCATTCAAGTAAGAATTTTTAAAGTATTTCATTTGTAACTTTAACTTGACCATTCCTTTGTGGATATTAAGGATTAAATCTATCATGTTTAACCTTGTACTTCTTTAATAATGCCATAATTAACTTGTTCACAAAAGGTGTGACATTAATAGAAATGATCCACTTTGGGATCTTAAAATAATAAATAATGTTTTTTCTAATGAAACTCACAACTCTTTCTCTATGAATGTTTCTTAAAGCAATAACATCCACCTATTTAGTGAATAATTTGATTGCCACAAGGATCTATACCATCCTTTCAATCCAAGTTTGATAGGTCTAATTAGATTAAATGCCTAATCATGAAATGGTTAGGGTATGGTGAGTTCTTATAATTTTATTACAAGAGCATGAATGATATTCCCATACATTTGGCAAGGTTTATAATGCTATACAAATGTCTTAGCATCTAATTCCATAGTTAGCTAATACAGTAGATGTAAGAGTTCTTGATAAAGTTTCTTACTATATTAATGTTCTCCACATTCCGCTTGGTGAACTTCTTTCATTATGAATTGTTATTCATCTTCACCTAAACATTTCCTTGGTGTGTTATGCTTGTCTTTTCTATAGAGGATCCTATCTTTGAGAAAATAATGGCTAGCTTGGGTGTGACTTTTCTGGCATCCTTTGAATTAGTGGGTACGATGCTACTTTTCAAGTAATGAATCATATTCCTTCTCCAATCCCCCACTTCCACAACACCAACCTCCATTCTTTTTCCTGTTCATTCCTATCAATTAGCTTAAGATTGGATAAATTTTTCCTTCATTGTTGACTAATAAAGTTATTGTAGTTGCAGACTCTTATGGAGAGGTAGTCCTTTATTACTATAGGTTTCTTCATGTTTTTTAGCCATTGAATTCCTTCCTTCATCCTTTGATATGTATCTCATTAATAACTGATATGATCCCTGCAAGTGCACGGGTTAAGTCGAGTTATAGTATAAAAGATATCGTCTCCACAGGGATTGTGTAACACCCTTACTTATCAACGCCTTATACCTTATTTACTAGATGATTATACGTACTCATTCGCCATCTACCTCAAGCTAATACGAAATATCTCAAATTTCTATACTTTATACACATGAGCAAAAGTCATATAATTATACATAAGTTCAACTTTACAAAATATACATCCCATCATATACAATATCACTAACTATATCATTATTTACAACTTCAAACATCATTGCCCTTTATCATGAGAGCCTTTGGAAGCATCACCTGGAATGGTTAGTCACAATACAGAAAACATAAGAAACAAAGTTTCCCAGTAGCTAGCTAATGCCATAAAAACATTTCAAGCCATTCCAAATCCTTAAACAGATAAAACAAACGTTTCAAAATCAGGTAATCATTTATCATCATGTTCAATACCATGCCATTGTAAGAAACATGCACAACATACAGCAATCATCAAGCTTATTCAAGGACTTATTACAATATCTAGATGGCCATCTCAACAATCGTACCTAGGCCTCACACAGCATCACGCTGTCTTCCCGGGGTAAACTCGAGCCCAAAGGCCTAATACAGTATCACACTGTCTTCCCGAGGTATCTGGCCATAGGTACTGCACACAGCAATTGCACTATTATCCCCAAGGAACTCGAGCCATAGGCCTAACACAATATCACACTGTCTTCCCGGGTTGTGCACAAACAATCTCATACACATTCCATACAATGGCATAAAACACAGAAAATCATGTAATAGAAAACAGCTTAAGGATAAAGCTAGCTACCTTTCACAAGCTTCCAACATAATGTTCCCTTTGCTCTCACTTAAAAACTCCCTTATACTTCCTCTTGCCTTTGCAAGTTGTCACTCTTTAGTCTATACAAATACACATCATAGCTTATATTAGAATATTATCACTTTCCCTAAACTTCATGTATTCTTTACTTTCTCCACTTAATTAAATACATACTTAGATGCTCTATACTCTGCTTTCAAGCCTTGAAATGACACATATGAACATTAGAAAAGGATCCAGGGGTTAAGCCATGCAAAACAAGAAGAAATAAAACCAAAAAGTTCACTTAACAAAGAACATGGGGGTTCCATACCCCGTGTTCAGGGCCGTGTTCCTTACTGGTTCACTTCTGGGCTACTCGACAAAGAACACGGGGGTGAACACGGGCCGTGTTCTACCCCGTGTACCTTACTGCCCTTCAGTCCTGAATTAAACACGGGGAGTGTTGCACCCCAGTGTAGCACACTGATCAGCCTCGACGAGGAACACGGGGTACAACACGGGCCGTGTTCTACCCCGTGTACCTTGCTGATCCTCCGAAAACACATTAAACACTAAAACTCCTTCCTTCCTTCTTTTCCATTTCATGGTTTTGGCTTCTCAAAATGAAAAATACACACAAACACTTTCATAACTTCAAAGTTTCATCTTTCATAGGCTTTAAGCTTCATAGAAATTATTCTAACTTCATCATTTTAGCCAAGTTCCCAACATACCATGCCAACTCTACACATGCACCATTATACCTCTAAAACCCAGGTGTGAAATCATGGTTTCTTGTTGTTTTTACACCAAACCAAAGCCATAAATCAACATTACAACATCTAAGACACCACTAAACATGTTCAAATCATCCTAAACTCCATGTTTAATCACCCTTGGCTACATCAACCTCAAGATTTCAAGAAATCAAGAAGAGTACATTAAAGAGCTCTTAGGGGAGATCATTTTTACCTCTTGATGCAACTTGAGAATCCTCACTTGGAGCTCCCCAAACTTGATCAAACTTGGGCTTTTCTTCAATCTAGGGACATCAATGGATAGAGCTTGATGAGAGGAGCAATTTTCCCTTCTACACCTTAGCTTGAATCTTGGTATTTTGGGGTGAAAAACTCAAAAGAAACTTTCTCTCTCTTCCTTCTCTCTCTCACACGTCCAGCTTGCTTTCATGGAGGATTTTCTGCAGCTTTTTGGTGATAGTAGAGTTTTCATGAAGCTCTAGGGGTATTTTGGTCATTTTTGAAATTCTCAAGGGTATTTTAGTCCTTTTTTCACCAAAAGTAAGGCTATTCTTGCCATTATTTTTCTAACAATGACACTTGTCATAAATCCATTGGTCACACTAATAAAAATCATATATTGCACCCCAAAACTCTTGGTTATTCATATTAGATCCCAATTCCTTAGTTATTTCACTTTAACCACACCCGATTCTGTACTTTTGCAAAATAGTCCATAGGGTTTTCCGTCTATTTAAAATTCCTTACACTATCAGACTTAGACAACTTCCCTTTTTAGGGTTTTCCAACCTCCTCTGATCATTCATACTATTTAGGGAAATTAATTCTTTCCCTACTATCCTTTTCCTTCAAAATTTCATTTACCCTTACATTTAATTCCTTTCAACTTGAGATTCACCCACCAGGCTAACTCAAACATGCTCTTCGTTTCTACAGCCTCAGAGATTAAACATTCAAATAATAGAATTGAAAATTCGGGACATTACAGATTGAACGTTGAATACTAACTGAATTTCAAGGAAAATTATCTAGGCATATTGATTAATATTGGGAATTAAGGATAAAAGGTAAAACAGAGCTTAGTTATCAAAAAGGTTTAATTCAATGAAATGAAAGCATACTCAGCTTAAGGTTCCCTTGTACATTTCATTATGTAATGAATATAATCCTCTAACTTGGTTTACTATTAATTTAGATTGCTGGATTACCAAAAATAAGCTATACCTCATTGCAAGGCTACTAGCTACTAACCAAAAGATTAAGTGCCCAGAATTTCTCTAGTAATCACTCATCTAGGTTGCATTAACATTGCTTTAGAATCCACTTTCAAACATTTCATCCTGTGCAAAAGAATCCAATTAGCTTAATTCCTAAGTCTAATTGATATTCCTAATGATCATGCAAGGTCCGATTAATTAATTGATCATTTCAACCTAGAATCGATTAATCCATAACACAAATCTAATATTCCGGAAGTACTGGTTTGTTCAAGTACAAAACAGCATAATCAAATCATAAATCAACAGTAAATCAAGCTAGATTATATAAAATTCAATTCCATAAATCCATGAACAAGTTCACCCAAGCTGAGCACAAGGGTTTAGTGTGAAAACATTACAAAATTAGAAGAAAACCAGAAAACAGAGAGGGAATTCAAACAATTCATGAAGCTTTATAAATTCCTTGCTTGAATCTTCAATCCTTTGCTTGAATCCACGTTAGAAGTTGCCCTTGGTGAGTTTGGGTCTCTCCTAGGATTTCTCCCAGTAGCTCCTCTTTTAATTTTTGGTTTCTCCCCCTCTTTTTCAAAATTTCGCACAAAACTTATATGGGAAATGTACACGGGGTGCGACACGGCCCATGTTCTACCCCGTGTTTCTCAGCAAAAGTTAAGCAGCATGATACATGGGGTGCGACACTCCCCGTGTTTACTTGCAAGGTGTCAAGCAGTATGGTACACGGGGTATGACACGGCCCATGTTGTACCCCGTGTTCTTCTGTGAAAGCTGGTCAGCATGGTACACGGGGTGTGACACTCCCCATGTTTATCTTAGAAGTGAAGGGCAGTATGATACACGGGGTATGACACGGCCCGTGTTTAACCCCGTGTTCTTCTCTGAGTAGTTCAGTGAAGCCTCAAAGCATTCCAGAAGGATACACGGCCTTACACACGGGATTCCCATACCCCGTGTTCTTTGTCAGGTGGGCAAATTTGCTTCGATTCTCCATAATTTGCATGATTTTGCCTCCGGATCCTTTTCTAATGCTCAAATGTGTCATTTCAAAACCTGAAGGGCAGTATGATGCGCGGGGTATGACACGGCCCGTGTTTAACCCCGTGTTCTTCTTTGAGCAGTTCAGTGAAGCCTCAAAGCATTCCAGAAGGATACATGGCCTTACACACGGGGTTCCCATACCCCGTGTTCTTTATCAGGTGGGCAAATTTGCTTCGATTCTCCAAAATTTGCATGATTTTGCCTCCAGATCCTTTTCTAATGCTCAAATGTGTCATTTCAAAACCTGAAAACAAAATATCGAGCATCTAAGTATCCTTTTCAATCAATTTGCATAAGATACTAAGTAAATATGTGATGAAACACATAGAAATTAAGTGCAATTGTGCATTTATCAATTCCCCCACACTTGAATATTGCTCATCCTCGAGTAAGGAAGTAAAAGAACAGAAAATCTACTCCAATTTTTATTCTTTCCTCACCTTTTTTTTATATAAAATCAGGCAATCATTCAACAAATCAAAGATTAGGATCAAGTCATGCCAAGCAACTAAATGAAAATAAAGCAACTAAATAAGTCAATCCTCAGCATAAAAGCAAAAAAGAATAGCCTCACAGGTAAAGTGTTTACTCACACTCTCAAGATTAGGCTTGTGTATACTCTCAAATCAATCAGCTAATGACTTAATTCTACCATATGCTTGCAAAAACTCTAATCTCCACTACTATATTGTAAAATGCATGCAAATCAGAGGACTTTATTAGGGAAAATGGTGAGGATAGGGGAAAGGAAAATCAAGGGATGAAAAATGATAGAGTTAGAGAAGGGAAAAGACACATTGGTCATGAGTTTGACCATTGTCGAGTTCCATTACTCATTTTAACATATTACCTTGCTTCAACCCTTGCTCTAACCTCCATTCTTCCTTTTTCTTTTCTTTTTTTTATTCCCAACAAGCTTTTTTTCCTCTTCTTCTTCCCAAATAATTTATTTGACACCATTTTTTTATTTATGGTGTTTTATTTTTTTTTATTATTTGTTTGATTGTTTTTTTTATTTTTGTTTGTTTGTTTGTTTTTTTTTTTTAAACAATCAAAGCTATAAATCAACTTATCCGACTAGAAGCACTAAGTAAGGACCTTTAAGTGATAGCCAAACTCATATAATGTGTCTAAGTTCCCTTAAACTCTAAGGTTCAAGTTTACTTGGGCAGTGGCTTTAGATGTACATAGTATGGCTAGGCTAGAAATGAGGGTTCAAGGCTCAAAGTGGCTAATTAGGGGAAAAGATGAAAATAGTTTAGGGTATAACAAAGAAAAGGATTCAAATAAGCAAAACAAATAAAAAGGGTGAAGAAACATGGCCTCATCATTTTTGACATGCAAAATACATAAAATGTAGCCTCAAAAAGAGCAAATGCAAGTTCTAGAGTAAAAAGTCAAGAGTGATGACATAATCCCTTAAGAAGAAAAAATGAGCTTTAATTTCTAATGTGAAAATTGCTTAAAAGGCTCAAATCTCACAAGGATCAATTATGCTCATTACTCTTAGCTTCAAGCTTTAGATTTTCCTTATTAAGTTACCAAATAATCATTAAACGAGCAAGGCATGAACCAATCACATTATTCAAAAGATTGCCCTAAAAACTTATTTTTTTTTATTATTATATATATATTTACATTTTTAATTAATTTTTTATTTTTTTTATATCATTGAAATTGGAGCAAATTTCAGTACTTTAAATCAATCAAGCAAGTTCAAGTGCAAAACATTGCTCCCCTACACTTAAAATTGGACATTGTCCTCAATGTACAAATAAGGTAAATGGGAAAAGAGACAGAGAATAGATGGGGGACTGAAACTTCCCTGACAAGTGGAGCATAGTTGTCCAGTATAGATGATGACTTCAGGGAGATCCAGAAGCAGAGACAGATTAGGAGAGAGAGAGAGGAGATTGGTAATCTAAAAGAAAGAAAATGCAATACTAGAAAAAACATATGCTGTTAGTTATTACAGACATTAATATTAAAAGTGCAAGAAAATAAAAGAGAAATAACTAAAATAATAACAAGTAAATGAAAGTGCATAGTCAATATAAGTACAGACCAGATAAATGGAAGTAGAGAGTAGAAATAAGTAAAAAGAAACAGGATATATAAGTAAAAAGGAAAAATAAATGATCCAAGCTACTGAGCAGGAGGGTCCGGATCAGCTGGGGAAGAGGGGTGGAAAAGCTGGAACAGGGGCTTGACCATGCTCTCGATGTGTCTAGAGCGCCTGTCCAAGTCATCATAAAGACCTTCAATCCTCGTCTGACGGTCGGAGATAAGCCGAAGCTTAGCCAGAATCTGCTGTTGACCAGATAGTATGTCCCGGAAGTAGGCCTCGGATGAAACTCTGCCCCCCGCAGAAGATGATGGACCCATATCAGGCGCTGCATCACGATCGCCATCATCTCCTGGAATACCATGCTCCTCCTCATGGGATTGCTGCTGTACAGGCTGGATCCCCATAGCCAGAAGAATGCCCCTTCGAAGGGGTGTCATGTGGGATACTATGGTGAGGGATCCATACGGTTTATCAAAGACGTCTAACCACCCTGGCTAGTCTGGTAACATATGGACTAGCAGCAATGCTCGCAGCTCTCCTATCTGATGCCTGAGTCGAGAAGAAGTGGGCAAATTCACCTCCAATGTGAATAGGCACTCTCTGAATCATGCTATACAGGAAGAGTACATCAGCAGTGCTCACGACCCCATGACTGTGCCCCCGACCACTCAAGGTGTGACTAAAGATGGAATGGATCACTCGCCAGGCAACTCTCATGAGGCTAGACGCCTTGCTCTTGGTGGGATCATAAGTGTTCCCAGTAGCAATGTCAGTCCATACTCGCCACTCCTGGGTCCCGTGGGGTAGTCCTATTAGCATGTCATGATACTCGGGAGTGGTCACAAACTCCTCAGAATAAAGTCCCAGGTGCACTGAGAGCTGGGTCACACTCATGGAATATGCAACTCCTTCGAGTCGAAACTGCACTGTGTCGACCGAATCAACTGTCCCAAAATATCTTTCTAGATAGAATGTACTAAGAAACTCCAAAGTAAGCTCCCTGTAGGTAGGCTCTATAATCTGAAAGAAGATCTCCCAAGCACCTACACTAATGAGCTCACGGATCTCATCCTCCAGGCCGAACTCTATCAAAACAACCCAATCTAGGTATCGGCCTTCTACAAACGACCCGGTCCTTATGTCTATCAAAGGCTTGAATATGAGCGTCTTCTATGAACTCCAAGAATGAGTGTGTTAGTCCTCTAGAGGAGGTCCCTCTAGAAGTACCACCCTTGGTTGTTTTCCTGGCAGTTGTCTTTTGCCTCTTTGACATGGTCTGCAAAAGAAAATTGACTAAGTGAGAGAGAGTATTGAGAGTTTGTCAGTCAGCAGATTCCAAAGGCAATAGTTCAGCATGCAATTTCAATATCATCCAATGTCAAATGAAATGCAATTCAAAGGTCAATGCCATCAATGCAGATAAGTGGTCATATCAATAAGGTAAAGCAGGCAATTAGTCAATCAATCACTAAACTTCAAGGGATTTAAATGCAATCAATTAAACATTTCAAGACCTATCAATTAAACATTTCAATCAACCAATCAATCAATCAAAGATGCAGATTTAATCAATCAAGCATCAAACCTCAAAGGATATGAACATTCCTATGAATTCTAACATGCATTGAGGTTCAATAAACATAAGTAATTGCAAATTACTTCAAAATTTTCAAAGAAAATGCTCTTACCTTGTGAATTGCAGATGAAAACCCTGAGTTCTTGTTGAAATCACAAGAGGAATCCAAATCGTGAAATTAAACCGATTAAATTGAAAATCAAGCAGCAAAATCACTTCAAATAGCCAAATAAAGCACTTTAATTGGTGGATTTCAACAAGATGATGACCGAAAATGAAGATAGAGAGGTTATGGTATGGAGGAAGACGAAGAAAATGAGGGAAAATGAAGGAAAATCTGGGTTTTTCACCATTAAAAGCTCGTCCGCCTAGGAACACGGGGTCCAACATGGCCCGTGTGGTACCCCGTGTTTCTTTGCGGATGAGTGTTCTGGGTTTTGCAAACTTACATGGGGTCTGACATACCCCGTGTTCTTCCCCGTGTTTCTCTCTGAAGATTGTAACAAACTTTGCAGTAGTACACGGGGTTAAACACGACCCGTGTTGTACCGTGTTTCTCTCTGGAAGGCTCATGTTCAAAAATCCTTATCATTGGTTTAGCCAGTGAGGTACACGGGGTAGGACACGACCCGCGTTCAACCGTGTATCTCTCTGGACTTCCATGAAAATCACAAAACTTTTATGCGAACCAGACAGTGAGGAACACGGGGTATGACACATCCCGTGTTCAACACCGTGTTTCTCACTGGACTGCGATGAAAATAAGTCCTTTTATACTGGCCAGACAGTGAGGTACATAGGTATGACACGCCCGTGTTGTACACCGTGTATCTCACTGGACTGCGTTTTGAGCCTTCTGTGCAAGAAAACAAACAACAATCATGCATTCATGCCTAATTTACCCCAGAGACAGAGACCAAGTGCAAAAATGAACATCCTAAATCAACAACTCATGACTTATATGCCTCAACTACTCAGAAACTCAGATTGTAAAGGAAAAAAAACTAAGAATTAAAAGCAAGAAAACAGAGAAATAAGCTTGGGTTGCCTCCCAAGAAGCACTTGTTTATGGTCATAAGCTCGACCCCTATTTTTATCAGTCTGGAGCTGCCATTAGTGGTGGCCCGGCAACATAATGCTTCAATCTCTGGCCATTAACTTTGAAATTGTCGGTGCTTTCACTCCACATTTCCACAGCTCCAAACGGATACACCTTCTTCACACGATATGGTCCAGTCCACCTTGTCTTAAGCTTCCCTGGAAAGAGCTTGAATCTAGAACTGAACAACAGCACCAAGTCTCCTTCATGAAATTCCCATCTGAGAATACGCTTGTCGCGCCAAGCCTTTGTTCTTTCTTTATACATCTTGGCATTGTCGGCTTCATTTCTCAGTTCTTCAAGCTCAAGAAGTTGGAGCTTCCTTTTCTCCCCAGCAGATTGCAAATCAAAGTTGAGCAACTTGATTGCCCAATACGCTTTGTGTTCAATCTCCACTGGCAAATGACAGTGCTTCCCATAGATAAGCCGAAATGGTGCCATTCCAATGGGAGTTTTAAAAGCAGTTCTATAGGCCCATAAGGCATCATCCAACTTGAGTGCCCAATTCTTCCTTGATCTAGACACAGTCTTCTCCAATATGCACTTGATTTCTCTATTGGAAAGCTCCACTTGCCCACTGGTTTGAGGGTGATACGGAGTAGAGATCTTATGGGTTACTCCATATCCTTTCAAGAGGGATTGGAATTGATGGGCAATGAAATGAGAGCCTCCATCACTGATGACAGCTCTAGGTATCCCAAACCTAGGAAACAACACCTTGAAAAATTAAACCACAGCTTTTGCATCACAAGTCCGAGTGGCAATTGCTTCCACCCATTTGGAAACATAGTCAACCGCCACAAGTATATATCTGTTGCTGCAAGAAGGTGGGAATGGTCCCATGAAATCAATTCCCCAGACATCAAATATTTCAACTTCCAGAATGTTGTTCAAAGGCATCTCATGCCTTTTTGATATATTACCAACCCTTTGGCACTGGTCACAAGAAGTGACATAATGGTGAACATCCTTGAAAAGAGTTGGCCAATAAAAACCCCTGGGCAATCTTCGAAGCTGTTCTTGAAGCGCCAAAGTGTCCTCCATATGGAGAGGAGTGACAATGGAACAAGATGCTTGCAATTTCTTCCTCAGGCACACACCTTCTAAACAGGCCATCTGCACATCTTTGTAGAGGAAGAGGCTCATCCCAAAAGTAGTGTTTCACTTCTGCTAAGAACTTCTTTTTCTATTGATACCCTGCATCCGGAGGTAAAACACCACTCACAATGTAATTCACATAGTCTGCAAACCATGGGATGGCTGAAGAAGAGACAGCCAACAGATAGTCATCAGGAAGGGAATCGTTTATTGGCATCTCCTTATCTTCCTCATCATCTAACTCTTGCTTCAATCTGGAAAGGTGATCAGCCACAACATTTTCAGTACCCTTCTTATCTCGAATTTCCAGATCGAATTCTTAACAAAAGAATCCATCTGATTAGACGAGGTTTAGCTTCCTTCTTGCTTAAAAGGTACGGATGGCTGCATGATCCGTGAAGACTATCACCTTGGAATCCACCAAATAGGATCGGAACTTGTCAACTGCATAAACTACCAAGAAGTTCCTTTTCGGTTGTGGCATAGTTCAGTTGAGCTTCATCCAAGGTCTTGCTGGCATAGTATATGGCATGAACTTTCCTATCCTTCCTTTGGCCAAGTACCGCTCCTATTGCATAGTCGCTAGCATCGCACATCACCTCAAATGGTAGATTCCAATCCGGTGCTTGCATGATTGGGGCAGAAATCAAAGCTTTCTTTAACCTGCAAAATGCATCCAAACAATCTTGATTAAAATAAAAAACAACATCTTTAGCAAGCAGGTTAGTTAGTGGTTTGGCAATTTTAGAGAAATCCTTGATGAAACGTCGGTAGAAACCGGCGTGTCCCAGAAAACTCCTCACTCCCTTTACAGAAGTTGGGGAAGGTTGGGGGAGGCAATTTCTCTATGATGTCCACCTTAGCCTTGTCTACCTCAATACCATACTCAGATACTTGATGGCCAAGGACAATCCCTTCTCTTACTATAAAATGGCATTTCTCCCAGTTGAGAACCAAATTTACCTCCTCACATCTCTGCAACACTTGAGATAAATTAGTCAAACAATTATCAAAGGAAGTACCATAAATAGAAAAATCATCCATAAAAACTTCCATGATATTTTCAATAAAATCAGAGAAGATAGCCATCATACAATGTGAAATGTAGCAGAGCATTACACAGACCAAAAGGCATTCTTCTATATGCAAAAGTACCATAAGGACATGTAAATGTGGTCTTTTCCTGATCATTTGGATGTATAGGAATTTGGAAGAAACCAGAATAACCATCCAAATAACAGAAATGTGAATGCTTAGCTAACCTTTCCAAAGTTTGATCAATGAAGGGAAGAGGGAAATGGTCTTTTCGGGTTGCCTTGTTTAATTTCCTATAATCTATACACATTCTCCAACCCGTGACAGTCCTAGTGGGAATTAGCTCATTGTTTTCATTTTTTACCACAGTTAACCCCCTTTCTTAGGAACAACATGAACCGGACTAACCCACTAACTATCTGAAATTGGGTAAATTACCCCAGCATCTAGCAATTTCACTATTTCCTTTTTTACAACTTCTTTCATATTGGGGTTCAACCTTCTTTGATGTTCAATGGAGGGCTTACTATTTTCCTCCATCAATATCCTATGCATGCATATTGAAGGACTAATCCCTTTCAAATCAGAAATTGTATACCCCAAAGCTTTTCTATGAGATCTAAGCTGCCTAAGTAATTTTTCTGTTTCAAGAGCAGTTAGATTTGCATTAACTATCACAGGATAAGTGGAGTGGGGTCCTAGAAACTCATACCTGAGGGTAGATGGGAGAGGTTTCAATTCTACCTTAGGTGGTGTGTCTTCCTCAGTGGTGGTATTGTTGGACTCCACTTCCAATGATTCAATTGCTGCTTCAGGGAGGGGAAGTGGTGGGCTTGCTTCCAAAAACTCTGCATATGCAGCAGTTTCCTCATTTTCAATCACTCCATTTGTGACTAGACATGCTTCAAGTGGGTCTTGAAGGCACCCCATTAGAAGGGTTTCTTTCACAGCTTTGTCTAGCACATCTACCCTGCAAATTGAATCTTCACAAACAGGTAATTTAATTGATTCATTCAAATTAAATTCAACTTTTTCATCCCCAACAGATAATGAAAGTCTTCCATTTTTTACATCAATTAAAGCACCCGCAGTGGCTAAAAAGGGTCTACCCAAAATGATAGGAATTTGTGAATCCTCTTCCATTTCAAGCACAACAAAATCAACAGGAATAAAGAACTTACCAACCTTGATAGGTATATCCTCAAGAATACCTACTGATATTTCACTGAACGGTTAGCTAGTTGAAGAGAAACTGTGGTGGGCTTCATCTCTTCTATATTCAGCCTCTTTGCAACCGACAATGGCATGAGGCTCACACTTGCTCCCAAATCACACAATGCTCGTCAATTGGAACATTTCCAATCACACAAGGAATAGAGAAGCCGCCTGGGTCCTTTAGCTTAGGAGGTAGTTTATTCTGGATGATGGCACTACACTCCTCCGTTAGGGCTACAGTTTCATGCTCCTCTAGCTTCCTTTTGTTTGAGAGAATGTCCTTCAAGAATTTTGCATATGATGGCATTTGTGAAAGAGCATCAGTGAAGGGGATATTGATGTATAACTTCTTCAAAACTTTCAAGAACTTTCCAAACTGCTTATCAAAAAAAAAAAAAAAAAAAAAAAAAAACAAAAAAAAATTTTAGCTTTGCTAATCTTTGAGGATAAGGGATAGGCGGTTTGTATGGTTCTGGAGGGACATATTTTGACTTTTTAGGTAATTCCCCTTCTTTCACTTCAACATCATTAGGAATTAAGGCCTTTTTGCCTTCTTTATGCTCTTCCCCCACACTTATCTCTTTTTCACCTTCTTGAGTGGCATTTGGATCCTTCAATAGCCTTCCACTCCTAAGAGTTATTGCCTTACAATGCTCCCTAGGATTTGATTCAGGTTGAGCAGGGAGTTGACCAAAAGTTCTAGAAGAAGATGCAGAAGCTTGTTGAGCTATTTGAGTTTCCAACATCTTTCCATGTGTGGCCAATGAATTAACTTTGGAGGACAGTTGCCTAATGGAATCTTCCATGACTCTACCATGCTGTCTAAACTCTTCATTAGTTTTCTCTTGGGAAATGAGAAATTTCTCCAAGAAGCCTTCTAATTTAGCAGTGGAAGAGGTTTGAGCCGGTGGGTTGTATGGTCTTTGGTTTTGAAAACCGGGTGGTGGTGGTTTATTAGGAGTGGTTTGAGTGTTGTATGGCTGGGTGGGCTTGTAGGAAAAATTTGGGTGGTTCCTCCATGATGGATTGTAGGTATTTCCAAATGGTTCATTTGCATTTTTCTGTCCAAACCCACTGTTATGCACATAGTTCACTTGTTCAGTGAAATCTTGGCCCAATGTACACTCAGTTACCATATGACCTGTAATACCACAAATTTCACAAGGAAGGTCAGTAGCACCTGTTGCATTTACACTGTTAACTTGAAATTTATCAAACTTAGCCATAAGTGCATTTACTTTGCTACCTAGACTTCCTAGTGCATCTACCTTAACTAACAAATGATTAAAAACATCTAATTCATACTTACCTGGAGCTTTCCTTGAAGATCCCCTCTCATTTGACCATTGGTAATGGTTCAAAGCCATATCTTCAATCAACTCATATGCTTCATCTAACCTTTTGTTCATCAAAGCACCTCAAGCAGCAGCATCCATAGTAAGCTTAGTATTGTAGTTCAAACCATTGTAGAAAGTATGAAGAACTAGCCATTTCTCTTACCCATGATGTGGACACAGCCTCAATAGTTCCTTGTATCTATCCCAAGCATCAAATAGAGATTCCCCTTCTCTCTGAGAAAATGTAGTGATTTCATTCCTTAATTGAGCAGTCTTGCTTGGAGGAAAATATCTTGATAGAAAAGCTCTCAGTAGCTCTTCCATGTTGTGATAGATCCTGCTGGTAAAGAATGTAGGCCAAACTCTTGCTCTATCCCTCAAGGAGAATGGGAAGAGTCTAAGCTTGATAGCATCCACTGCTACACCATTGATATTGATTGTATCACAATATTCTAAGAAAATCTGGATATGGAGGTTGGGATCCTCCATTGGTAGTCCACCAAACTGGTTTGCTGCACCATAGACAAAAGAGTTGGCTTCAATTCGAATTATTAGCCTCAACTGCAGGCCTTCTTATACTGGATTGAAGCCCAGTGACGTCGGGTGCTACAAATTCTCTAAGTGATCTGTTGTCCATGTCTTCAATTACTGGTTCAAGGTCAATTGTTTCTTGGATATGTACTGATTTTTGCTCTCTCCTTCTTCTAAGCAGAGTTTTTTCAATCTTCAGGTCTAAGTCAAGAATTCCTTCAAGACTTCTCCTTCGTATATACAAAGATTTTATGCAAAAAGAGTAGGTAATACTCGAACAGAACAAAGTAAGAAAGAAATACTATATATAAAAATAAAAATAAAATCAGAACAAGATGAATTAAGAACTAAAAGAAAATGAATTGCCTAGTCTAATTCACTCAAAACTTTCTATTAATATCAACCAGTTGCAATTCCCCGGCAACGGCGCCAAAAACTTGACCGTGATCCCGTAAGTGCACGGGTTAAGTCGAGTTATAGTATAAAAGATATCGTCTCCACAAGGATTGAACGTTGAATACTAACTGAATTTCAAGGAAAATTATCTAGGCATATCGATTGATATTGGGAATTAAGGATAAAAGGTAAAACAGAGCGTAATTATCAAAAAGGGTTTAATTCAATGAAATGAAAGCGTACTCAGCTTAAGGTTCTCTTGTACATTTCATTATGGGATGAATATAATCCTTTAACTTGGTTTACTGTTAATTTAGATTGTTGGATTACTAAAAATAAGCTATACCTCATTGCAAGGCTACTAGCTACTAACCAAAAGATTAAGTGCCCAGAATTTCTCTAGTAATCACTCATCTAGGTTGCATTAACATTGCTTTAGAATCCATTTTCAGACATTTCATCCTGTGCAAAAGAATCCAATTAGCTTAATTCCTAAGTCTAATTGATATTCCCAATGATCATGCAAGGTTCGATTAATTAATTGGTCATTTCAACCTGGAATCAATTAATCCATAACACAAATCCAATATTCCGGAAGTATTGATTTGTTCAAGTACAAAACAGCATAATCAAATCATAAATTAACAGTAAATTAAGCTAGATTATATAAAATTCAATTCCATAAATCCATGAACAAGTTCACCCAAGCTGAGCACAAGAGTTTAGTGTGAAAACATTACAAAATTAGAAGAAAATTAGAAAACAGAGAGGGAATTCAAACAATTCATGAAGCTCTACAAATTCCTTGCTTAAATCTTCAATCCTTTGCTTAAATCCACGTTAGAAGTTGCCCTTGGTGAGTTTTGGGTATCTCCTAGGATTTCTCCCAGCAGCTCCTCTTTTAATTTTCAATTTCTCCTCCTCTCTTTTCAAAATTTCGCACAAAACTTATATGGGAAATGTACACAAGGATCGACACGGCCCGTGTTTCTTAGCAAAAGTTGAGCAGCATGATACATGGGGTGCGATACTCCCTGTGTTTACTTGCGAAGTGTCAAGCAGTATGGTACACGGGGTATGACACGGCCCATGTTGTACCCCCTGTTCTTCTGCGAAAGATGGTCAGCATGGTACACTGGGTGTGACACTCCTCGTGTTTATCTTAGAAGTGAAGGGCAGTATGATACACGGGGTATGACACGGCCTGTGTTTGCCCCCGTGTTCTTCTCTGAGCAGTTCAGTGAAGCCTCGAAGCATTCCAGAAGGATACATGGCCTTCCACACGGGGTTCCCATACCTCGTGTTCTTTGTCAGGTGGGCAAATTTGCTTCGATTCTCCACAATTTGCATGATTTTGCCTCCGGATCCTTTTCTAATGCTCAAATGTGTCATTTCAAAACCTGAAAATAAAATATCGAGCATCTAAGTATCCTTTTCAATCAATTTGCATAAGATACTAAGTAAATATGTGATGAAATACATAGAAATTAAGTGCAATTATGCATTTATCACAAGACAAGCAACAGTTCATTCCATTGTGACTACACAAATAGAGAAACTATGTTTTATATGTCATGGATCTAATGAATAAGGTTGAAGTTCAAGGACCTAAGATTGAAGAGAATACCCAAATTGATATACTCTTAGAAACTTTACCTAAAGCATTTAGTCAATTCAATCTGAACTATAACATGAACAAAATGAAGCTCACATGATTGAACTAATGAATGAACTTGAATTTTCAATAGAGATTTTTATCAAGACCAAGGCCTTTAATATGGCTAAGAATGATAAGTCGAGGTCCAAGAATAATGGATGCAATAAGAAGAAGAAAAAGAAGAAGAAGGAGAATGTTAGGCTAAAGAAGATATTGACCAAGCAAGATGGCAAGCAAGGCCATTGGAAAAAGGATTGCTTTAAGGCGAAGAAGCTAGGTATAAGACATTCCTTTGTAATTGAAGCTTGTTTAGTTTAGATTTCTATCAATTTTTGGATTGTAGATCCTAGAGCAACTAATCACATTTGTATTTCTTTATGTTAGTTTCAAGAAACCAAGGCACTTAGAGAAAGGGCATTCACTTTTATATTATGTACATGTTAAACAATATCAACAATAGCCATAAGATCAACTATTTTATATTTTAATAACAATGAGACTTTCTATTTACAAAATTGTTTATATTTTCTAGACTTAAAGAGGAATTTAGTTTGGATCAACAAGGGTGTTTTGTAAATTTTAATTCCTCTCTTTTTATTATTCATAAAAAATTAACTTCTATTTTAGTTCATTGATAAATGGTCTTTATTATTTGAGTCTTAAATTTGCTCCATTATTTAATGCTCGTGATGTTAAATTTATTACATAAGCCAAAATGAAGAAAAGTTTCTTTTAAGTCAATGTATTTATGGTATCTAAGACCTAGTCATATTAACTAAAATAGGATACAAAGATCAATCAAAGATAGGCTTTTAGGCCCATTAGATTTTCAATCAATGCCACCTTGTCTGCCTTTTTTAAAAGAAAGGATGACTAAAAATTCCTTTAAGTCATAAACTAACTTGCCATTGAACTATTAGAATTAGTTCATACTAATATATGCGATCTAATGAATATGGAAGCTATAGGAGGATATAAGTATTTCATTACATTCATTAATGATCACTTAAGAAATAGGTATGTCTACTTGATGCATCATAAGTTAGACTTTCTTTAGAAATTCAAAAAGTTAGGAGATTAAGGCTGAAACTAAGAAATAACTAAGCAGACCCTCAAGAAACTTTGATTTGATGAAGGCGGTGAGTACTTTCCAAAGAATTTTCACAATATCTAACTAAATATGGGATTGCATCCCATATAACTTCATTATGTGCATCACAACAAAATGGTGTGATAAAAACAAGAAATAAAACTTTTTTAAATATGGCAAGATATATGATGAGTTATTCAACATTACCTTTTTTTTTTATAGGCCTTGAAAATAGAAATGTATCTTTTAAACATGGTACTTTTCAAATCTATACTAAAAACTCTTCAAGAATTATGGATTAGGTAGAAACCTAGATTGAACCATATTAGAAATTGGAAATGTCTAGCACATGTGCTAAAACACGAAACAAGTAAATTAAAAGAATGATTAAAAGTTTACTTGTTTGTAGGTTACAAGAGCTTGTGTATATCAAGACTTCCCAAGCATCTTTGCTAGCTAATATGGGATTTATTGTTCTCCACCATGCTCTGCATATGGCCCTTAGGGATTGACTTGAGTTTTGACACCACCAAGAAGGCCTATGGCCCAAAAACTAGCTATTAGATCAAAGAGAGCTTGTGTATATCAAGACTTCCCAAGCATCCTTGCCAGCTAATGTAGAACTTCTATCTATGATCTTGAAGATAAGCAAGTAATTATGAGTACACATGTAATTTTCTTAGAGAATGACTATATGAAGGAACATAAACCAAACAGCAAGATAATTCTTAAAATGCTCTCTAATGAAACTATAGCTAGTTAACCTTCAGAACTTGTTAGAACAAAGCAATAGTAATAAATAGGAAGAACTTACACAAAATAGCATAATAAACCTCATTGTAGTAGGAAGGTAACAAGATTAACTAATAAATACTTGTTATTGAGAGAAACCTATATGGCTATCTCAATGGAAAAATATTAAGAACCTAGAAACTAGAAAGAAGCTCTGGAAGATGTTAATGTCAAATTATGGCACAAGTGTTAAGTTTTACATTAGTAAAACATAGCAAAAAAAAATTAAAATTTTAAATTGAAACCCACCAAGGATCCAAGTGAAAGAAACATAAACTATTGTAAGTGTTTATACCTTTGATATGTGAAACACACTTTTGCTTCCTGATGAATAATTTGATCACTAACCTCTAAATGATTTGATCATGAATGCAAGGATGGTCTGCACTTGTACAACACCTGATCATGATCAAATCTCATTAGGAATACATGAATAGGATCATCATGAATTATGAATGTTATTTGGAAAGGCAATACCTCTATGTTATCCACATAAGCAGTCAAATACTCCGATATAATTAGATAGGCTCATTCTCTCTCTCTCTCTTTCTCTCTCTCTTTCAACATAATGCTAATTGTAAGACTTTTTTAGTTATGCATTAAAACTCTTAAAAACCTTATAACACTCTTTTTTCCTCATAAATGATAAGTGTTAGGTTTTCTAATCTTAGCTAGATATTTTTCAAATCATATAATACCAATCTTGACTAGATATTTCCTTTTAAAAGGATTTAACTTCTATTAGTTAGAAATTATTATCTATCTAATTTATTTTATCTTATAGATGAAATCTTTTTTTTATTTTTAACAAAAATTACCTTAAGAAAGGAGATAATTAGGCTTTGATTATTAACTAGGTCCAAACATAACTCTAGTTAATACAAAGCCCTTATATAGTGCCTATTAAGAATAACTCAATCATATTATGTTATTATCTAGTGAAGCACAATCATATTTAGCCTATTACAATTAGGAATCTTAGTTTAACTAAAATTTTCTAATTACACTATAACCTTTATATTTCACATGCTTTTTATGTGTGACATTAAAGGTTCTCATTATATTAGTAATAATCTTAAAAATCTTATTTTAGTATCATAAACAATGAATGGTATCTAGGAATACATCACTAACACCTCAGTAGTACATAACCTTTCAATAATTAATATTCTATATAATTTAGTTCTTTTTGTTCTAGATATTCAGATTAAACTCGAGGCATGAAATATATTACTTTTTTCATAATACAACCTATATGTTTCTTGACACCTGAGTAGACTAATTAAAACAAATGAATCAATATCACATATCAATCTATTTAAACATGATCATGTATTTCATAGTCTCACTCAATCAAAAGGTTTATGGATATCTCTCCTCCTACCTAGAGGGGACAAAATCCTATATAAATCACTTACATTCCTTCGCATGATTCATGGTATACTAATCATCATCTTTTAAACCAATCTTATTATAGGTGACATTTAATAGTATTAAAGTATATGACTCCTCATGTAGGAAACCATGATGTCTTTAGATTAAAGGACTACATACATTATTATTACTATAAGAATTGTATATAAAATTCATATAGTGATATATGTAGTAATCTCATTATGGGTTAATCTAGTACATTTGTTCTCTAACATATACCTATTGAGGCATTTGGTTTACAAAATGTTGCTCATATTTTCGGGAATATTTCATAGGAATGTTATATTTTCATATTTAGTTCAAAGTTTCAAAAAATTTACCCAGGAATATAACATTCTCAAAAATATTTTAGAGCTCAACTTTCCTTTCAAATATTCCTATGGGAGAGGTAAGTATCTCACATTCCTATCTCATAGAAATATTGATATTAAAGTAAAAGAAAAATTTTACCCCTATTTTTCTATACTCTAATTTATTTAAAAAAATTATTTTTATTTTTTAATTTTAGCTTAAATTTCTCATTTTTAATTTTTTTATAATAACAAGTATTATTACACTAAATAAGTAAAATAATTAATTTAGTTTGAAAATTTTTTATTTTCATCTTTCATTTTTAACTTATATTTTTTATTTTTTATTTTTTTCATCATAACAAGGATAATTATATTATAGATTATATTTTAAATTGCAAGTATTTTAATAAATTGAGGTCATGAATTTGTTCTCTAAGTAATATTTATATTTTAAATTGAATATTTTAAAATTTTAATATTATTATACATTATATTTTAATAAATAGTAATGAAATTTTAATGTTACAGTAAAATTAGAGGGTGAGAAATGATTTGAGTATAAATTTTAGAATATTAATTTAGTGAAATTAATAATTTATTCTAGTCGAAAGTTGAAGGGAAATAAGTATTTCTCAAGATGTTGCCCCGCTAACAATTTCAAATTGGGCCTTTTTCTATTTATAATATATATCGATTCAAAAAGTGGGGAAGAAATAAAAAATTTGTTCATAATATAGATAAATAAATCATTCATGAGAGTAAATAAGTAAATAACTGCTAAAATATTAGAATTAAAATTAAAATATTAAAATTAAAGAATATTTTATTTATTTAATATTAAATATAAAAGTTTAAAAAATTAATTTTTTATTTTAAAAAATTTACTAATTTCTATTTTCAAATTTTTAGATATTATTTTTAATTATTAATATAAATAATATATCATTTCTTTATAAATATATATATATATATATATATATATATATATATATATATATATATATATATATATATATATATATAACATTTTCTATAAAAAATATTTATCAATAAAATAAATGAACCTTTAATTTTTCTCTTAGTTGAATGAAGAAAAAGGAGGAAAAAAGAACATTTGAAGATAAAATGTGTAATTATTATATTTTAATTATTTAAAAATTTAAATTATTTTATTTTATTTTCAATTTAAATTTAAAAGATATTATTTCTCTTCTTTTTCTCTTATTTTATTTTTAAAGAAAATAAAAATTTCTTGTTAACAATGGAGAAATTACTTATTTATTTTATATAATTAATTATATAAAAATTCAAATTCAATTTCTTAAAAATTTTAATATTTTATATATTAAATTATTTATTTTATTTTAATTGAATAAAATTCAAATTATTAATTTATTAAGTTTTCAAAAGTCTTTATTCATATATTTTTAATTAAATCTATAAAATATTTTTTAAAAATCAAAAAATTGATAAGGGTATTTTTTTTGAAAAAAGTAATAAGATTCCTAAGAATACAAATTATGAACCAAATATGAGAATATAATATATATGGGAATATGAAAAAATATTCTGAAGAATATATATATTAAACTAAATATAAGAATCTTATATTCTTAGAAATTATATACTTGGGAATGTGTACTTTCCCTAAAATATAAGATTTTGTGAATCAAATGCTCCTTATAAGTTAACTTGATATCTTATATCTAGGATTGTGGTATACTAGTCTCAATGCATTATTGTCATCTTAGTTTATAATAGTACTTGACTATAGATATTTTAAGAATAATATAAATTATTTAAAGGAAAATTATTATATTTGCTTATATTATGTAGATATAATATTAAACATAATAATTGGAGTGCCTTTATAAAGAAAACATAATATAATATATGCAAATACAATCATCTTATGATTACCTATTAGAGTATATACTAATAATTTTCAACTTACATTAGTGTAAATCACTCATATATCTAATATCAAGTAACCTAGTATAATTATTATGCTTCTGTTATGCTAAAAGCTTTCATAGTAAGTTGACAATATTATTGTCTGTTAGTAATTTACATATTTTCACATCTCATCCATCAATAATTTCATAAATGAGATGGAAATGCTGAATTATATTTTTTCGATCATTGGTGAGATTTGGTTTCTTTAGCTTATACAATAGCCTTATTGTTATTGCAATAGAGGTCCATTAAATTTAAAACACTAACAACTATGCTAAGTTCAATAATTAACTTTTTGATCCAAATAGCCTTTCTTAATGCATTGGAAGCAGTAATATACTCAGCCTATAAGGTAGAATTAGCCATTATTTCTTGATTGAACTTTTCTAACTTACAATACCATTATTCAAGCAAAACATGTAACTAAACTATGATCTAAAATCATCTTTATCAAATTAGAATTAGCATTAATGTAACATTTACAATTAGTTCTTCTTCACCTTCATACATTAAGAATGAATCCTTAATCCTTCTTAAGGTTTAGGGTTCAATTGGAACCTACTTGTCATGCTTAAAGCATATAAGACATTAGGATGAGCACATAACATGACATACATTATAGATCTAATTGCTAATGTTTATGGAATATTATTCATGTGATCTTTCTCATCTTGTGTCACTAGATACTAAGCTTCATACAAATTTATATAATATGATGCAAGTAAGAACCCTATTTTTGGATTCTTGCATGCTGAACTATTTTATCACTTTGTCAATATATGTATTCTGACTTAAACTAAGCAATTTCCTTGATCTATCGTTATAGATCATGATACCTAGCATGTAGAAAGCTTCACCTAAGATTTTTATCAAAATATAATACCTTAACTATATTTTTATAGCCTATAGTATAGGAATATCATTTTCAATAAGTAGTATGAAACCCACATACAATACAAGGAAAAAAAATTGCTTCTATAATCCTTCTTGTAAATACAAGATTCATCTTTACTTTTGATAAAACCAAACTCTTTGATCACATCATCAAGACAAAGATTTTAGCTCTAAGAAGCTTACTTCAACTTATAAGTGGATTTTGCAGCTTACATGCCTTTCTAACATTTTCAAGAGTGGCAAAACCTTCAAGTTATATCATGTACACATCTTCAAAAAGCTTCCTATTTAGGAAAGTAATTTTAACATCCATTTGGTACATTTCATAACCATAAAAAGTTGTAATGGCAAGCATGATGGAGATAGATTTATGTGGGATAACTAGGGAATAGGTTTTATCATAGTTAGTCTATACCATGAATTTTCCTAAAACATTTAGTGATAATCACCTTTTGAAGGCTTGTATGTTGTGATCTTTACTGGTTTTATTCTTAAAAATCCACTTACACTAATATGTTTTACCCTTTCATGTGGATCAACTAGAATCTATATTTAGTTAGTATATATGGAATCCATCTTAAATCTGGCCTTAAGCCAATTTTTAAAGTCTAGCTCTTCAATAGCTTCTTAGTAAGTTAAAGGCTCATCGTGATCCATGAGCAATACATCACCATATTAAGTCAAAAAAAAATTATATCTCTCATGCTCATGGTGTGTCTTATCAGATCTATATTAGTTGTATGTTACTTGAATAGGTTTTTATTCCATAATAACTTATGATCCCCATTCAAGTTCTCTTACAAGTTCAATGTTATTTTGTGAGTCTTTAACTTCTTAAAGTTCTATTTTTCTCCCATTAGTTTTCTTAAAAATGAACTCTCTTTTAAGAAAAAATCAATTTGAGCAATGAATACTTTACCTTCTGTAGGATTGTAGAAATAGTACCCCTTAATTTCCTTAGGATACCCTAAAAAATAACTTTTATTTGATTTAAATCCAAACTTGTTAAAAGCATAGCATTTTATGTAGGCTTTGCAATCCCAAATTTTCATAAAATGACATATTGAGATATTTTATAATCCATATCTCATATAGACTCTTTTAAACCATTTTAAAGGGAATATGGTTAAGTGTAAAAATAGCTATCTCAAGAGAATGTCCCCTAAAGAAATTTGAAAGATTTGCATGACTTATCATAGATAGTACCATGTCTAATAAGTTGTGATTTTGTCTTTTTGAAATACCATTCCATTATGGCATTCCTAATGGAATGAGCTATGATACTATACCACACTTTTTCAAATAATCATTAAAATCTCCACCTCAATTTGATTAACGTATTTTAATATTTTTATCAAGTTGATTTTGTACTTCATTTTTAAATTTTTTGAACTTTTCAAAGAATTTTGATTTATGTTTTATAAAACACATATCCATATTTACTTATATGTGATGAAGTATAGAAAACCACCTCTAGTAGGTGAACTAATAGGTTTACATACATCACTATGTATGAGGTTTAACAAATTATTAACCCTTTCATTATGTTTAGTGAATGGGGCTTTAGTCATTTTGCCTAATAAATAAGATCCACACACCTTATAGGATTTGAAATCAAATGAGTGCAAGAGTCCATCTTTATATAACTTGGATATGCATTTCTCATTTATATCGCCCAAGTGATAGTGCCAAAATAGCCTAAGTCTATATCATTGGATTTAAACTATTTAATATTTATGTTATAAACTAGAATTTACTGACTTTTATTAATGTCTAGTCTCACCACAATGGAAGTATTTCTTTTCCTTAATCACATAACTATAAGGTTTTAGTGTAGAGAACTTAGGCTTTATCTTACCCTTGGGTTTGAAATCCTTTTTGTTCTTGCCATTTTTAACCATGATTATGGTATTAAGCTTTCACTTTTACAAATTTTGTTCAACGATTCTCAACATGCTTAACCATTATAGTAATGTTTTGTCAATTTTGATCATTTTTGTAGTTCATAACTAACTGATTGTAACTTTGTGGCAATGATTACAAAATTATATTAATAGCTAACTCTTTGCCTAGTGGAAAACTCAATCACTTAAAGTTCTAAATATACCTGATCATTTTGAGTGTATAAGGCCTAATAAGATTTCCTTTTGTTAGTTTGCACTAAAATAATGCTCTAGAAATTTCATAACTCTTATGTCAAGTTTGCCCTTGATAAAGTTTCTTTAAGTGCTTTATTATGTTATAACCTTTCATGCTCTCAAGTTGCTCTGGAAGCTCAAAGTCCATGGTAGCCAACATGATATAACTAACATCTAACACGTCATCATGATGCTTCCTATAAGCATTTCTCTTAACCTAAGTTACACTAACTTCAAGTATCTAAGGAATAGGTTCCTATAGAAGGTACAACTTTCACTCACTTTTAAGGACTATCCTCAAATTCTTATACCAATCCAAAAAAATTATTCTAGTTAATTTATCTTTCTCAAGGAACGATCATAATGATAGGTTACTTGAAGTGTTTGCCATTTATTTCTATAATAGAAATATGCAAAATATGTATTATGTTATAATCATTTAATGAGGTCTGTTATTCAATGTTCCTCCCACTATTTTATTTAAACTAATAACACTCACTATTAATTTGGAAAATCATATCATCGAGACATTCTAGTGAGCCAAAATCTATATTTTACCTTATTTCAATTTAGATTTACTTGATCATCCAAGATTTGGCTATTTAGGTAGGTAATACTTACTAATTGCATCAAATACAACTCTTGGATAGTTAGGTGAATAACCATTGTTCTAGTTAATATTATGAACTAAAAGCCCAACTCCATAACCACTAGGCATTTAACCCTATAGAGATGACCTAATTAAGTAATAGTTAAAATTGACAATTAGATATCACAATGATCTTATCACAACTTATCAAGATATACAACATACTTTGCTTTAGCAAACTTACCTTATGTTGATTGAGGCCTTAATAAATGCCAATTATTGGAAAGCATTACAAATTATTACTAACTTAATATTTGCATTAAGGAATTTAATTAATTTAATTATGCTAAATCTCACTATTATTATCCCTATTATTTATGCATGCATACTAGTTAATATATCTCATATTTTGAATAAATTGTCAAATAAAAATGTGATATAATATGACATTCTAACCACCTAGATCGTCTCAAGCAAAGCAAAGGATCAACTAATCAACCTAAAGTGCAACAACTTTTCTAAGCACTTTTTAGCCTGCTCTTGGTTCCAACCCTAAAGGATATTGTGTATGATTTACATTATATTTAATAGAAAAAGTCTCGAGTTATATTTGAGAAGAGTTAGGTGAGAACATAATATATAAATAAGAAAATAATAGAAAGAGACAAGATATGCAAATCATATTTTAAAATTATAAATAATAATAAAATTCCAATCACATTAATCTAAAGGGATCATACTACGCACCATACATCTGCAGCATATAAAGATATGCAAACATTATAAAAGATAGTACTAACTATTTTAAATCTCAAATTTAAAATTTTTATTAATTTCTTTAATTTTAAAACATGTTTAAATTTTAATTTTGAATTTTTGCTTACCAAGAATTGTTCTACAAAATTATTTTTAAAAAATACATCAGCTGTTAGTATCTCACTGTCAATCCTAATTTCAAATATATATATATATTACTTGAAACATGTGATGTAACTCATGTCACTTTCAAAATTATTTACGTGATTTGTTTCCTTTTCAAATCTATATCGAAAATCATTTCTTTATAACAAAATCAAAGAGTTCATTTAGTATACAATATTTTTGGATTTGATTTTACACTACAAGAAATATGATTTTTAGTGACAAGTATTCAATGACAAGTGATGCTCTTGTCATTGAAAATATTACTTTAATGATAATATTTTTTTATTATCACAGAAACATAATATCAGTGACAATGTAATTTTTTCATCACTAAAAACAATAATTTTTAGTGATAATTTTTATTTGATGTCATAATATCCATTATTATTGTGATAACAAATAAATGTTGTCACAATTGAATTTTAGTAGCAACCTAAACTTGGCACTAAAAGTGTTTTTAGGGAGAAGATATTTTTATTATCACTAAAAGAATAAATTTAAAAACAAAATAGCATGGCAAATGAGATAGAACTGTGCTGAACAAAAACGTTGGGGTTTTATCATTGAGGAAGGCCTTTGTCTACTCCATCTTCTATACCTTTTGGTCTTTTTCATCTTCATTTGATCTTGTTTGTGGCATCATATTTTCTCTTCGCACATTAGGTATTCCTTTGGCCATTGTCCTTTTTTTTTTCTTTTCAGATATTAAAATGTATAAATCTTTTACACATGTCTGGTTCAACACAACGTCTTTGCTCTTTATTATCTTTTGATGCCAATCCTTAATTCACTTCTTACATCTTTTAATCTGGTAAGTTTCTAATTTCTTTTCCTTCATTTTCTTCTCCCTGCATGTGGCAAACCTTAAACCCCCTTAGCCCTCTCATGTAGAGTATTTCTTCTTCCTATGATTCTTTTCTTTTGCCTTAATTCCTTCCCCTAGAGTAGACTATAAACTTGTTATAAGGCAAAAAACCTTTAGTTTTATGATTTCTCCCCCATTCTTATAAAATTTAAGTATTAATAAGGGATTTAATTGATGGGGATTTAAAAAATTAAACTCAAAATTTGGCTTAACTAGTAATATTGGGAAAAAAAATTAAAAACATTGACTATTAGAGCTTTCATTTCAAACTTTGAATAATTCAAAATAAAGGACTCCATTTGCAATATGTACACCAATGATTTGCCTATGACTTAGAAAATTATAACTAGTTGGCATGGGAAAATGCTTAATTTAACTGACAAATTGAACCCAAACCTTTCTTTGAAGTAAGTGTTATTGGTTGTGTAGCAAAATTTATGCGCCTATGAGCACAAATCTTCATATTTCCTATGTCAAGAGGCAAATAAAATATATGATAGGGAAATTTGGTTCCTCACAAAGTAGTTAAGTCACACAATTTAAGAAAGCTTCTTGTGATATTTTTAATTAAGAAAGAAGCTATTTGAGAATGTGATAAATAAGTCTATGGAAATAGGCTTTTGAAATATGCTTTTTGATCCCATTCTACGAGGAAGCTTTTTCCTCTTTAGGTAAAATAGGCTTTTGAGGGAATATGCTTGAACTTGATATGCTTTTGAATCACTTTGTGTAAAATAAGCTTCTTGAATTTGTCTACTTTAACTAATATATTTGCATCATGCTAATATTGTAAGTAGTTATCGATTTAGCTACTTTCTTACTGCTGTTTTCCAATTCTGTATTGCATTATGGCTTCTTTATTTTGCAAATAGAGCCATTGCTAGATTTGGACAGAATATTTAAAGTAGTTTGGATTTAAAAATCATTTAATAGACTTTAATAAGAAAAACTCCAGTAGTGTGTTTTGTAAGTATAATTAATTCAGATAGTCAATTAGATGTTTACTAAATACCCATCATTTTTTTCTAGTTTCCATATTTAAGGTGGGATTAACCAATCATATTATGCTACTAGTGGTATAGGTAGGTTAAGTTTGTTAAAATTATATGTTAAATTAAGTACATATGCTCAATTTTCATTCATTTCATTCTATCTATTTAGTTTTATGCAGCAGACAAAAAATAGGGAACTTTGTTTTTCTTTTCTTAGGAATATGTAGCAGTTGTCATTTGTATTATACACTATGACAAAAATATTACTATGAAAATATGGCTCCTCAGTGGATATTTTCCATTTTATGATTCTGGTATACTCAAATGGCTATGTTCTTTTGGAACTTTACTTTCTTTTATGCTTTGCTTAATTTTACTATTTATATGCTGATTTTTTTAGCTAATCTCCTTTTTGTATAGTGAAAAGATTATTTATGGTTTCTAAATCCTGCTATCTTGGTGATCTAATTTGGTTGTCTTATTCAAATGTAAAAAAGCATAAAGTTTAATGCTTTGTGTTTTATGAAACAAAACTGGTGGAACTGAAATGGATATCAGAAGCAAAGTCAGGGTATTTGCCCTTTTTCTTAATATTTTTGCCTATAGTTAAATATTTTTAAATGATTTGCTTGATGAGATTGTTATTTGGTTCTGTAGACTCTTTCTAGACTAGTGGATAACCCAGCAAAGCTTCCTAAGCAAAACTATAACAAGTCAAGCATAGGCCAAGCTCCTAGGGAAGTCATCCTATCGTATGATTCATTTCTTTTCCTACTTTTGCTCTCTTACTTTTGCAATCGAAGCCTAATAACGAAATTCCCTTTCTTTTTTGGTGTGTTTTTGAAATAATCCCCAAGCAATTTTTAGGGACCTATTTAAGAGGGGTAAAAACATTCTAGTAAGTTTCCTAAATTATAATAATTCATTTTACCCCCAAAGTAAGTAAAAATGAATAATAAAAGTGAGTAATGATGCATATAGGTGATGTATGATGCTTACATCCCAGCTAGAGAGCCAATACCAATAAACAACAGATACAATGCTGCTAAGATTTTCAGCCACCCTAATGTTGTTGCAAAGGAACCTTGGTATGTATTTTGATTTTGCTCATTTAATTAATTATCAATAACAATATGAATCAAAATAATTATGTTCTTATGCAAACTAATTTCATTTAACTGCATTTTTCCATAATTGTGATTTTCACAAGGTAACTACAACTTTAATCTGAGCAGCAGTTTAGTTTGACACAAGTTACATAACTTGTGCTTAGTCAGCTTATCGATTGCTGTAGACTGTTGCTAACACAAGATACAGAGCTCCAAATCTTGTATTTACTCATTTCCATTTAATAGCTATAAGCTTGTTATTTACTTTGATTTTGGTAATATTTTTTATTTTACTATTCTTTTTTAAAATTCATTTTATGACATTTTATTCCATATTTTATTCCCAACATTAGTAAGATAAAATAAATCATTTATTCCATATGTTGATTTATTTTTTTCTTGATCCGTACTTCTAATCATGTGCAAATCAAATGGCTCTATTGATAATGAAGTTTCAAAGTAAAAGAATGAGATGACAAATATAGCTCTACACTTGTTCTTCTACAAGTACCCTCTTTATCCATATTTCCTAGACTTAAATTTCATAATTTTTCCATATAATGGTAAAATATAAAGTATGTAAAGCATGGTGATGGCTTTGCTCATCTTACTGTAACTCACATTAAGTTGGTCTCACATCACAGTCCTACTTGAAGGAATGAATAATTTCAAATCAACAAATACTCTAGATATATGAGTTGTTCATGACGAGTGAGAAGGACACATAAATGATGAAGAGGAAGATGATTGACAAAAAAAATGACTTCTAATTTGAAAGTTTCATTCCATTTTCTTTAAGAATGAATCAAGAGTTGACATCAACCTCATTAGTTCTCTCACATTCATAAGGTAAATGAATTCATGTACTTATTGAAACTTTAATCTGACTTTAAAAGGACTTAAAATGTGCATATTTAGTAACTTTGAAACTTTATATGAGACTTTAAGATGACAAATAATGTTGTTAAAACTCTTTAGGCTAATGGTTTTGAAAATCAGTTCAAAATTTGAATTACGTTAATTTTGCTAGACCATTAGTGCTGCTGCTATAGTGTGTGTTTTGCTTTTTTAATTACATGTTGGAATATTCTTATTTTTTAACCCACTTTGTTCCTTACTCATCCTTATTATTCTTTACATGTTGAGAATTTGACTTGTTAATTTCTTTTGTCATGTAATCTTCAGAAATTAAAACATAAAGCTAGAGAATGAAGTGGGTGATTGATTTGAAGGACAATGTAGGTGTGAACAGAACATGTGGTCGATAATATTGAATCTTAATTTGGTATGCATACAATTTGGTTGCTTATCCCAAACTTGACAAATGTATCTAATACCAGGGTGGACAAGGACACTAATGGACACATAACTAAAGAGATCATAGTGGAAAAAACATTGAAAATTACTACAAGATAATTCTTGAGCATATTTATCTAGAAAAATATATTTTAAATTTTCATATTTTACATGACCATAAGATAATGTACTCCAAACCTATGTGTGCTAAGTGCACAATATTGCAATCTAATTTGTACTATATTATATTTAATTCATTCTTCATGGTACTTTTTTATAAGTTTTTCCAATTCAACAAAGGATAACAGAAAATTATGATTGTCTACTTGTAGGGCACTCCTTAGAAGTGGGAATGATTATTGTGCCAAGCATATTAAGTGTCCTGTAATAATCGTGAAACACTTTTAGGATTGAAGAAGATTGTTTTCTTTTAAGTAATTTTTTTGACTAAAAATATACTTGTATAAGATGAAATTATAATACTATAACTTTGACATAATTTTTGTTTTAAATATCATATACAAATTTTATCGATTACATTCTATTTATATTATTAACATTTCATATATGGTGATATATGAAAATTGCATATTTATACAATAAAAATAAAAATTAGTAGTAGAGAAAAAAATTTTAGTGACAATATAATATATTGATATTGAAATAGGTTTCAATGACAATAATAATTGTTACAAATATTATGTTTTTAGTGACAATATAAATTTGGTGTTACTTAAAGAATTTTTTGTGACAACAATAATCATCACTAAAGTTGCTAATTAGTGACAATAATATTTGTCATTGAATGTTGACTTTATAGGGACAAAAAAAAATTGTCACTTATATGATTTTCAATGACAACTTAATTTAACTATCACAAAAAATGCCAATTTATGGTGACAACAAACCTTGTTACAAAATGAAAGGTTTTGGTAATAAGTATCATTTGTTGTCACAAAGACTTTCAACAATAGGGTTTTTTGGTACAATAATTTTATTGTCACCGAAAACCTTTTGCAATAAAATACTAGCTTTTTGTGACAACTTTTGTTATCACTAATAGTAATTTTTTTGTAATGTTATTTTATTTCAATAGAGATAATTTCAATTCATTCACAAATAAATTTTATTCTTTAGCAATTTTGTTAAAAATAATAAGTTTAATTTATTTGTAAATGAATTATTTTATTTTGAACATATTGAAAAATACATGAAATTTAATTAAAAGGTACATTTTGATAGTATCATAGTAAATATATTATTAAAGAGGATAAATCTATTATATACTATATTTTTTTAGACCAAATAAAATAAATTTTAATGAAATCCTTGTTAAATTAGATGACTTTTATAATAACATAAATGTAATTAAAATAAAATTTGTAAATGAAATAAAATTCTTTTTTACCTAAAGACAAATGCCATTTTTTAAAAAATTATTTAAAAATAAAATGAAATTCTATTTTTTATTATGTCAAATAAAGTTGAAATCATTTCTTTATAAAGTGATTTTTTGTCACTTCACGTAAACTAATTTTTGTAAAATGTAATCAATTATATATTCATTTTTCAATAAAACAAACACTATAAGAAATAATGCTAACACCGATGACACTTTTTGTGATGACAAAAATTTAGTCATTAATGATGCATTGCGAGATTTTTACTAACGACAAAGTCGTCGGTGATACATAAAAAATCCATGGGCGCAAATTTTTTTAGGCAAAAAAAATTTTGGCTGGAAAAAATAACTTTCAATGATGACAATTGACTTTTAGTGACAACATATCATCGCTTAAAACTATGCTAAATGTAGAGCAAAAAAGTTTAGCCTTTAGCGACGACAAATGTCGTCGCTAAAAGTCAACTTTTAGCAACGACAAATGTCGTCGCTAAAGGCTAAACTTTCTCGCTCTACATTTCAAAGTTGTCTTTAGTACTGACATTTGTCATTGCTAAAAGTCACTTTTAGCAATGACACTTTTAGCGGCAACAATTATTATCATTGAAGGTTGAATTTTCTTGCTTTACCTTTCAACTTAGTCTTTAGCGACTACAAATGTCACCATTAAAGGCTGAAATCTTTAGCAATAACAATTGTCATCGCTGAAAGTTCTGACTTTTATCGATGACCTTTAGCAATGACAATTGTCATTACTGAAGGCTGAATTTTTCCATTCTATATTTTAGCTTAGTCTTTAGCGACGACAAATGTTGCCATTAAAGGCTAAAGTCCTTAGTGACGACAATTGTTATTGCTGAAAGTGAAAACACTTTTAGCGACGACAAATGTCGCCACTAAAGGCTCAATTTTCCTGCTTTACATTTTAGGTTAGTCATTAGCGATGACAAATATTGCCGTTAAAGGCTGAAGTCTTTAGCGACGATAATTGTTGCCCCTAAAAGCTCTGACTTTTAATGAACGACAAATGTTGTCACTAAAGGCTGAAGTCTTTAGTGATGACAATTATCGTCGCTGAAAGAAGAATTTTAGCGATGAAACTTTTAGTAGCAACAAATGGCACTACTAAAGGCTGAATTTTCCCACTCTGCATTTCAGGTTAGTTTTTTATGACGACAAATGTCATTGCTAAAAGTCGACTTTTAGTAATGACACTTTTAGCGATGATAAAGGTCGTCATTAAAGGTTAAATTTTTTATTTTTAATTTTTACCAATGACTTTTCAACAACAATCGAGAATATTGTTGTCGTTGAAAGATTCTTCTATAAATACCCCTATTCGCCGTTTAACTCTCATTTTGCATGCAGAAGAGGGATGTCAGCAGAGAGAGAAATATTAGATAAGTCTTAGTTTCATTATTTTTTACAATGTATTATTTTTTTATTTTTATAATTTTTATAATATATTTTTAATTATATATTTTTGTAATATAATCATATATTCATCTCCAACATGCTAAAAATATCTTTGACTCTCTTTTTCTACAAAGCACAAAATTATTTGAGTAGCAAAGATTATAGGAAATTGCTGAAGTTTATTGAAGGGGCCAGTATGTCTCATTTATCTGCATTTGCACCTGTACTTTAATTAATTTTCTTTTTTAAATTGACCTAACTTTCTAATAAAGAAAATAAGGGAAATCAAGAAGGAGCTGCATATGCATTTGCAGATGAATACCATGCTAGGCCGTTGGCATTCATCTAAAATTATAATATGATATAAAATATATTAATAAAAATAAATATATTAATTAAAATAATTTATAACTTATTAAATTAATTTTAATAAATTAATACATTAAATATTTTTAAAAATTAATTTATAATTTATTGATTAATTTAATAAATCCTAAATTAATTTAAATTTCATCTGAACTTTTAGCGATGACATTGTTATTGTTAAAAGTTGAAATGTCGTCGTTAAAAGTTATTTTCAGCATTGACTTTGTTATTGTTAAAGAGTGAAATTCAAAAAATTTTGAATTTTAAAAATGTTTCTACGATGACATTTTCGTTGCTAAAAGTTGAAATGTAATCGCTAAAAATTATTTTTAATGATGACTTTGTCATTGCTAAAGAGTAAAATTCAAAAAATTTTAAATTTTGAAAATTTTTTCTCCAATGATTTTGTTATTGTAGAAACTTACATTTTTACTGATGACAATAATGTCGTCAGTGTTGGTCCCTTCAGCGATAAATTTTTGCCAATGACATTTTTTACGATGATAATTTTATTTAGCGACGACCGAAAAGACTACACCGATGACAAATGTCACCGCTAAAAAACTTTTTTCTTGTAGTGAAAAACTATTGATTTAAGTGATTAGTAAAACAATGACATTTGTTTGAGAGGAACCTGATTCAATTTTAAAAAAAAAAACTTTAACATGGAAAATTTTGTCACTTTTCAAAAAAAAAAAGGGGAAACCATCGATAATGAATCTCATTCCCTTATCACATTTCACAAAATTTCCATATATCAATCAGTATTCATTAATGGATGTGATTTTGTTTATATGAAATCACATTGAAACAAAATCCAGAAAGGTTTTAATATATAATATAAAAATATGTGAAACTATTTTGTAAAATAGAAATCTCAATTTTGAAAAACATGATTTCATGTGAATCCAAAATTTTCATTTTTCTTTAAATGATCAAGAAAAATCAATCCAACTCTATATCACATATACATTAAATCAAACTAAACCTATAATTTTGCTTATGGTTTTGCAAGTTTCTATGATACCGCTATTAAATATCATATAAAAAAATGCAATAGAAAAATTAAAATTTTAAATTGAAACTCACCAAGAATCCAAGTAAAGAAATATAAACTAGTATTAGTATTTATACCTTTGATATGAGAAACATACTTTTGCTTCATGATGAACAATCTAATCACCAATATTCAAATGATCTAATCACAGAAGTACAAATAGTTTGCACTCGAATACTCGAACAATATTTGATCATCATCAAATCTCATTATGAACACACGAACATGATTATCACAAATTATGAACATTGTTTGAAAGGACAATGCCTTTATGATATCCATACAAGGAGTTGAATACTTCAATCTAATCGAATGGAATCATTCTCTCTCAATATTGTATTAGCTACCTAGCTATAGAACTTTTTTAATTGTGGATCAAAGCTCTCAAAAACCTAATGACACTCTTTATCTCATAGATGATAACCATTAGGTTTTCTAATCTTGGTTAAATATTTATCAAATCATATGATACCTATCTCGGCTAGATATTCCTCTTTTAAAAAATTAATATCTCATCAAGATATTTCCTTTTAAAAGGATTTATCATATATTAGTTAGATATTATTATCTACCTAATTTATTTTATCTCATAAATAAAATCCTTTTTCTATCTTTAACCAAAATTACTTTAAAAAAGAAGATAATTAGGCTTTTATTATTAATCAGGCCCAAAGATAACTTTGGTTGATAACAAGTCCATATGTACCATTTGTTAGGTATAGCCTAATCATATTGTGTTATTACTTAGTGAAGTCTAATCATGTTGGTCCTATTACAATTAGGAGCCTTGATCTGATTAAAAGTTCCAAATTAAACTATAACCCCAATATTTGACATGCCCTTTAAGTATGATCCTATAAATTCTCATTACATTGCTTGTGATCCTAAAATCCTCTTTTAGTATCATAAACAATGGATGGAATCTAGCAATACATTATTATCCCACAAAAAGTAAGAATATTAATAATTTCACATAACCTTTCCGTGACTAATGATCCATGTAGTTTACTCTCTTTTGTCCTGGATATCCAAATTAAACATGAGATATAGAATGTGTCACATACTTGAGTAGACTAACAAAAATAAATGAATCAATATCATATATTAATCTATTTCATGCATTTTATAGTTTCACTTAATCAAAAGGCTCATAAATATCACTACTCTTGCATATGAGAGACAAAATCCTATCTGGATCACTCATATCCCTTCGTATGATTCATGTTATTTCCAATTATCACTTTTTAAGCCAATCCTATTACAGGTGATGTTTAATGGTATCAAAGTATGCAACTCCTTATATAGGCAACCATAGTGACTTCAAGTCAAATAACCACATACATCATTATCACTATAAGAATTACTTATGACATTTATATAGTGATCTATGTAGCAATCTCATAATGGGTTAGTCCTATATATTTGTTCTCTAATATGTACCCATAAGTTGACTTGTTATCTTATATCTATAATCGTGGTCATCAGTTAACATACATACTAGTTTAGATACATTATTATTATCCTAATTAGCAATAATACTTAACTAAAGATATTTTAAAGATAATATAAATTACTCTAGGGATAATTATTATATTTACTTATATTACACAAATGTATTGTTAAATACAATAATTAGAATGCCTTTATTAAGAAAATGTAATACAATGCGTGCAAATACAATTATCATATGATTGGCTACTAGAGTATACACTAACATGCCTATAAACCTGGAAATGGAATTTATGTATTCTAATCGAGTCTATTCTCTTGTAGAAGCACTAATTTGGGTAAAACCAGTAGGGTGTAAATGGATTTATTAGAAGAAGAGAGGAGTTGATAGAAAAGTTGAAATATACAGAGCTAGATTAGTGGCAAAAAGATATACCTAGATAGAGTCTATAGACTATGAAAAGAATTTCTCTTTGGTTGCTATGCATAAGTCCATCGGGATATTATTCTCTATTATAACCAATCTTGATTATAAGATATACTAGATGAATGTCAAGACTACCTTACTCAATAGGCATCTAGATGAAAATTCTTACATGCAATAACTAGAAGGATTTAAGCTTAAAGTAAAGACGATATGGTATGCAAGTTATAGAGAACAATCAATGGATTGAAGCGAATATCTAGGTCATGGAATATTAGATTTGATCAACCTATAAAATCTTATGGCTTTGATCAAAATATTGATGAACCATGTGTTTACAAAAGGGTGCAAGGAAATACTGTTGTTTTCTTAATTTTGTATGTCGATCGCATTTTACATTTAAAAAATGTTAGGGCTTTTATCAACTGTCAAAGGATGGTTGGCAACAAAATTCATATAAAGGACCTAGGAAAAGTAAGTAATGTTCTAGGAATTAAGTTACTATGAGATAGAAAGAATAAGTTAAATAATTGCTTTATACTAAGAAATATATATAGATAAGGTGTTAAAGAGATTCAATATGAAGAATTCCAAGAAAAGGCTTCTACCTTTTAGATATGGAATTGCCTTCTCGAAGGATTAGTGTCCTAAAACTGTATAAAAGAAAGAGTATATAAGAAGGACAACTTATGTAGAAGCAATAGGTAGCCTCATGTACGCTATGTTATGTACTTAACTAAATATCTATTATGTTAGCATGGTTAGCTAATATCAATCAAATTTTGGACCTAGCTATTGGACTGCAATCAATTATGTACTAAAATATCTTAGGAGAACTAGAGATTATATGCTTGTATATTTTGAAAAAGATTCATTCCTAATGGGTTATATAAATTCTAATTTTAAATTAGATAAAGATTTAAGGAAATCTAATTCTAGTTATATGTTCACTTTGGAAGGAGGAGCCATGATTTGGAAAAGCATTAAGCAATCTTATATTGTTGACTCCACCACAAAAGTTGAATATATAGCTACTTCAAAAGTTGTAAAGGAGGTTGTTTAACTACAAAAAATCCTATAAGACCTTGAAATGGTACCTAATGCTAAAGATCTTGTCATACTAGACTATGAATATAATGGAACAATAGCACAAACCAAGGAACCAAGAAAATATAAGTCATAGAAACACATAGAAAGGAAGTACCATATCATCAGGGACATAATGCAACGTGAAGAAATAAATATCACCAAAATAGTCATAATAGATAAAATAGTTATTCCATTTATGAAGGCTATTTTGAGAAAGACTTTTTACCCAACACTTGAAGTCTATGGGGATAAGAGAAATGCTTTAACTACTTGAGAGACAATGGAAGATTAGTAAAAGTGAGCTCATAAAGCAGTTAAACTTTTGTAATAAATAATTTCTATTAATATAAAATTTTAGGGCATTATTTAGAAAAATATTATGCACATAATAACTAAACAAAGTCCAATTAATTTTATAATAATTCACAAAAGATATAAGTACAAGTTATTTACAACTAATAAGATTGTTATTCACAATATAATAATAAAGTTAGGCACTTTATTAATGTTGTTATAATTTTTAGAATATATAGTTTATCTTGGTCATATAAAGTTTATAAATGTACTTGGTATATCGAATAGGATCACAAATGAAATCCATATATCTATTGTCAAGATAAATGAAATTTTATAAGCACTAATTTACTTTACTCTAAATCTTAAGTTATATATGATTATGTTCTTATAAATACAATCATATTTGAATTGTAAATAGGTGAGACTCAATTGAGGGTTAATATACTCTTTGATATATTTATTAAGAATATAATTATAATATGACAATCATATGGCTAACTAACAATTACTAGCGATTCCAGCTTTATGTAGGTGAGTTGTAACCTACAATCCGAATTCAGGACGAGTTTTTAGAGTTAGCTCACCATCACGAAAACAACAACAACTAAATGTAAATGTAAACATAAATAAGAAAAAAGAAAGACAATTATGAAAATATATTTTGTAATTTCATTTCTTTTTCTATCAACACATCGATATATATAACAAATATGTTATAATTTATAGCAAGCACAACAATGCTAAGAAATCAAAGATGGCTTTTGAGATGAAGGGCATAGATCAATGGCTTCTGGATGGCTTTAATAGAGATGGCTCCTAAGATGAAAGGCATAGACAAAAGGTGTAGATGAAGAATATAAGTGACTCCCCCTTCAATCCTCAAAGAAAGAGTTAACATCCACAATACAAGCAAGCATATAAAAGCCTATTTCTTTACTTTCTTCCCCCATTGTAATAGTAAGAAAAAGTTTAACCTTATATTTCTTGGGCTTAATTAAATTATGGAAGAAAACTCTCCCTTCAAGGATTAAGGTGGGTGTGAAAAGGGTCATTTGCCTCTATTATTAATTCAAGAATGTGGATTAAATGCAAGGAAAATATTGAAAAAGGCATGTCTATCAATAAAATCTAAATCATTTCTAAACATACTTCTTGAGAGAGAATGGAAGCTATCTTTAAATTCAATTTAAAACCTTAAATTAGATAATCAAAGCAAAGGCATCACTAAAATTGTTTAAAATGGAGACTACTACTAAAACTTATAGGCTAATCTATAAAATATTATATGTCAATTTAAAAAAAATGACAAATATCTAAAGGTTTTGTGATTTAAATTGTAATGCTTAAACTTCTTTTAGACATAAGTTATTTGAATATTTGACATTGTAAGTGTTCATAAAAGAAAAAGCTAGTTGTTAACATTACAACATCATTTATGAATGTTATAAATGGTTTAAATGAGTTAAATGTTAGCATTACAATTTCTTTCATGAATGACTTAGTGCGGTCTAAATAAATTAGTTGTTAATATTACAATTTTGTAAATACTAATATTAATTGGTTGTAGATAATCTTTAAACATTAGTTATTGCATACAACCCACATTTAATCATTTACAATTTCCAATAACATCATGAATATGAAAATTAGTTAGCCATTGAAATGCTTTTAGATGTTAATTCCCATATACAATCAATATCTAATCTTCAAACATTCCTTTTGACATAATATTTGCCATTCATTACATATTGGATATTTAAAAACTGATATAGTAAAATAAAAATAAGTTTGTTCATAATATCTATAATACATTTTATTAAATTATAAACATAGTTTTGTGATTTGAAAGTAAAAGAAATTTGAGTCTTGTATAAGGTGCTTCCACAAAATTTGAAATATTTCTAAACAATGAGTGGGTTATACTCAAATTCAACTAAATCATTAAAAAAAAACTAAAATCCTATTTTAGTCCCCATAAGATTAAATTTATATCAATTTAGTCCTTTATTAAAAATTAGTTTAAAGGTGTAAAATGAATCGAAGTTTGCAGACCAGTCTGCGAACTTTACAGGTTTAAACGGGTTTAGATTACTTAAAATCTGATCTGTTTTTTCACGGGTAATACAGATCAATCCGAATAAACCAAAATCCGCACGAATCAGGCAGGTACAAACCAATCTATGGACTAGTCTGCAGACTTAAGGATATAAATCGGATACAAACTCCTTGACATTTGGTCCATTTTTTTATGGGTAATATGAACCGGACCTAAATGGACCAAGTTGTATCTGGTCCGGTCCGCTTGTTTTACACTCCTAAATTAGTACTAGTCCTTGTTATTAACTTTACATTAAATTTTAGTTCCTCCATATATGAGATAAAGTTATTGAATCAATTAATCTTACAAGGACCAAATTGATACAAAATTTTAGTAATAGATCAAATTGATATAAACTCAATAGACACTAGGATTTATAGGCACTAGGTTAACATTAATACATCAATTTTTAATTTGAAAATAGAAATTTGAAAGAAATGACATTAGCTTGAAGCAAAATAGACATATGAAGTTAAAACAATATTTGCAAAAAACACCACTACTACATCGACTTCAATGTCAATTAATTAAAAAAGTGTCATTTTAAGATTTACAATATATTCAAACATCTAAATGGACATCAATTATAATGTTAATCATTGATGTAAGTTTCCTATGAATTTCAAGAACATCATTGTATCAAAATAGACATTGATTGTTTTTATTAATCATTATCTTATTTGTCTCATTAATTTCAAAAATACCATTACATCAAAATAGACATCAATTTTGCCTTTAACTAATGTCTATAAATTAATGTAGAATGGCTATTTAGTAATAATAGGAATATTCAAAATTTAAAGATTGGAAATTTTAGGACTAAATATTTCAAAATAGGAAATTTTGAATTAGTCATTTGTCAATTTCACGTGAAAAGGGGAAGGTACATGTTCTTTCTATTGGAAAAATAAGACATAGTTTCTTGTCCTAATTCTCTTTTATAAATAAGATTTTAAGGTTCTAGTTTTCTAGAAAAGAGTGTTAGATCTATCAAAATTCTATCATTTTTCAGGGAGAAATTCAAAAAAATAGGTGAATAATTTATTATTTAAATTATTCTTATTGCTTAAGTTTAAATTTATTACTTTCGACTATCTTTTTACACTTCCTATGTAGTACTCTAAGGTGCATACCCTATATGTTCATCCTTTATATGTAATCCAAAAGATCTTAAGAATGATAATATGAAAATCCTATGTTAACATGCTCTCCAAGAATACTAGGTAATCTTCTTAATATAATATATACATACATATATATTTATATAATTATAAGTCTTCATTCTTATCTATTTCTACTAAGTTATACTTTTGAAAAATTGGTTAAAGATTTTAAAGAAATAAAATTTTTAAAAATTTGTTCTCTAACTAAATTATTTTTCTAAATAGTTATCAATAGTATCTTTCATGAAGATGTTAATTTTTTGGTCCAAACATCTTTGGCTGTGTAAGAAGTGGAAACTTTAAAAAGGGTAAATCAAAGTATAAGGTTTCTCTTACTTCTCTTGAAGGGTATTGTGCTTCAAACATTAGATAATTTTATAAGGAATTAAACCTTCTATGATGTTAATGTTTAAACTATTGAATTGTTTTTCTTGTGTTGAGATTTTTATTTTTTATTTTACTTTTTCATTTTAAAATTTAGGAAAAGTCAATCCAAGGGTTCAAACACTCAATCTCTTGGAATGTCTATCTTTCTATCAAACTACCCTAGTAGTAAATGAGATTTCCATGTAACTTTAAGCTAATTATTGCAACCTATTCGATAAAATGGTTAAAGCATTTGAAGCTTCATTGCTTACCTTAAATGCAAGCATCATTTATCTCTTTTATTGGCCATAACTGATCATCCATCACCACAAATTATCTATAGTAAATCATCTTCTTAATTTTAAGTTCCATTTTTAAGGTTTCTTTTTTTTTTGTTAGGATGTCTTGCAATTAAATAAATTTTTAAGAATTTTTTGTAAACACTAAAAAGTTAAACAATATTAATCACTATCAATGACTATGGTTGAATGCTATCCATATGCAATATTGATTGTGCTATGAAAGTCTTTAGCTACTTTTATAATTTTTGTAAAATATACATTGGATTAATAAATGTAATGTTATTATTTGTACCTCTTTATTTTTATGGAAGGGTTCTTCCAATTTTATGAGAAGGAACATTAATGGTATGTTATGACTACTAATAAAGGCATATAAATATATTAATGTCAAACTTAATTGGACTAAGAAGTATAGATTCAACTAGCTTCTAAAGGTCTTGAGGGTGAGGTGAACTCCATAGAAAGGATAACCCACCAAGGAAGACCACTAGTGTTGATGTGACCAAGAAAAGTCATAGTGATTTTATCTGAATCCTTACAATCAATTTAACTAATTATGTTGGCCAAAAATATCATTTTTGTGGCCAAGAACATTTAGTTCAAATGATAGATGATATTATATAAGGATTTTGCCTTCCTCTACATCTTGGTTTCAATTTCATGATCTTATATGTGTGTATCTAGTGGATTAACCACTTTTGCTATTAGAAAAATATCATTTTTGTAATAACTACAAGTTATTAAAATTTTATTTTGTATATGTCTAAAATGACCCTTCTACATTAAGGGGATAATTATATCGTAATACTAGTAACTTATGCTCTTTCTTTCTATAAGTTAAAAAAAAACTTTGCTATATAATATCATTACAAGTGTACAAGCCCCTTGTAAACATAACATTTGATGAATTTGATTAAAAGTAATAGCTTAGGTGTGATCTAGATACTAGAAAAGCATTATTTTGTTTTATGTCATTAATTTTGTTTTTTTCTTAGTGGACTAGTCATTACATTTGTTTGTTATTGGAAATTTGTTCATATGGTAGACAAAATTCCCTTCCACATTAAGCAAGTGAGCTAGTAGGAAAATGAAATTGATAAGATAGGCAATCAAATTGATTTTCTAGATCAACTGTTAGTTAAAGACAATGGAAAAGATCTGGATAAATTATGCTAATTTTTCTTAAAATTTAATGTAATTATATTTAAATTATTTTTATTTTGAAAATATATATTAATTTTATATAATCCTTTCATTTTCTTTTATTTTAAACATACATTACTTTCATTGCTCTAAAGCCTACTTATTGGTCAAGCTTAGACAGTTAACACTAGCCTAATCTCCTAATCGAACCTAAGAAATGTAAAAGTTTTTTTAGTTAACCGAATTGGATCCTTTAAAAGGATCTAAATTTAATCAACCTATATAATTGGTTAGTTCTAGATAGGTCTTGATGGTTAACAAGCTACCTATTTTTTTTAGGCAAATTAAGGCTCCAATCTTTATAATTCTAGCAAAGAACCCTAAACATAGGAAAAAAAAGGAACCTTCAAGAATTGGCTTAATTACATATAGAAACACTCATTTTGCTATATGGAAACATTGATCCAAAAGCTATTTCTATATTCTCAAACCAAAAGATAATTAAAGCAAACAACTTATAAGTTCATATCCATACAAATGATGAAGACAAGCAATCACAACCATACAATGAGAGATGAAACACATAGTTTGCAATAATTTTAACTATTCAACACTAGTAAAAGTCTCAAACAAAGTGATAATATGTAAGTTAAAGCCATTAACAATTCAATAAAATAAAAATTTTCTAACTTTATGAGTTTCTCACTTTCTAGTCATATAAACTACTATATACTAGTACTACTAATTCTTGATAGGTACACTTGTGTAATGTAATTAATAAATTACCAAAAGTCATTAAGCTAAAGATTAAAGGCTATGTTTGCTAATTGCCACAAACTATATTAGTGGCAACAATATCATATATGCAAATGCTAGCAAGTGCAAAAAAAAAACCATGCCAACCAAGTAGGAAACATAAATAGGTATAGGTATATAAATTTGTTAATGATCATGACTTCCTCAGCTTGCATGTTCCAAAGGGATGCACATATGCCTATTAACTTGTAATTCTCGATAATATCAAGTCACAATATAAAGCTGAGGAAAGGAATCAACTAGGAAAAAAAAAACAAACAAGTAACTTAGTAGTTGTTGGCTTTGAATAAAATTAAGACTAACTTTAAGTTGTCAAAGAAATTTAACTAAACTTAGGTTAAGATTACTCTTAATGTTTGGAGAATGATGCAAGATATACATACATAAACAAAGCCCTCCTTATATATAGTACATACCAACAATCATAACAAAATAAATTAGTAAAACAATAAAGTACAAAGTTAGAAATAGATTATATTAAACTAAAATGTAGATTCACAATACAATTATAGCATAAAAATAGAAAATTTACAAATACAAAATGAAACATATATAAGAACCTAAAAGATACAAAACCTTAAAATTACTAACTCATGTACCTAACATCCATCTTAACCATTTAAAATGGCAAAATAAAAAGAATTACAAGTCCACAATCTCAAAAACAAAGGCAAAGACAAAACTCAAATATAATTCAAAAGTATTGAACAAAAATAAGAAAAGATTGAAGATTGAAAGACTTCTAATGGCCTTTATGATAATATATTATTGTGTATAATTTGTGGATTTGCATTGGTAAAGGTGGACTCCAACCTAAAATTTCGTCAATAAAAAGGCCTAGTAGGGAAGAAGCAATGAAAGTAATTCTGCTAGGGTCTCTTTTTAGGAAGGATGAAGTCAAACTAAAAAAAAATGCATGTAAGCAAGGTTTTGTCATCCAATAGTAGAGAAGGTAATAAAAATTCAATTTAACAATCAAATATGAAAAAGTATCCCGGTGAAAAATCTATTGAGCACATCTTAAGGAAAAACAACAAAAAAGTAAAGAGAAATTACGGCCAACCTTCTTGGATTTCCAAAGAAAAATATATATGTAGCTTTTTACCTTGCTCCAATAACGCTACTATTTCTTCCCGTCTTCTTCTCTACAACTTGGGACTATTTCGTTGTTGTGCTGTCAAATTAATTTGGCCGATGAATATGACTGCCTCATCTTCAAGTTCTTCTTCTACTTCCAAAGAATACGATGTTTTTATTAGTTTTAGAGGAGAGGACACTCGCTGCAGCCATTTGGTTTCTGCTCTTGAAAGAAATGCAATTAGAGCTTGTGTAGATTATAAGCTCGGGAAAGGGGATGAGATCTCATCCTCACTCATCAAAGCAATCCATGACTCTTATGGATCAATTGTTGTCTTCTCTGAAAATTATGCTTCCTCTAGGTGGTGCTTGAATGAACTCCTTGAGATACTCGAATGCAGAAAAGGACACTTTGTGATACCAGTGTTCTATAATGTAAATCCATCGTGTGTACGCAACCAAACTGGGAGTTATGAAGGAGCATTTACAAAACATGAGCGTGATTCCAGAAACCAAGAAAAGTTGCAACTATGGAAAGCAGCTCTCACTAAAGCAGCTAATATAGCTGGCTGGGACTCTCAATCTCGAACCAACAGGTAACATTTTGTTTAAAGTTTTTCGTGAATTTTCAATCTGGCAATTTCAACCTTAATAGTTTATTTGAAGGTTTTAACTCAATTTACTAATTGAGGTTATTAGAAAAAAATTAAAGGTTTGATTTAATGTAACAAGTATGTTTAAATTGTGAAAATTATTATTTTTAGTGTATGATTGTTTCTTTTCTTTATTATTATTATTATTTTTGTCATGTATGCTAGGGATGAATCTGAACTTATTCAAAACACTGTCAATAGCATTCTGCAAAAAATGAATCATATTTATCAGTTAAGAGAATCGAGCCTTGTGGGAATTGAGAAATATTGTGAAGATGTTGAATTCTTGTTGCAAAGAACTATGCTACTTGGAATCTGGGGCATGGGTGGCATTGAAAAGACCACAATCGCTAAGGTTTTATTTGATAAGGTGTTTGCCCAATATGATAGTTATTACTTCTTTGAGAATGTAAGAGAAGAGATAGAAAGAAATGGATTAAATTATATACATGATAAACTATTGGTTGAGCTATTGAAGGATGAAAATTTCCATAGCAACACACCTAAAGCTCTTGCATTCAATTTTGCTATGAGGAGGCTCAATAATAAAAGAGTTTTAATTGTTCTTGATTATGTGAATAGTTCTAAGCAATTAGAATAATTACAACGAGAATGCAACTGCTTGAGGGAAGATAGCAAAGTTATCATAACAACAAGAGATAAACAAGTGCTTAATGGTTTTAGAGACCATTATGAGATATACAAGGTAGAAGGATTGAATTTTGAAGAATCTTTTCATCTTTTTAGATTAAATGCCTTTGATGAAAATAATCCTGATATAAGATATGAAGAAATAACAAATAAAGTCATTCACTATGCCAAAGGCAATCCATTGGCTTTAAAAGTTTCGGGTTTATTTCTTCTTTCTAAATCTAAAGAAGAATGGGAAAGTGCATTGGTTAAGGCCAATAAAATTCCCAATGATGACATTCAAAAGGTGTTAAGATTGAGTTATGATGAATTAGATCATGTAGACCAGCAAATCTTTCTAGACATTGCATGCTTTCTAATGGAAGAGCATATTGACAATGTAATAAGTTTATTAGATAGCTTTGGATTCTACGGATGAATTGGGATGAGAACCCTCCAAGATAAGGCTCTTGACTATTTTTCCTGATAAGACAATGCACATGCATGACTTACTACGAAATTTGGTCGAGATATTATTCGTAGAGAATCTATCAAGAATCCTAAAAAACACTCTCGATTGTGTGACTCCGATGAAACATATGATGTATTGATAAATAACAAGGTAACAGAAAATTACTTTTACATAATGTGTCATTGTAAATAATGCATCTACTATGACATAACATTTTCTAACCATTTATATAATTTTATGCTTAATAGGGAGCTGATACAATTGAAGGAATAATGTTAAATTTGCCTCAAATTAAAGATTTGTCCCTAAAGATTGATTCTTTTAGAAAGATGACTAATCTAAGATTTGTCAAATTTTATTCCTCCAATGACGGATCATGCAAAGTTGATCTTCCCAGAAGCATTGAATTACCATCTAGAAAATTGAGCTATCTTCGTTGGGATAACTACCCTTTGCCATCTTTGCCAACAAACTTTTGTGCTGAGAAGCTTGTTATACTCCACTTGCATTATAGCAATATTACCAAGCTCTGGGATGGACAACAGGTAGACACCCGCATGTGGATTTTTCCTTTTATATCAAATGAAAATATTTATATCAATTGAAAATATTCTGTGACTTATTTATGGAATGTCTTTCTTAATTGTGACAGAATATCGTAAATTTGAAGGAAATAAACCTTTGGAGATGCACAGAGTTGATAGAACTCCCTGACTTCTCCAAAGCATCAAAACTTGAAAGTTTATGTTTTGGTCATTGCTCAAAATTGTGCCACATTCATTCATCTCTTTTACATCTAGACATTCTTGTTCATTTGGATGTCGTGGAATGTGAAAAACTTAGGAGTCTTGAGAGTGACAGGCATTTAAAATCTCAGGAGGATGTCAGTCTCCTTTGCTCAAGTCCAGAAAAATTTTCATTGTCTTCGGAGAAATTAGTGGATTTGGATTTTCGTGAGACGACACTCGAAACCCTCACCTCATCTCTTGGGCGTTGCAGAAGTCTGGAACGCTTATTTTTAAATAAATGTGATAAGTCATTTCAACTTCCGCACAATATTAGCATGTTATCATCTTTGAAGGGGTTTTGTCTACGTGGTAGCAGTGTGGAGAGCTTGCCAGAAAGCATCCAATATTTTTTATTTCTAGAAATGCTTGACGTAAGTCATTGCCAGAGGCTTCGATCTTTGCCAGAGCTTCCACCGTCCATCAAATATTGTTGGCCAGAGACTGCTTAATCCTGGAGACATTAATCCTTCCAACTGCATTAGAGCACTGTGACTTAAAAAATTGTGTAAAATTGGATGAACAGACACTCTTTTGCTTTACAGCATACGCCCATTACAGAATAAAGCGACTAGAAGTAACTGAAATTTGTTTGCCGGGAGACGGAGTACTTGGATGGTTCAGTTATCGGACTATGCGGAATATGATAAGTATTGAACTTCCTCTGCGTTCCAATCTCATGGGATTTGTTTTCGGCATCTATTTTTGTCATGAAGACCATTTACAGGATATCTTTTATCAACTTCGTATGGGATGTAAATGCTACTGGGGTAACAATGGCACCGAGAAATTCTTAATTAGTGAATGCGATGCAGAGTATTATTATGAAGGCAAGCAATTCAATTCAGATGATGTTTATATGTGGATTTATAAATGTGATAGGACACTAGATTCTTTCAATGCAATATTAGAAACAAGAGGCAATTGTTTGGTTTCATTTCAATTCTATGCAATTGAAACCGTGTTCCATAAGATCGCTGATGGCATAGAGTCGGAGAAGGACGATTTAATAGAAGGGTGTGGGGTATGGCCAATTTATGCATCAGAGTTGGAGTTGGAATTGGGTTATAATTCCAAGAGAGAAGGCAGTGAGTTGGAATCTTCTGATCATCAAGGAATTGAAGTTGGAAGCCTTCACCACACGAACCAAGATGAACAAATGCCACAAGAATTGTTGAGTGAATTTGCCTTCCAACCCCTTTCAACCGAATCCAAGATGCTGAATGATAATAATGAAGCATGACTTCTTAAAAGGTATGAAACTAACCATCTAGGTTTATCCACCTAACATAATATTTTAATTCTCACTGTGCTCTCTTTTAATTTTTTAAATTTTATTTCATTCATTTCTTTATTTTTTTGGTAGAAATTTTATACATTGATCTAAAAGTATTTCTTTTTATCATCAACATAAAAAAAATAGATTGCATTTACTTTTGGCTTATATACTGACTGAAATAAACTAATCTAATTTGTTTTTCTCGTGCTTGGTCAATGTATTAGAGTTACGATTGGGTGATAAACGCAAGAGATTTCAGTATGAGTTAGAAGTTGATGAGCAACTACAACTTTTTTTGACAAAGAAATCCAAGATTTCTACTCTGCAACCTGTTCCAGTGGGACTAGACTTCAAGTTGAACACTAAATCCTATTCATATCTAGAAATTGAAGGAATTCAAGTCGGAAGCTCTAGTCATGAGAAGCTAGATGAGCATGAACCACTTCATATTGACAAAGGAATTCAAGGAATTGAAGACTCTAATAACGAGAACCAACTGAGCATGAACCACTTCAATGAAGTATTTGATTTGTTCAAAGGTATGAAATTTATTCCCTAGACTTTTCCCTGTTATTTAATATTAGCCACTCAATGTGATTCATGTATGACTTTTTGGTTTCCTATATTTTTACTTAATAAAAAAATAGGAAAAAAGAAACTTTTGATACAAAAAGATTGTATTCTTTCAATAAAACATACGAATAATGGCAATGAAATGGGTGAAAAGCTTCGGATGTTAGAGATTGTATTCCTTCTATTAAAACAAAATTATAATTCGTATGAAAATAAAATGACTTGACTTGTTTTCCTTGTGTGTGGCCAATATATGTACTAGAGTTGAAATTGGATGATAAACACAAGTGATTTCGGTGTGAGCCGGAAGTCGATGTGTAAGTACAACTCTTTCTAACAAAGAAATCCAAGGAATCTACTCTGCAACCTATTCCAGTGGGACTGGGATTGGAGGTGAACATTAAATCATTCTCATATCTAGAAATTGAAGAAATTCATGTTGGAGGCACCAATTATGACAAGCGAAATGAGCAAGAACCACTTCATTTTGATGAAGGAATTGAAGGAATCTAACTTCCAAACCAGAAGCCAGATGGAGAATGATAACAATGAAGCACGGCTTGTTCGTTGGTTTGAACTTGAATTATACTTTTTCCCTTCAATTTCATACATATAGCCCTTCACTGTGCTCCTTTTTGTTTTAGGTTTCTTGCCTTAAATTGATAGCATTTCTTGTTACCAAAATAAAGAAAAGTAATCGGCTGCACATCTTTCAAGCTTACTTTCAGTCAGTGTACAAAGTGTAACCGTAAGAAACATGTGAAAAGCTTTGGTCAAAAGATAGTGTTTCTTTATTTAAACATCTATATTTTGAAATAGAAAACGATGTCACTTTTTTTTAATATATTGTGTACTTAATGGCTTTCGAAAAATTGATCACTTTTTGTTAAATGTCACATCCATTGGCTTGAATTTTATATGTTTTAAGCACAACAAGCAACTTAGGCTATCTATGGGAAAGATAATGTTGGAAAAATATTACACCTGCTTTGAGCAATAATATAGCACTGCAATGTATAGTCTTTTCTTGTTGTATTTATTGATTCAAAACGAATTGGAAATAACATCATGGTATGATTCCAAAGGAGAAGAAGAATTATAATTAATAGAAAAAGGAAGCTTCAATAATATTTTCTGTTACAACCGTCTGGTTTTATGGTGTGCAGGCAATGGATTCAAACCAAGGACTCCTGATAGATATGTATCATTGGAATTTTTTTAGCAAATTCAAAGGAACTATGTTTGTTGACAGTTTTATTGATCTAGACTCTCACTTTTTGTCTCTAATTTGTAATCATGTGTTAGATTAACCAAGTGTCTAGTTCCACTTTAGAGGAATAGATAGGGATGATCAGCATGTTTATAGACTGCTAAATTGTCTAATGGCATTCAATGTGCCTTCTGCTGTTATGAATGCAAATATAATTAAAAAATATTGGGTAAACATGATGAAATAAACCAAAACTAAAGTTTATTGCTTAGGTTAACTAAATACATAGTTGAAAGTAGGAAAAATTAGAACGGAAAATGTTAGAAAATAAAAAAAGAATACATGGAAACCATGACTGTTGTTTCGCATCCAGCCATATATTGGAAATGGATAAATTTATTCATAAAACACATTGTTTTCCTTGTGTGATTGACAACTGCTAAAAAATTGATCACTTTTCTCCAAAGTTGCATCCATTGATTTGCATTTTATATGTTATTAAACACAATAATATTTAAGGAAAAGATAGAGTTTTAAAAAAAATAAAACCTGCGTTGAGCTGGTCTTTCATTGAAGGACCTATGGCTATGGATATTGGTCAGAGCTTCATGATGATTTCAAGCAGTAAAATAGATCTTTGATGTGTAGGATCTCTTGCTGTATTTCTTGATTTGGAACAAATTGGAAACAACATCATGGAGTGATTCAGAAGAAGAGTTATAAGAAATAGAAAAGAAAGCTTCAATAATATATATCTGTTACAGCGGTTTGGATTCATGATGTGCAGGTAACGTATTCAAACCAAGGATTGCTGATACCTCCCACTACTGGAGTAATTTTTCAAATTCAATGGTACAGTCTTCCTAGTCAGTTTTATTGACTTAGGCTCTCTCCTTTTTCTTTGTACTTTACAATGTAGTTATGCTTCATGTTGTCTTCTTATTTACTTACAATTAATTACATATCTCCATTTTAGATTTTTTGACAAGGCATATGAAACATTATCATCATTTGCTTTGGATTTGTGATCTAAGTATATATTCTATTGGCAGAAACATTTTGCGAGGTAATGGAGGTAGGTCTGCTATACATAATAGAGGGCAATTTTCACGTTTTAATAAATTTCAATTGCTCTGTCATGATTTATCCAGCAGCGAACTCAACCTATGAATAAACTCGTGTAGATGTAAAAAGTGAAGCGATTCTGGTTTTTGAATAGGTATCTTACAATTAATGTTAAACGTTGTAACTCTCTTATTCTTCGCTAGATCAAATCCCATATTATTTTACTTAAAAGTGAAAAACCATCCTCTTGCTAATTTTAGCACAACATTTGCTCATAAAGGCTTTCAAGTACAAACATTTGCTTAACCTAGATCCTCCCTTTATTAATTCTCCATGTATTACTAATAGTACTGATCTTGTTTACACCTTGCTTGTCCATATGGGAAATTGTGATTCTGGTAACAAGGTCGAGGGCCTGAAAGCTCAACAGTGGACTTGCTAGAAAAACCTCAGGATTACTGGCAATCATATCATGGGTTGACAGTGACAAAATCATCTGTTGTGATCATTGATTCATTGCTGTTGGCTAGCTTGTTGCTATTGCATTTGTTGGTTCATTTGCAGAATTCCCATGGCAGGTGGAGATGCCACTTGTCGAGGCGAAACAACTGCCTGCAATGGTGAAGTGTTTTCTTGTGGCCATTCTTCCTGTTGTTGCTGCAACTAATGTTGCTGGTGTAACTGCTGTTGCTGCTGTGGATTCATGGAAGCATTCATCCCTGCCATCCACTTTGGCAGATCCATAAGTTCAGTTGCTTGCTTAAGTTAGCTCATGTTAGCTCTATTCAGAGACATTAGCTTTGATGCCGATAGTTGAGCCTGTGTTGGAGTTATTGATCCTGATCTAAGTTGTTGGCTTGTTGCATTACTGATATTTGAAGCCTGATTAAGATTCACTGGACTCTGGCTCCCGAACCTATGGTACTTCCCAGGCCTCCAAGCCCAACTATGTTATTTATCCAGCATTCCTTAATCTGTTTGCAGTTCTTGCTTCTTCCCCGCTCTACAAGCAGTGGAATATGGCATGCAGAGCAAGATTAAGGTTTTATAAAATAATTTTTATTTCCCCAACGTTGGGTTTCGCGTAGATTTTATGTCAAATATTTTTTTCCATTCCATTGTGGATTTTTAATTTTGCACTAGGGAGTTTTTGTGTCTCTCTACGAACATCTGCCATAGTTGGTCATGGTTTTCTAGGACCTGAAGAGATTTTCTCTCACCTTACTTTGCTGAATTGTGTTGGAGGGTATCTCTGCTCACCATGTTTATCAATAAGTCTCTAGTTTGTATTATTTTACTGGCATCGTTGGCTTCCTTGTAGTTGTTGAATGGCAATGGTGCTTTTGCACATCATATCTTACGAGGGGAGAGAAAAAAACGAAGAAAGAATCCATACCCTCATCAAGGAATTCAAATAAAATAAATGACGGAAAATTGGAGAATTTTATACTGTATTGAAGGTTTCAAAATTTGAGATGATGTGATGATATTAAAAATTATTAGATTAAGTTAAAAAATGAAAAATTATGATTGAATAATTTTAATTTAATAATTTTAAAACTTTATATTATTTCAAATTTTAGTACCCTAAAAATATTATAGCAAGCAAAAAAAATCTAAACCTTTGCAGGACTAACTGTTATAATAGTAGAACCCGCAAAAATTAAAAGTTTTGATGCATTGTTATCTGTAGCATTATTTTGAATTTATTTTTCCTTCATCATAAATATAATTGAATAAGAAACGTCACTGGGATTTTTTATTTTTTTTTCCTCCATCGTCAATCTCTGTTGGAATGGAATTCTAAGGGAGAAATATACTTCTAGAAACAATTGATTCAAGATTTATTATTACCACATACTGTGTACCCGAATATAAATAGGTTTAATTTGCAAAATATTTTAATAAAATATATTAAAATTCGACAATTAAAAATTAAAAAATCCATTAATTACATAAAATAAAAGTTGTAATTGACCTTTAAAGAGTACATACTCAAAGTTTTTTTTCGTAATGATATTATATAATTATAAAACACAATATATGCCCATAAGTAATTCTAGAAATGATTCGAGAAAAGCATTTTAAAGAAAAAATTGATTTGATTATGGTCTTAATAATTTTCATGAATTGTACATTATGCATATATAAATATTAACCTCTCAAATTCCCTTTTCCTTTTTTTTATAGTGTGTATAATTGAATCTATTTTAAGAAAACAAAATTTGGATGCTAACCAAACTTAGAAATAGAGCAAGTAATTAAAAGTTTCAATAAATATACTACATGAGATTTGATGGATGATATCCATAATTATTAGATGACATTGTATTTAATTGTTGCTCACTTCTTTTTATACAATAACAATAACCACAATGATGATGATAACAATGCAAAAAATATTGTTATTTTTTATTTATTATATACTCATTAAATGAAAAAAAATTAAGATAAAATGTACAAATTTTTTATATATTTTAAAAGATGTATATATATAATAAGGAGTCATTTGGTTTGTACAAAAAGTGATTTACAATGGAAAATTGAATTTTTAAGAAATAATTTTCTACTTTTTATGTGAACTTCCTAGAAAGTAATTAAAGTTACTTGGTTGACACATATGAAGTGACACTTCCTAAAAAGCAATTTTCTATATCTTGTTTAGTTTAATTTTAAATGTCCTAGAAAGTGTTAATAAAATAATTATTATATCATCAATATTATTATAATATAAATTAATAAATTTGAATTATCATTAATTAAATTTAATGAGAATAATTTTATCATTGTATCTATAAATAATAAATGAAGTACACTAAAAAAATGCAGCATTTAGCAGCAATTCTGATCACCAATAAAGGTGTTTGTAGTGGTTCATCCCACCCCCCGAGAAATGGACTGCCAATGCCTAAATAGCAACGGTTCTCGATAAGTGTTGGAATTTGGTGTCGTGGATATTGCGACAATTTTAATTAGCATTTTTATTAAGATTTAAATGTTTGCTTGAATTTATTGACAATTCATAGCTATCATAAGGTTATACCATTAACTATCACAAAATCTTCATCCTAACAACTACTTCAACCATAGAGGTAGTTTGAAATTGCCACAAATTCCAACCAAATTTTTTTTTTGAAAAATACATATAGCAGCACTTCCAAACCACTACTATGTTTCAAAGATTTGAAAAAAAAATCAAATGTTGAATTTGTCATTTGCAATTGAATTCTATAATCCTATATTTGTTGATCATGACAATGAGAGTTTGAAGGAGAAAACATATAAATCCAATCATAAAACAAAATTAAAATGTATTTCATTTAAATTTGATTACAGTTTCAAATGTATGTGAAAATCCAAAAACTCATTTCAACGTACATCAAAAGTAATATACTAAAGTGGCTTATATATAGGATGTAGCCTCCAAAAATTCTTGTAGAAATTGTTATCTAAAAGGACTAGCTTAAATAACCCATATTCTTTCCCTAAACGTTGCTCCCTTCTAAAGATTTTTATGCAATCATAGGTGAATGTACACCTTTTAGACCATTCTCTTATACAAATCAAATTGTTCATTAATCAATATACCTAAAAGAAAATGATATATACATTTCTAAACTCAATGCAAAAAGTTAATTATGAATAAATTAATATAAATATGAAGCTTATATTCATAACTAAAGTCTAAAGTAGTTATCAGATAAATTTTCAGTTTTTGAAAAAAGAAGCATCTATTATAGATTAAATGGATTTTGCAATTTTTAATCCTTTTTTAGGTAGATTAAAGAAAAGATATGAGTGTCAAATGTCTAATTGGATTATGATAGAAATATAGGGCATTCCATTTTCACTAAGTATTCTTTTTCATTTAATTTCAAATTATTTGCCCAACATCAAACAAGATCAAAGAGACTAACCATTAATAGCAAGACCTTCAAATAAACACACACATAGGCAATACACTTTAATCAAACAACACTAAAAGTTCTATCAAATCCTAAAATCCAACACTTGCTTGTATTTACAAGCTTAAAAAATGAATGAAATCTTCTAACCATCCAAAAGTTTAGGCTATTGGTATACACTATCACTTACCTTGGCATTAGAGGCTATAAAAAAAGCCAAGAGTGTTAATCCTTCTACCCCTATCCTAATTAAAGTTAAATTTCAATGTGAGGTAAGGTGAGCATGTGTTATACCATGCTTTAAGCCTAAAGAGTTTTCAATAGGGGGCGTGTTAGTGATATTATATGATCAAGCATGGTTTCTCTTAACAACTTAAAGTTTAAAGAAAAACTGTCATAATACAACAGTCCTTAAATGAAAAAGAAGTACTAAATCAATTATAATATAAGGAATATAGCATTGCTACTACAAAACTCCTCAAGTACTTCTTCCTTTTCCTCTATTCCTATCATAAAGAATGAAAGAGACAACTTAACTTTTCTTATGAAAGTGGTGACTAAAATCTATATCTCTACTATTCTCAAAAATCAATCCACAACTAACAATATGAAAAAGAAATATAGATAAAGAATGTATTAATGGTGTTAAAAGCAAGGTCCATGATAGGGCATAGTTACGATAGGCCATATAGAGGTGGATGTTAGCATTTGTAACATAGTAAAATGAAAAAATAGAGAAAGATATGGATATTTTGTTTTAACTAAGAAATATAATGGTTCTACTAAGATAGAAATTTTTTTTTGAAAAAAAATATACAAAACAAGTCTTCATATCATATATAACTTAATATCTCCATCCATCTTCATTAAAAAGTTAAACTTATAGGCTACAAGTTACACATACAAATACATGTCAATAAAAGGTTATAAATCCATGTGTGAGAGTATAATCAATTATTGTATTGATTACATATTTATCTCAAACAATATTATTAAAATGAACTCAAACACAAACCCCAAGACCTCATAAGTAAAAAGAAGTTTCTTAAACCTATAAGCAAAGAAGTTTCTTAAAACCAAATATTATTGAATTAAATTCAGAGACAAACCCTAAGACCTCACAAACAAATAAGATATTGAAATCTTGGCTAGATAAAGTTAAAAACAACATCAAATTAAATATTAATACAATTTTTTTATCCTTATTGGAAATATGGGTTTGTGCTCATAAGAGGCAAGACACTTAAAGTAATGACTGTGTGAGCATTTGATGTCCCTAATTTTACATTTTTTACGCACATGACTAACACAATATAATAGAAATTGCAAGACATCAGTTTAGAATTCAGTAAGTCAGCCTTAAGGCTTTAGTATTACATAATAGTGACAGAGGCAACCTACTTCTTATTTGCATTTTTCATTCTCACAATATGTACAATGAGTTATAATAGAATGCAAAAAATGAATTCTGTAAGGTGCAGTGTAGTCATGTGTGCATGTATATGCTTTCTAATATATTCTACTTTTGTTACCATCAAATTAAATTAACTTTTTCTAACACATATGTAAAATATATATCAAATAGTTTATATATGTTAGTATGGTTTATCTTTGGGAATTACAAGTATCATTATATTCATCTTTATTAGTTTCATTTGAAAATTAAACCAATAGATATGACAAGAGAAGGGAAACTAGATAAGACATTTGGTAAGAAAGACAAGTCCAAGATTAATTATATACAATAATTGTATACTAAAGTAGTAACGGACACTCTAATTTTTTTCAGAATATTTAAAGAGTAATCATAAGAAGAATAAAGTAGTCCAAATTTCAATTAAGGCTAAGAGCTAATATTTTAAGAGTAATCATAAGAAAAATGAAGCAATCCAAATGGAACAAGTTACTACCAACCAATAAGGGTAATATATACTTTTGAAATCTCTAGCTTACTTCTCAAGATAAGACATAACTAGCTTAATACTCTAGATATAGAAATCAATTATCTAAGTTTAATTATTATGAAATTATACTTATGCCCTATCTTGTTTATGTTTTTATATTCAATATTCTTACTAATTCAAAAAAACACATCCAAAACCCTTAAACAAACACACTATTCAACAAGCTTTCAAAAATCAAACTTAAGTTAATTCTTATTTAACAATATATAAAAATGTACCTATTAACTTACATTGTTTGCTAGATAGGGTGGAAGGAACATTCTCATAGCCTTAATGTAGTTCATGATGTATTGCATATATTCCTCATTTTATACCATTTGACCTTTTATTTATGCTAATTGATCCTCAACTTTTGTTTATGAAACTATATACATTAAAAGTTTTGAAGTTTAATATACATGTATATATACATATACACATCCAAAAGTTGTTTATATGAAAATATTACATTAGATGATGCTAACTCTCAACTAGATCTATTATAGTTCCATTCCTCTAGATCTATCTCTATACAAGAAGAAAAAGCTTTATTACTAGTAGAGCTTTTAGGTAGGGATATTCGATAAAAAGGATGTATTATAACCAAGTTAAACTCAATCTATTTTTTTATGCATTACTTCATAATCTACTTTTACATTTATAGGTGTAGACTATACTTTATATCAAAATAGTATCTCATGGGTGACATGGAGAGACTGGTGTTGGTGTGTGTCCTAAGAGCTAATCATAGAGATGATTGTAATAAATGCACAATGTATTATGTATTATTTTAGGCAATTCAAATTATTATATTTTGTTTCACATTTTTTATTATTCTACACAATTATAACTTAAATATAATAATTGTCCTTGGAATAACTTCGCTATTCCTAAAATGCCCCTAATTAAGTATTATTGTAAAAAAGATAGTAATAATACATCAAGACTAGTATGTATAGTGACTAATAATTATTAATCATGGATATGTGATATCAAGTCAATACATGAGTACATTGTTAGTAAATAATGTACTGGACTGACTCACTATGAGAATATTACATGGATAGATTTGTCATTAGTTATTCTCATATGACCACAAATACACATAGTTATTTAAACTAAAGTCACTACAGTTCCTTCCATGAATAGTTACTCACTTTGATGTTGTCCTATGTTACCTTTGATCGGGATAACGAGTAAGACATTAATTGAATGTGTCACGAATCATATAAAGGGAAGTGAGTGATGTAGATGGGATTTTGCTACCCTTGTATAAAAGAGAGATATCCTTGGGCCCCTTGATTAAGTGAGACTTAAAAATGCATGGCCATGCTCAATTAAATCAATATGTGATATTGATAATTTATTTTAAGTCTACTCGGTATCAAGAAATATAAATTGAACATTGACGAGGATGACACACTTCATACCTCTAGTTCAATTTGCATATTGTTATAAAAGGGATTATGATGCAAAGTGTTGATCACATATTAGATGGATGTCGAATCACAAACATTCTTACTACTTGAGTGGCAATGATGTATTGCTAGATACCGCTCACTGTCTATGGCTCAATAATGAGTCATTGTCAACATAGTAAGAACCTACAGGGTCACATAAAAGGAGTAGGAATGAGATAATAATTAATTAGACTTTAATTGGATTAAAATCCAATTAATTGGACTTATTTTCATGCATAAATATATTATTAAAGATAATAATATAGTTTCACGTAATATATATTATATATTATATGATATTATTTGATATTAAAGTAATATTAGATAATTATGTTATTAGATATTAGATAATTACATTATGAGATAATATTATTTTCTAATATATAAGATAACTATATGCAAATTTTAATATTAGATAATTATATTATGAGATAATGTTATTACCTAATATTAGATAATTAGTAGATAAGTCCTATCTCTTCTTACTCTCTTTATGATAAAGATAAGGTAATAGTTATTAAGTGTGATTAGGATTTTTTGAAGCATTATCCTAGTAGGACTAGGATTGTTATATGCCTTAATTCTATAAAAAGACTTGAAGGAAGCACTTTACATCAACGCACATTAGCTTCAATAAAACCCTAAATCACTCAAGAAAATGCTAAATCCTAATCCTAGTGGGAGAGATGAATCCTAGCAGCTTCGTGGAAGGGAGAAGTCATTGTTCACTTCGTGTGGATACCGTAGAGATGCTATACCTTCCGGCCGGCGTTTGATTCATCTAGGTTTATTAAGGATTTGTTCAGAAAGAACATGAGCACAAATAAGGTAAAATCCTAATACTAATTTATGCCCTTTTGCATGGATCCTAGATAGAATTTGAATCAAAATTTTAAATTTTTGCTACGTATGTTGATATGAAACTTAACAACTAGAAGATTCCTATATAAGTTTCAATCTACTCCATCAGTTCCATGATCGCTACTTGCAATTTAATTCAAAAAAAGAATGATTATAAAATATACTTAGTAAATGGCTACTCATTACTTTATTTGGAAGGATTTTTATGATAAAAATTTAATGTTTTATTTATGTGTAATTATTATTTAATATCTTAAGAAGAAATGCTTTTATGTATATCATAAATATATGTTACTATAGACAATGATAGGTATACAATTTTTATCTTATATCTTTAGTCTAACCTTATCCTCTGCTATTCTAAGCCTAAGGCCACTAACATTTTTTCTTCACTATTAACCACATTTTTCCTTCTTTGAAAAAGATGTTATATCTCCCCCTCACAATTCATAATAAATAATAATAGAATGTTAAAACATCAATCATTTAATTCATTCCAATCGATATAGCTAAATACTAACCATGCCATAAATGTCTTATGTAATTGTCATTCTCTCATATTTATCCCTATCTTTTAAGAACATTATTTTCAAGATTAGCTTTATCATTCTATCAAAATTTCTTAGCTATATAAATGGCTTCTTAAACCTTTATTAATGTTCACAATATTTCTATCAAGTTTGATCAACATTTTATTTATAAAAAATTATGGATTCATGGTATTTATTAGAGTCTTAAAAGCTTTAAAATAATTTTATAATTTACCAAAATTTTATCTCATATTTCTAATATATAAGCAAGCATTAACATTATTCATTTTAAAAGTTTATAGCCTTAGATTACTATTCATGCAATACCTAACACGAGACTTCTAAAATATGATAGCATATGAGTACATGTAATTTAAGCCACTTTTCATTATTCAAATGGAAACTAATTACTTCCAAATTTTGCCATGATATTTTCAACATGTTGAACAAAGAGCAACTCAATTGTTGTATAATAAATTTCATGGCTTTGCCAATACACTAACAAGTTTGATTCATAGCTATATAAATGGCTTCTCAAACCTTTATTAATATTCACAATATTTCTAGCAAGTTTGATTAACATTCTATTTATAAAAAATTAGGGATTTATAGTATTGATTAGAGTCTTATAAGCTCCAAAACAATTTTATAATTCTCTAAAATTTTATTTTATATTTCTAATATATAAGTAAGCATGAAACACTATTCATTTTAAAAGTTTATAGCCTTAGATTACTATTCATGCAATACCCAACACAAGGCTTCAAAACAGGATAGCATATGAGCATTTGTAATTTAAGCCACTTTTTATTATTCAAATGGAAACTAATTACTTCCAAACTTTGCTATGACATTCTTAATATATTGAACAAAGAGAAACTCAATTGTTGTATGATAAATTTCATGGCTTTATCAACGTACTAAAGGCATGAGCCTAAAGCTGCCAAATTTGAATTGTACTCCAGCTATAAAAACAAAATTATCATTTGGATAACCAAATCAACTCCAATTCCACCAAATCTTGATACAAGATTATTAACATCCTAATATCATATTTAGTTTTATAATTTTTCACAATCATTTGATTCCTCAAAAAATTCAAAACCTAAGACCTAATAGAACAGGGTTCTAAAATTGGTAGTTTTGAGTATTTCATTTATAACTTGGATTTTCATATATTTAAAAGTTTTCAAAATTTTAAAATTTCTTCTACAATCATCTTAACACTAAGTATGACCTCAAAATGTTAAAGATTGAAATTTTAAGAATTTCTAAACCCTAAATACATTGAGTGATTGAAAACTCTAATCAGCAGCATTTGATAGATTTAATTTTCATTCCAATTAATTTTTATTTTCATCTTTCCTAAACAAATTTCATGAATCATTTTTCTATCATCCTCAATGTTAATATACCAAGATCATGCCATGATTTAAAAATAGAACCATATGTTAACAAACCCCAAATGGTGTCTAAAGAAGCATAATTCAACAACAATGTCATTTTCTTATGAGATAACCTTAAGAATAAGGGAAAATTTCCACTCACCTCTTAAGAGTTGATAAGGACTTGGATTCTCACCAATTTCCCCCCTTTCTCTTCATAGTTTAAAGCTAGCTAAAGGGAATAGAATTTTTTGCTTCCTAAATGGCCTAATCCTATATATATATACACACACAAAAATTTAAACGCTAATTTAAAAATATCAATAATTTTGTAATTATTATATATTAGTTTTTGGGAAAAATCTTGGACAAGCAGCTAATTGTTTTATGCATACAAATGACTCTAGATCATTGAAAAATAATTACCCTAAAACTAATAAAAAATAAGCCACTTTAAAAGGGTAAATAGATTTTATTGCAAATAGGCCAAAAATTTTCACTTCCTGCATTTTTAATCCTAGGCTTTATATCATTTTAGGCTATAAAAATTTATTTAAGTTAGCCCAAAAGTTGTTAAATTAATCTTTTTGAGTTTTTGGGTCCAATTTCTAATTTTTTGCCATATTTGGGTTCTAAAATTTCAATAAATTCTAATGCAAATTTTGGTAAACCTATTATTAGATTTTTAATTAGATTTTGATATATTTTGATTCCTAATAAATTTTTTTATAAATTCTGATTGAGCTTATATCCAAATTACCTTCACGCTTTTCCTAAATTTCACGTGAGTTTTCCATTGGATTTTTTTATTCAAGTGTTTTCTACCAAAATTCCTATGTAATTTTATTATCCTATTTTGGGATATAACATTTTATGCCTTTCATCTTTAGAGAATAGGTAATATTTGACTATTTGGGATATTGAACTTTAAATATATATTTAATATCAAATAAAAATGTAATTTTTATAATTATAATTTTTAAAAAAATTAATTAATTCAATAATTAAAATCATGATTAGTTCATATTATTTTAATTAATTTCTTAATTATTCACCAATTTTTTCAAATCAAGTCAATCATACTAAACACATAACTAATGCACAATTTTTTTTCTTCAATTTAACCACTAGACTTAGTATAATTATTCAATTATAGGTTTGAATCCTTTAATGCTCCTAGTGTATGTTAGTGATTAAATGTATTTCCCTAATGAGATTCTTCCTTGCCTAATAACAAATAGTTCTTTGTTGGCTCCTTACACTAATCCTCAAACTTTATATATTGATATATGTGCCTTAAAGTAGATTGATAAAAGGAAAAGAAAATGCAGAGTGACAAATAATATATGAAAGTAGTGCACTTACATAATGAAATGCATCACAACACACAAAAATTAATTATTATTGGTTTGCTAAAAATTATGCAATATAAGGTGAAATATTAATTTAAACTCTAGTGATACATTTGAAATTTTCTTTCTTAATTATTTACTAATAATGATTACATGATTGTTTATGTTTTTTATGCACTAAAAATAGAAGCAAGAAAGGTAAATAAAAGTAAAACAAAAATTTAGATATAATATAGATAATATGCAAAATAGAATTAACGCATATCCAAATTAGGAGACTTTTTTTTTTTTGAAATTAAAATAAATATGCTAGACAAAACAAAATATAGAAGTAAAATAAAAAGAAAGAAAATCGACATAGTAAAATAGTTAATCTACGAAATTTAATGATCTAAGTATAGATTAATCAAAAATTACAAAATATTTGACTATTCTAATTAATTTTCTGCAACAATTCATGAATCATACGCTAGATGATTATCTAGAATTTGATTAACTAAGATTACAAGATTAGGTAACCACTATAATTCGAAAAGCTGGATCAAAATTGATTTAAAGATAGATTTTAAGTAAATTCGGGGATTAAAGTAGAAACCTCTAATTTAATCTCTCAACCCTCTATCCCTATATAAAAAATCATGATTAACTAATTATGATTTAATATAAAAGTAGTCCAAGATTAGAAATCACAAGGTTAAAGACAAGTTATACCAAATTAGTACTCAACTCATGCAATTCCAAGCAGTCAAAGCAAAGAATCAGGGGAAAAAGAAAATTAATTAAAAAAAGTCAATATTATAGCTTAGGATCTCATAATCTAGATAGAGATAATCCTCGACATTCTTAAATCGACTAGAAGTGTAGCTTCCATGGCTAAAAAACAAAGAGCTATAAAGAAAGAAAAGTTATCTTCGCTAAATTATGTAAAGGTGTAGTAGTTAAAAGTATGTTCTTGCCTTTTAAGGCATAATCCTATATCTAATTTGCTAACCTCTGAAACCCAATGAACTTGAATCATATTCCTTTTAGGGTTATAGAGAATAGGACCTTGATATTTTTAAAAGCTAGAACCTACTTTAAAAATAATATACTACAAGAGTTATAATAATGAAATTTCATAGATTTGAATTATATCCAATATAAGACTATCAACACTACATAGTTTCACTAAACCATGAACATAAAAGTTGTAAGCTAGGTCTTAGGAAACTTGTGGCTATAGCTTCACCTTAATTGAACTTTTAGAGCTCCAAATATGGCTCAAAAAAAAGAAACTAGCTCAATTGGGATAAAAATAAAGCTTCCATTTCTTGGGTAAATGAAACCTCCCAAATATATGAACTAACTTTGAACAAAACATAAAAGTTGTAAATATTTCTTTAAGCTTTCCAAATATATAAAGATCAGCTAAGTCTGATATTCAAAGCTTAAGATATCGCAAAAAAGTTGAAATAATATAAAAATCCAGCATTAATCAAGTAATTTTAAATCATTGTAAAACTAACCCTAGTTAATATAATAAGGCCAATTCTATAAAATTAAGCATATATAACACACTAAAAGGCATAAAATAAAAGAAAATAATATAGATAAAATCTTACGCATTACATAAGAAGAGGCGAATTTGTAAGTATCAAATAATCTTGAATCAATAGTTGAATCAAAACATATTTAAAGTTACATGACTTTTTTAATTACCCTTGTGTTTACTCTATTTAAGAATTTCAACTAACAAAATGGCTGAACTCCATTAAGTGGTTAAGGATGATAGTTTTAGCCAAAAATACCTACAAGATGATAACTTTTAAAAGTCAATTAGGCTTGTTGTTGTAAATAAATAAATAGTTAACACAATGAATGAAACATGCCATATATAAGCCATGTGAAAGCTAGGAGTGACTCTAAAAGCCTATAGTGACCAACTAGACTAGCAACCACTCTCTCTATAAAAAGTATAAATAGGAGAATAAAGGTGCAGAAAAAATTCTCTCACTAATTTCAAAACTAACAAACATATTTGCACACTCTCTGTCCACTTTGTAGCACTTTACTACTATTTTATTTACTTTTCACAGCAATTTTATGTGATTCTTCTTCTTTTCTAAACCTTTGAGTGGGAGCAAACTAAGACTTCATTTTCCAAATCCACTTGCCATATTTCTTACAAACTATATTTGATATACATATCCTTAGAGGGACTTTGCAAAGGTTCTTACAAATTATACTTGAATTGCCACTTTTTAGGTAGCCTTATGTACATTTGATGATTATTTACATAATATGATTCTTTAGTATTTGATTTTGTTATTTATTAACTATTTCTCTTGCATCAACTTTTCAATTTAGAACTCTAGCAATAAACTAGATAGAATCCATTACCTGCAAAATGAATTGAATCCTATTCAAAATTTTTAGCTAAAAACAAATTACCATATTTAGTGGGACCTAATTAAGATATTAATTCTAATACTCGTTAAGTGGTAAAATTTTACCACTTATCAACATAAATACTAATCAAGTACCTTCTTTTAGCACTGCACATAGTAACCCTTTATTTGAAGAAAAGGTGTTAGAAAATGTTAATAAGCCATAACAAGACGTAGGTATCAAAACTATAGAACCTATTTATAAGGTTCACAATATCAATGCTTAGAATCTAAATGTTCAAAATAATCCAGTATTGAACTTAGGACTAAATATGGCTAATCAAAATAACAATGGGCTAAATAATGGCCAAAACCAACAAAACCTAAATCCTCAAAATGTTTAAATGCAAAAAAAACCTAATGAAAATCAAAATCATCAAAGAAACAGCTATTAAAATAATAAGTCATACAACCAAAGTGATAAGGCTTTAAGAAATAATAATAAGAGGATGAATAATGGCTAATAGAACAATGCTATGTAGCCTAATAGATTGCCTAAAGAATGCCTTATGGCATTGTTAGGTTTCATATCAAATAACACAACCAAAAATTTTAAAATTACTTTAAAATCCACTCAAGATTTAAAGGAAAGAAGCATAAACTAGTATTAGTGTTTATACCTTTGTTGCATGAAATTATCCAAATGATTCAATTACAAACACACAAATAGTTTACACTCAAACAATAATCGATCATGATCAAATCTCATCACAAACACATAAATAGGATTATCATGAATCATGAACATTGTCCGAAGTGCAATGTCTTTACGGTGCTCATATGAGCGGTTAAATACTTTGATCTAATAGAATAAGATAACTCTATCTCTCTTTCTTTTTTTTCTTAACATAGTGCTAATTGTAGGACTTTTTTTGTTATGAATCAATCTCTTTGGAATCTCACTACACTTTCTTTCTCTTATAGAAGATGATTATTAGTTTTTTAGTATTGGCCAAATGTTTATCAAATTATATGATTAATATCTCAGCAAGATATTCCCCTTTTTTAAAGCCAATATACTAGCTAGATATTTTCTTTAAAAATATTTTATTAATATATTATTTTATCTTAAAAATAAAATATTTTTATCTCTAACTAGAACTATCTTAAAAAAGGAGATAATTGGGCTTTAATTATTAACTAGGCCTAAATATAACTTTAGCTAATAATTAGCCCGTATTTAGTGTCCTTTAAGTATAACCTACTCATATTGTGCCATTACTTAATATACCCTAATTGTATTAAGCCTATCCTAATCCGAAGCCATAGTCTAATTAAATGTTCCTAATTACACTATGATACTAATATCTAACATACTCTTTGTGTGTGACTCTTTAGGTCCTTATTATATTAGTAATGATCCCCTTAAATATGCCTTCAGCATGTTAATAGGAAATTTTAGAGGTTTTCTTATTCATTAAAAAGAAATTAAAATTGATAAAAACAAGGCCAAAGGTATTAAGGAAACTTCAATATTGACTAATAAGAAAGAGTTATAAATTTTTTAGGAAAGGTTAATTTCCTTTCCTAAAAAGATTTATATCAAATTTTTCAATTAAACAAGGATGTTCTTGTCATTGCTAAAATTGAAGAATGAAGATCAATTTGAATGGCAAGCCTAACACAAAGCCATATTTGAAAATATCAAGAAATATTTAAACAATCCACCAGTAATATCTTCACTTATTCAAAGCTAACCTTTAAAAATGTTTGTTTTTGCTTTTGAAAATGTAATAAATTGGTTTTTTAGCTAAGTACAATAATAAAGGGAAAGAAACGGTAGTTTATTATTTATCTTAGTATTAAATGTATCTAAATAAAAATATTCAACAATTGAAAAGTTATGCCTTGCTTTATATTTCTTATGCTCTAAGCTTAAATATTATTTATTGCTTATTATGGTTTTAGTCATAATCAAGTCCAACATTTTAAAATATATGCTAGCACAACCTCTAATTTACAACTAAGTCAGAAACTAGGATGTAAACTTGATTGAATTTACCTTATAGTATTGCCCTTTAAGAGCAATAAAAGGCTAAGTCATGACTAACTTCAAAGTTAATTATCATATAACTTGCTTGTTAGGAAATTTAAGATTACATCAGATGCAAATGTAGCAAAATTTTAAAAATTTTAGTTAATCCAAATTTCCTTTCTTAAAAACCATTCATGCAATTATTTCAGTTCACAAATATACAATAAGGGGAAATGATTTTTACCTCTTTCTCAATTTATGTTCTCTAAAACTTCAATTGAAAGACCTAAATGTGCATCCTCTAAGGTTAATCCATATAATCGACTTCCACTCCATCATACATTTGTGATAGCATTAATTAGTGGTAATTTTATAAAGAAAATAAGAAGAAAGGGTAACTTTCAAGACTAGCTCAACACATGAGCACACACATTTTTATGGCTAATATGTTATTCTTAGGGTTTTCTACAACTCTTGTAGACCTCCTTTTATAACAATCTTATGACTTACCTATCAAATAGATTCCTACAAGAATCTTAATAGGATTTTTAGGAATCATAATTAAAATAATTAACATCTCAAAATTTTCCTAATAAATAAATAAATAATTTAAAGAATATTTCCTAATGGAATAGATCAATAAATAAACTCTTTATTTATTATTTATTTCTTTTCTTGCATTAACTATCTTATAGTTAAATTATTAATTATCTCATAATTGAATTATTCTCTCTAAATAAATAAATATGGATACATATGATTTTATATGTGTGACCCTTTAGGTTCATCATTAAGCTAATAGTGAGCCATGATTAAATTAAATCCTTTTAATTTTATATTTAGAATTAATCTTATTAATTCTAAATCTCAAAATTTATGATTAACATCTAGCAACATGTTATGAACTAGTTAACTTGAATCCTAAAAATGAAATTTTTTAGTTGCAATTACCATACAATACAATCCTTTCATCATATAATATCCCAGTTGAACTTAGAGTATAGGGTATTAGTCAAAATCTTAATTATTCAACTACTGAGAAATTTTAAGGTACTTCTAAAGTTTTTAAACCATGAGTGGTTTGGCACAATATAAACTATTGGATAGGATTATCAAAGACTTTAATAATCTTATCCAATAGCCTATGTTATGCCACACCACCCAAGGTTTGAAACCCTTAAGAGTACTGTAGCAAGGCCCTTAACTACTATATATCCAATAGAGATGTTAAACAAGCCATTGGCTAGTGGGTATGAGGTAATTCAAACTTCATTTTTAAACTTGTTTTCATTACAAGCAAGCCCTTCTAGGCTAGGCCCATGTGGGCTTACCCACAAGCCTGATGGGCTTAATTTTTTTTTAATAATCCTTCAAGCATTTGAAAATTTATTTAATCTAATCCAACTCCCTATCCATTGTATAATAACTTAATATCTTTAAACTTATTTAACTTACTCATTATATAAAATAAAAAAAATTAATTACTCAATTACAATTTATCAAAAAATAATTTTTTTAAATCTAACTCAATCTAATGTCCTTTTGAACATGCTTTTCTCAATGTACAATATTCAATCTTTGATCCTTATGTGTATACTTCTAATGGTTTAATTATTTTTAATAGCAAAAAATAGATGCTCTGTGGTCTAGGCTAATTTTACCAGATTAGGACACAGGCTTATATAGGTAATTGTGCATGGGCTGGCCTGCCTCATTTTACATGCCTAGTATCCAATTTGGAATTCACAACTTATTATGTGAAACTTAAAAAACTCTTTTTTGATTTCACCCCACTTTAGTTAAGGATTTCTAAGTCATAATTCATAAAAGAACAAAAGATATTCTTTTCTCTTTATGAGAGGTGATAAATTCCTTATTGATATTCATAAATCTTCAAATACGGTAAGGTTATACCTTATAGATGTCCTTTGGATGACTTCTAGCAATCAAAACATTATTAAAGTATAACATCCTATATATTAGACTACTATGATGTCTTAAGTTAAAGAATTAACTTTACACTATTGTAATGTAAGAATTTCAATTCAACTTATCTATATAGGAATTCTTAAATAGGTTAACTTAGTGAAATCATTCATTTAATGAGCACCTACATGTATGTATCAATATCACCATATCGATGTCCATGAAATAAGATATCCTCCCACTCGAGCATACATTATATGTATTAGTCTATCTGAGTCATTAATATCTAATAACTCTATGATTAGGAACATTTTAAGATCTAAGATTTTAAGGAATATGTTCCATGATCATCGTCTCTATCCATAATCATATTCCATGAGTCATCTTGATCTTTGGACTTCATTAAATACAAATAATTTAAATGATTGATAAATAAAGATAAAATACTTTTTATTAATAATTGATCAAACAAAAAAGTTTATAAAAAGCATCCTACTACATCATATATAATTAGCCTCGTGAGGTACAACTCTAACAGTATCAACTTCATTGAGCTAGTTATTAGAAGTTATTCATTAACAAATCATGTCATGAAAAAAGGGTTAGATGTGGTATATTGATCATAACACCATAAGACTAACCAATCAAATTCATATTCTTATTGACTAAAGCATGTTCAAATAATAAGGCTAAATATGAAACATTAATAATTTTCTTAGAATTACTTTTTAACTAAAAGGGGCATAATATGGAAATCTATAAAGATTCACAATTACTTATTTAACAAATTACATGAGATTACAAGTGTATGAATCCAAAAATGGCTAGATATTTATCCATTTCAATTATATTATTATATGAATTTGATGATGTTATTGTTAGCCACATACCCAGAATTGAAAATGAAAAGGATAATACTTTTGCTCAAATAACTTCAAGGTATAGAATAAATAATTCAAAATTAACCAAACTCATTCTCACACATACAACCTTAGAACTAGTGGAAAGGAAAGAATTATTATATGCATGTGTTGATCAATCCCCGACAAATTGGAAAATTCCTTTAATTAACTATCTTAATAACCTAAATAACATTGCAAGTCAAACACTTAGAACAAAAGCCTTAAAATTCATAGTGCTAGATGGAGATTTGTATAAGAAAAGTTTTAAAGGCTAATTTTTAAAATGCTTAAGGGAGTTGAAGTAGTTTCAACAATGAAGGAAGTGCATGACGGAATATGCAATGTACCTTAAGCTAGATTGAAAATAAGATGGACTTTATTAACACAGTGACAATGACTGTACTTTTCATAAATGACTAAAGATTGTATAAATTATGCTAGGAGTTATGAAAAATGCCAAAAACATGGACCAATTCAAAAAATACTAACAATTAAATTGAAATATATAGTGAAGTCATGGTCATTCAAAGGCTGGGTATTAGATATTATTGACAAAATCTATCCTCCATCAATAAAAAATCATCACTTCATCCTAGTGGCAATCAATTACTTTGCCCAAATAGGTAAGATATGTAATAGACTTCATAAAAGAAAAGTTACTTTATTAATTCAACTTGAAAATTTAATAATAAATAAAGGAAATGTATTCATAGGACAAAATGTTCGAGATTATGCTAAATCAAAAAGTATAAAAAAGTTAACTTCTATTCATTATTATGCCTCTACCAACAAACAAGTTAAAGCCACTAACAAGCTTATGATTAATTTAATTAAAAAGCACATTGGCTAGTATCCAAAGAATTGGCACTGAATGCTTGAAATTACACTTTAAGCAATTAGAAATTTGCCATAAGGTTCAACTAGAATTAACCTTTATAAATTAATGTATGGTCACAATGTTATTTTTTTAGTTAAAATTATAGCTAAAGATTTAAGAGTGCATAAACAAAATCAAGTGTCACAAGGTGAATATTATAATTTGATGCTTGAAAAAGTACAAGAAATAAACAAAATGTGCTGGAATGCCTTAAATGCTTTAGTTTGCAACAAAGAAAGATTGGCTAATAAAATATAATAAACAATTAAAAGTTAAGAAGTTCATTCAAGGCTAATTAGTTTGGAAAGTGATTTTGTTAATGTAAGTCAAGTTGAATTATGGGAAATGTTCACCACATTAGGAAACTCATTCATTGTTCTTAAAGTTTTCAATGGTAATAGTTATAAAGTTAAACACTTAGAAGATAATAAGGTCAAAATAATTAATGGTAAATCCTTAAAGCAATATAAACCAAGCTTTCATAGGATAAAATTCAAAAGTAATTCTAGTCATGTTCTTGACTAATAAAGTTAAAAACTTAGCTAAAAAGATTAACTACATTGTAGTTAAATTACTATAGTTAACCTATACAATTCATAAAAAAAAATTATAAGTCTAGAAAAACTAACTTGAAGTTGTCCTTGAAGTTCTCCTATCTTGCCATTATTGAAAAGTTTAGTTCAAACATATCTTGGTACTCACTAACCATCTAAATCAATTGAGTATTAGCCAATTTGTACTCCTTCATTGCATCATTGCCTTTTTGTTTGAGCTTATGCTCTTTAGCGTTTATGACTTAAAGTTCAAACTCTAAAGTTTGTTAAAAGTCTTCCACTTGCTTTACTTTCTTTTACAATTAGGCTCTTTTTGCTTTTAAGTGTAAAATCATGCCATTACAAGCTAAAATATTCTCATAAAAAGTACAACATTTAATAGCTCTTGTCTCTACTTGGATAGATTTTGGTAAGTTTGTTTAGTGGTCAATCTTTTGTTTAGATTAACTACTATGGTCAGGAAGTTCTTAGCTATATCCATGATGTATTTTAAAGCTAATAGTTGTAGGAGAATCAGATTCAATGGTCTTTTTCAAAACATGTAAACATTTTTCAAGTTTTTCATGACTTTGTGTATTTTCAACCATGATGAGAAAAATATTTACTAGTTTATTTTCTCCTATTTTATGTCTCTTAGGTGTTATATTTTCTTAATTTCATTAATTAGGCCTTGTTTTATAAATTGTAGTCAATTTTATAATATTGTGAATGTATTTAGTAAATGCTAAAATTTGATAGTATTTTTATTTCTCAGTCATATCTTGGGCTTGAAATGTTGGATTGAGATAAATTTTACATTAATGCAAAGTTAAAAGAGAGAATTACAGCTTTATGTTTTGGTCAAAGCCCAGTTTGAACTTTTTTAAGCCTTATTTAGCTGAGAAAATGAAGCACTGTCTCTGTCCCAACTGAACATGTTTCTGTATTTAGGTCATATCTGAAGCTATAATGGTTCAATTAACCTAAAACTAGTGTCTAAATTCTCAAAAGACATATGCCTACAATTTCATATTTATAGATCTTCCAAATTTCATCGACTTCATGGTATTATTCTACTTGGAAGCCAAGCTTGGGGGAATTTATTAATGCATTTGTTAGACTTAATTGATTTGTAAAAAATAAGTCTAAAATTCTAGAAATTAGGAAGGCCTTATTATTGTAATTCTAAGAGTTATACAATCCTAGTCTAATAGGGTTTCAGCTTAATTAGGTCAAATAAATAAGGGAAAGACTCATTCTACATATAGACCTTATATAGACTCAGTAGTAGAGCTCTTCTTTTCTTTCTTTTCTATTTTCATGTTTTCAAGTCATGGAAGGATAAAGAGTCTTGATTGATTCAAGGATTATGAGATTTTGATTAGTAACATTGATTTCCTCCTATTAATTTTCCTCTTTCTTAATTGTTTATACTGAATTTGAGATTGCTTGTGTTAAGTGCTAATTTGATATAATTGGTACTTAATATTGTGATTTTTATTCTTTTGCTATTTGAATATGAAATTATGGTTGGTTAATCATGGTTTTACATGTTGGGACATAGGGTTAGGGGATTATTTCAGTGATATTTGACTTAATTTCCTAAATCAACATAATTCTATTTTTAAGTTAATTTCGATCTAATTTTAGGATTATAATGATTACTTAATTCATCTTCTAATCTTAATTGACCAAACTCTAGTGTAAGATTTATGGATTATTGCAGATTCTTGGTAATCCAAGGTTGAAAAATTAATTGGAGTAATCAAATATTTTTTGATCTATAATTAATCTACATTAAGAGCTATCATATCCTTGAATTGATTGTATTTTGTATATTGAATTTTTTCTATTTAATTATTGTTTTACTTCTATTTTGTGCATGTTTATTTCATGTAACCAACCTCCCAATTCTACATTTTGTTATTACATAATCTCTCATACAGCAAATAACAATTAGTTCTATTTTTGTACAGTATTCTGTTTTATTGCATTTGCATCTTATTTTCATTAGTTTCCTTTATTTTCATTGCATCAATAAGTCAACAATTGTGTAGATTTTGTTATAAATTCATTTAGGAAGAATAAAATTAAAGAATCATTAGGGGTACGACCTAGTTGTGCCACTATTTGCATTATTACTGTAGTAACCAATATTTTTAACTAATTTTGGTGCATTATGATATACACATCAAACCATAACTTACAAATCCTAACAAAGAATCTCTTTCAATGAAGCCATTACATCTTCTCAACATGTTATTTATCGATAGCAGTTTTTTTAATCGATTCAATAGTTAGAGTAGTCAAAGTTAATTGATTGCCTACAGATGCTACTTAGGTCAAGAAATCAAAAGGATCTTCATCATTATCATATTCATGGTCTTGGTCATTTCCTTAATCAAACCTATTTTTAGCCAAAATAGGATCTATATTCTATGAGTTAGGAATAACGGATCTATTGAATTCATGTAGAGATACCTTAAAATACTTAGTTTCTTTACCCTCAAGATAGTCTTCTGCATCCAATTGCTCTTTAGAATTACTTTTAGTCAATCCTTTTTTTAATTATCTTTTTCATTACTAAATGTGAGTAAGCTAGCTTCTAATAATTTTTTAGCAAGGAACAATGTTTTAGCCAAATTAGTAAGAGTTTCCTGAGTCGAAATAAGTAGAATATTAATCAAGGCAAGAGAGTAGGTTGAAGTATGTTGACATTATTTTTTTTATCCTTTTTATGATAAATTGTGAGAGGTTGAACATTACTTATATTGAGTATACTTTGAGTTAGCCAAAGTAGTTATTACCGATGATGCCATACTTTGTGCTTGAAAAGTAAAACACTAATTATTAATCTAGTAAAAGAAACTATAAAAAAAGTCAAACTAATAGCTTAAAAATGTCTTAATTACAGTTATAGTGGGAAAAAGAGTGCATTAATCTACTAATTTGACTATAAGTGTCTCGATATTAACTGAAGTTACAGTCAAAGGCACATAAAGCCATATCATTAAAGTTTCCAACATTGGTTTCTTCAACTTTGATTAAGATAATCATTCAATGAGCTAACTACTACTAGTGGCAGATGTCTTTCTCTAAGTTTGTTTTCTTTTCCATGAAGTTTGGATAGGAATGTCTTTATCATTAACAAATGTTTTTCAACGTTTTCATGCTTTTCTCTAATCTCCTTAGCTTATTGAGCAACTTTTTAAGCTGCTTATTCAATTTCAACCATAATGCTATGAGTATGACTTAGAGGAATAGTTGAATCTTCCATTGGACAAATAATTGACAAACAAATGCATTAATAAAATAATACATGAAAAAGGGATAAATCATTTTAAGCTTTACTAAGTGACAAGTTAATAGTAGCCAAAAGTGCAATCTCTGCCAATTTAACCATCTTATTAGTAGTATGAGGAAATAAATAAGCAATGATTACTCTAAGGGTACATATCTTCAACCTTTTTGGTTTTACATATTTAGCCAATTCAAATGAGAATTAGCAAAGCTTTTTGTTTACATTGAAAATTTAGTTTTACTAAAGCATTTCTAAAGCTTGGATTGTTAATAAAAGTACATAAAAATTTCTTTTGGAAAGAGTGGTTATGAATATCCTTTTTCTTTTTTAAGGAAGCTTTAGCTTCCTAAAGTGTGTAATTTATACTTTTAAAACAATATTCAACCTTTTAATATTTCTTCATAATAACAATTTTAACATAATCCATACTTGTAATTTTCTCCAGAGCCTGTATTACTTGCATAAAAATGATATGGCTTGGTTTTTCATCCAGAGACATGTCAAGATACTTATTTATTTAGCTTAACTACCAATCTTGGAAAGACTCACTATAAGGATGGTACAAAAAAATGTTTTGAAGATTGAAGTCTTCAATTAAGGATTTATTAAGACCATCAATATGCAATACTTTAGTAAGATCAACTTTAAAATCTACATTAGTAGATTCAAAGAAAGTCTTTGAATCAAGTTAAAATAGTGTGCTAATATATTTGGTAAGACCTTAAATGTCAAAATACTTAATTTATTAGGAAAGCTAATGATTATAAGTTAAAGGCATTGAAATTTTAACTAAATGTACACATTGATAGGATCGGCCAAATTAAAAAGGAACTTGAACCATTTAGTACCCTTAGATTAGAAATAAAAAAGGTTGATTTTCTTCATCTTATAATTAGCTAAAAAGGTGTAAAAGGTGGAGAAAAATGTTAAAAAAATGTTTTCAAAGGTTTTTGACTTAAGTGGTATTAAGACTTAATTAGCCTTCTTAATACCACTTAAGTAAGTTGAATGCCTTCGATGCAAAATAATATGTCATTCTTTTTAATTTTTTTGGCAAATTCAAAGTCGCTTCAAAAAATAATTGTTAGCTATACTTAAAAGCATTAAAGTGGTTTATCCAAGTTACTAAAGTGTTTATTCTATTTGAGATATCTAAAAGTCATGGTGATACTGTTAAACATATAAGCTAGGACTAAATGTGCTAATGCTATTTAGTGGCCTTCATTCAAAATTATGGTTAATGGGACATAAGTTGAAAAGATTTTTAAGAAAAGGATGACATACAAATGCTTGCACAACTGATATGTTAAAAAAGCAATATGTTTAGCATCATTTATTGCCAAATCTTCGCTTTTTGAAATGTGTTTAGAAGTGTGGTACAAGTTGAATTTTGGAATGTGACAACAACCAAATTTTTAAAAGTGTTAGCATAAGGTTATAAGAAAAGGGATACAATTTCTCTTATAATTGATAAGTTTATAATAACTGAAATATCAAAAATGGAAAAGCTTATAGGGCCATATGGAACATGAAGTGAATTGATTAAAGATGAGCAACAAAAGGTAATCGCACCTACTGTTAGGCTATTAGCTTTAAGTGAAATCTAAGATTGCTAAATGGCTCTGAAAATGCCAATAAACCTTTATAGGTTAGCCTTTTCTTTCAACACACAATCTAACTAAGGGACATATTGAGTTAAGGAATTAGATGTAAGAAAAGGAATTTTATAGAAAGTCTTGCTTTATTTAACAATGTAAGGAATGGTAAGAATTAAGGTTTTAGTAAATAAAGGTGATGTTTTGAGCCTAAATAAAAGTTTATCAACAAAAATAGAAAAATGGCCACAATGGTAAGCTGATGGTTTATCATCATCAATAGAAATTATGACTTTGACCAATGGTGGTGCCAATTAAGAATAAGATTAGGAGGAAAAGCTTGATAGGGCAGCTCTGGTGAGCATTTCAAAAGGAATGAGTAAAAATAAAAATGAGTAAATATAGATCTTGAAATTAAAGTGAAAAATGAAAACAAGTTTAAAAATTTATAAAGGATGATCACTAAAGTAATCAATTCATTTAAAATCCTACGATGATGAAAATGAAATCATCTAGAAGATTAGCATTAAAAGGCCTCGCAACTCAAAAAGGCATATGCAATTACAAAAGATAAATAGCTTAGAAATGTGATAGTTTATGGCAAAATAAAGACACTCTAAAACACCATATGTGCAAACTCAAGATTGATGAAGATACATCCGTAAATGTTAATAAGGAAATTACTAATGAATTACAAGGCTTAGATAGTCAAACGATGCCATTTATATAACAATGCTTAAGATTTCCTATCTATGTTTCTATGTTTCATTATTTGGCAGAATTCTAAGTCTTATGTTCGAATGATGCATTCTCCAAAATGGTTTAACCTAAAAACAAACTAAATTGTCATAAAAGAATAGGATCTCCTTGTAAATCATGACCAAAGTAAAATAATACCTTCAATCTTATTTTGTTCAATAGAAAAAGGAAAGTCAAATGATCATTTTATTTTTCCTATGATAGAATAAGTTTTCAAGTAAAATATAGGCTAAATAATTATGGTAGAAGGTTCAAGATTCGTAAGATTATCAACCATAAGACTCAACCTAAACAAACATAGTGAGTCACCAATTAAAATTTAAGCCAAACAATTAAGCTAAGAGAATAAATAGAATCTTCAAATGTAATGTAAACTATACATTTATAATTAAATGGTGAAAACTCCCTAGTAATTTTTTTGATTAAAAGATCAAATCAACTAGTTTAAGTAAGATAATTTAATTCCTTTTTTACACCTCAAAGTAACTAAACTAAGGGGCTTCTATATACTCCACTTCAGAATTTTGACTATTTGTATATCCAAACTCTATTAGGAGGTTAAGGATGACATTTTATAGTTCAAGAAACCTACAGGCTAATAATAGTTAAAAGCTGAAATAGGTTTGCCATTATAAACAAATTAGCAATTAATATGATGATTGAAACATGCCATGTATAAGCTACAAGGAAACCTATGAGCCATTCTGAGAAGCTTGCAACTACCAGCTAAACCAATAATTGCTCTCTCCCTAAAAAAGTATAAATAGGAGAATAAAGACACAAAAAAGATCATTTTGCCAATTTCAAACCAAATAAACATATTTAAGCACTCTACATCCATTTTGCAACACTTCATTACCATTTTATTTACTTTTACTACAACAAATTAATACTTGTGCCATGGTTAAAATCATGGCACAAGATCAAAATTTTTGTAGCTATGCTATTTAGCCATGGAAATACTAGTTTGAATGGTTTCGTGGCACAAGTAAACGTGGCAAGAAAATTATCACAAAAAAAGTCCTATGGCATAAATGATTTTTTTTTGCTACGAGTTCAGTTATGACTAATAGATTCTTTTAGCTACTAGTATAAACGTGGCAAGAAAGGCACATTCGCGGCTAGTAACTTATATTGTCATAAATAAAATCATGGTAAAATAAAATAATTATAAAAATTAATGTAATTAGCTAAAATAATTTTTATATATCTAAATTAAATTAATTATCTAACTAATTTAATTAGGTATTATTCTATCATTTTATTTGCACATCTATTGAAATTTGTTAATACTTTTGACCCATATTTAGTTAGAATAAATTATCGAAACTCTATCTATCTAGAAATTACAAATTGTATTTACCAGGAATTGAACTTGAATCTCCAAGGTAATGAATGTCTTACCTTATCATTGCACTAATTTGCTTCTTGAGTAGTATAATACAATATATTTTATATAAAATTTTAATTGAATAATTGATTTCAAAAATAAAACTATACTTATATGACACTAATTATATAATAATAAAATATTATATAAATGCATTAATACTAAAATATTTTATGATTTTATTTTAAAATTTAATTTTTATAAACTAAATTTTCATTTGTTTCGTTACTAATTTTGCTTATATTAAATTTATCTTTTACAAATATCTTATATCAAATTTATCTTTTATAAATAATTAATTAGTTAATTTTATATTTTTGTTAATATTTTTATTAAATATTATTAATTGAGTTATTACAAAATAAAAGTAAAATTCTTACATCTTTGAAGCAATTTATTTATTATCTAAAACTCCTTCAATAAAGGTTAAATTATATGAAATAAATTTTCATAGAAATCATAACTTTGAACTATTACGTATATTTAAATTTTAATTATAAATTAAAATTTAAATTACTATAAATTATTTAATTTTAATTTTTATTGATAATATATATTTTTATTATTCATATATATAAGTTAAATCATTCAAACTTTCACAAGTTTTTTATATTAATTTCTTCTCTCATATTTATTTATATTTTATTTTTATTCTTTCATTTATAAAGTCATTAACTTATCAAGAAAATTATAAATGAATAGACTAAATTAATTAAATTATTATTTAAGAGAAAAGAAATTAATACAAAATATATATGAGAAATGAAATTAATACAGTTGGAATTAATAAAGGATGAAAATAAAAATTTAAAATATTATATATATATCACTCCCTTAAATATAATTTGCTTAAAATTTTTTAATATAATAATTTTATTATTATTAAATTATACATGATTTTACATAACTATTATTTTCAATTTTTTAATGAAAATTTTATTAATATTACAGTAATGAATGTAAAATTTATTATTATATATTTTTATAATAAAACTTGTTATAATTTATCTCATAAATTATACTATTTATTTATAATATAATAATTTTAGTATTTTCACAATATATATCTTTTTTCTTAACACATTTTTTAAGAATAATGTGATGCAATAAAAAATAAATTTTTATCATATTATATACGTTGAATGATTTTTTAATTGATATTTTAAAAATTGGATTGAATAACGAATTGAAAAAATTGTTATATGTGCATGTATTATATATATGTAAATATAAATCCTATTAATTTTTAATTTTAGTATGTATATAATTTAAATTCATTGAATAATTATTTAATACAATCTTTAATGAATTATAATATTTATTTTATTAATGTATATTAATTTTATTATATAAATTTAATTGATGAAAAGTTAAATAATTATTTATTATTTAAGAAAAATAGTTACATTCTAATAAATATTAAATTTGGTATATATGTAAATAAAAATACTTAGGAGCTTAACAATTGAATTCTTTCTTACATATCTTAAGGTTTGGGATTCAACTCCTATTTTAATTATTTTAAGAAAAATAATAAAAGTATATAACTATATAATTTATGGGTAGTTCTATCTTTTTACATATATTTTACAAATAAGCTAATTGAAAATATTAAATTCTATAGCTTTTTTATTTTAATTGATGAATTAATTATCTATTAAACATCTCTAATATATAAACATTTATATTTTTTGTTGCCTACCATATTGCAGCATGTTGCACTTATTATAAATAATATTTTTTATATGTATAGTTACCAAAAATGATATATTTAACTATGATTTTATTCATAGAATTAATTTATGGCATAAGTAATACTTTGTTATAAATAAATTTTTCTAACTTATATGATAGAATAAGTGATACTTTATCACAAGAAATATATATTTGTAACTTAATTTATAATACAAGTGATACTTTACCATACAAAATATGTTCTCATAATTTAATTTATGGCACAAGTAATATTTTGCCACGAATAAAGTTTTTGCGTAACACAAGTAATACTATGCCACGAAGAATATGTTCCTATAGCTTAGTTTTATAGCACAAGTGATATTTTATCATGGATAAAAAAATTTCATAGCACAAGTAATCTTTGCCACAAAAATTGTGTTCTTGTAGCTTTGTTTATGGCACAAGTAATATTTTACCATAGGTAAAGTTTTCTCATGGCATAAATTTTTTAATTTTTTGGACATTGGTTTGAATTTTTTTGTTCCTGTGGCAAATGGTAAAATTGCCATGATTTTTGAATTTTCGTGGCACAAGTGTTAATTTTTTGTAGTTTCATAATAATTTCATGTGATTCTTCTCCTATTATAAACCTTTGAATGTAAACAAATCAAGATTTTATTTTTTAAATCTACTTACCATATTTCTTGCTAATTGTATTTGATGTACATATCCTTGGAGAGATTTTGCAAAGATCTTATGAATTACACTTGAATTGCCACTTTCTAGGCACCTTCATGTACATTTAATGATTGTTTGTACGATAGCGTTAGCTCTTCATTAATTAATTTTTACATTTATTAACTACTTCTCTTGCATTAACTTTTCAAATCAAAACTTTACCAATAAACTAGGTAAAATCCACTACCAAGAAAATAAATTAAATCCCATTAAGAATTTTCAATTGAAAACACCTAATCATTAATGCAAGATTTGATAACCATAACTCATTTCTCTTACTTTGATATATAAGTGTAGTTCTTTTTTGATATGCATCCTATACATATATATATTGGGAGCATGGTTTAAAATTGCGATTATGATTAGTAAAATTATAGGCAAATGTGAAAAACTAAGGCCATTGCAATGCAAAACTATGAGAATATGCATTTACAATACAATCCATAATATTATGCATAATATTATAGTTGCAGACTTTAATTTAATTAAAACTTTGATTGGGATCATATAAAGTGAGAGCTTCAGTTTTGTATGAATGTTAGAAAGATAAATCATTGTCATCCAATTTTGTATTGATAATTAGAATTAAAAGGCAAGTTATAGTTACATGATCATTTATAAAAGTCACACAATTTTATATTCTAATCATGGTTACCAATTAATAGCCATAATTCATTTCTTTTACTCATTAAATTAATGCTCTTATTTGATATACTCCATACAAACATACACAAAAAGTGGATATTAATTAACATCACCCTAAAACTTAGACTTCTACATCAAATCTAGATAATTCATTTACTCCATCTAATGCACAAATCATCCTATTTAAAAGTTCCATTTGATATAAATGATGAAAGAAAAGTGATTAACACACATGCATATACATGTATGCACACATATTTGCATATGCATATACGCCACACTTATAAATCAATTGACATGATTATAAACCTAACCCTACATTATCACTTCCTCTTGCACCATGAACATTCAATTTGGAATTATTATTTGATACAAATGATGAGAGAGAAGTACTAACTAATTGTTTAAATTATTTTTTCTCGTATAATATTTCTTTTTCTATTTAAACTTAATAATAAATTAAAATACAAATATTTACATAATATTTCTAAGATTATTTTCTCCTATATTTAAGATCTTGGGGTATACATGTCCTTAGTTAAGTTATTTTTATCTTATTTTGTGATTGAACATAATTTTAGAATGAGATTGAATTATTTGCCTAATGCAGAACTTTTGACATTGCCATAAATTTTTTGTCATATATTGAGCTTTAAAGGCTTCATTAAGATAATATTTACATATTTGAAAAACTTATATTAAACTCTACAAATATATAAATATAGTAAGATCCTATTCAATTTGGATGCTTAAAGTTGGTTAAGATGTTGATGCAGTGTTGTTATCTTAGATAACCCCCTATCATAATTTTTAGGACATCTTAGATCTTTAGAGCTCAAAATGCTACAAACCTAAATCCATAAGTTAGTTAAGGTTTATCCCAACAACTTTTATATTTGAAAATTAGTAAAAAAACATAGTTTTAATGGTGAAACAAAAGCTACAAGTTAACTTATGAGATTTTACTACACATAATGATTTATTGTGTGTCGAGTTATAAGTAAAGCTTTAAGCCTCCAAATTAAGTAAGGCTCAAAGCATTATAACCTTAAGAGTCAATCAAAGCTTACCTAAGCAAGGAAGAAATACTTGGCATTCATTTTAGGTCAAATTTTAGCCTCTAAGGGTAGAAGCAGCAATTAGTTCCTTACTTTTTCTTCATTTGTTTTCTTTTATTTAGAAAAAGCCATGAAAGGTTGCACTTGAAATCAGTTGATGAGATTATCACTTTAATTTAACTTGATTTTAAGACTTTACTCTTTTTAATTTACTTTTGATTTGATTATTGCTTGTTACTCTATTCATTGTTGTTTATGATTACAAAGATGAGTAGTTAAATATGATCAATTAGTTAGTTGTCTATTATAGTTTATAACTAAATAATTGATGATAATGATTAATTCTCACTTATAGGATCATTAGTTACCTAAGATAAACAAAAACATATTTGCAATTTTAGTTTGTAAAATTGTTTATTCAATCTTGACTTTATTTTAGATGCTTAATGTTGTTATTGTTTAGATTTAGACATGTAACTTCAATTAGAATTAGTAGTAAGAGTTTAATTTAGATGCTTGTTTTGAATTAATTAACACTAGGAACTTCACATCATTATTACCACATTAAGGTAATCTTTAGTTAAGTAATCAAAAGAAATCTATTTGATGTATATGATAAATCTAAGAATTAAAGTATGATTATCCCATAGACTGAGTTTTATATTTTGTTTCAATTCAATTTCAACTTTTCTATTTAACTACGATTGAAAAACCTTATTTTTTTATTTCATTTTACCTAGATTAACCATCTAATTTCATGTGTTTAATTTGAACTTATACATACTACATTTTAGTAGGGACAATTTTAATTTTGATGTAAACGATGCATAAAAGTATATGTTAATATAGTTTTAAAATTAAAAGAATATAAATAATTTAAATAAACAAGTTTGAAGTAAAAATAATAGTAAAAAGAGTAGTATATGTCTCTTTTTGTCATAAACCAAAATTAGTTTTTTACTTCTTATTCAGAATCAAATGTATCTTATTAGAATCAACAATACTACATCCATTGAAAATGGGATATGAAATTGGGCATTGAATATAAATCAAAGGCTTTCGATCAATGCAAGATAGTTGGACAAATTTTTTAAACTTAATTGAATTAATATAAAAGATTCAAAACCCAATTTTGATGCATATAGTATTTTTATATTAGAATTTTCTATGTGTACTAATTGTCTATAATGTTTGTTTATTATTTTGTAAATAAGTGTTAGAATGTAGTTTATCTTTTTTTTTTGGTAAATTAATAGGGCCTAAGCCTAAAACAAGAAAAAAAAACAAGTTAAAAAATTAACAACTCTAGTCATAATAACTCTTATCATATCAACTAAGACTAAAAGTTGAATATTTGTAGGATGCTTCTGAAACATGAGCTTGTCTTCATGTAAATTAATTCCATGGCTTGCTAACCAATTAATACATCAATTCCCCTTGCAATAAGTATAACAAATTCTAATAATTCAATCTCTACTTAATAGAGATCTTAGGTTTATTTGTTTACTATTTTTAAAAATTGTAATTCTAAATATGTAGTTTAAACTCCCCCCCCCCAAAAAATAACTTTTAGAAGTTTTCCAAACTTATTTTTCTTATTCCATAAACCCAACATGCATATTCTATTTTTGTTTTCCTTCAATTCAAAAAAAGTTCTTAAAAATAAAAGAAAACAATTTTTAATAATTTTAAGAATAGTTTTTAAAAATGCAAAAATAAAAATATATACAAATACACTTTTTATAACTTAAGGAAGAGTAAGGTCCATTCTTGATGATTCCTTATTATTTTGAAGACTTTAGACTAATGCAAGAGAATCACTCTCCAAAATAACTTAATTAAAGTTACACAACCATGCCATCAAAAGTCCCTCATAAATGCCCTACAATTCAACCTTAATAGCTTTACATCTTCCCATTTTTTTAGCAAAACCACAAATCCACTTCCCACAATAGTCTTTCAAAACTCCTCCACAACCTACCTATCTAGTAAGCTCTTTTATTAAGTTTGACCCAAGACTCAAGAGGAGGACACCATGCAATGCCTATGCATACTTCCTTCTTCTCTACATCCTTGTTGTAAAGCACAGCATGAATTTCCCCTAGTAGTTATCATTTCATTGAAGATGTTCTTTTACATATAAGGATAGGGTGTTTTTTTTTTAATTTAATGAAAAACATAGTGTTATTATTTCTCTACTTAACCCTCTACTATAAAATTTTTAAAATCCAAATAAAAATATAAAAATAAAATAAATTTATTTAGTATTTAAAAATCAAAGAATAATTTGATTTTATTTTAAAATAGAGTAATTTAAATAATTTTTTATTTAATTTGTTATAGATAAACTAATAAAATAACATTTTGTTATATCATAATATGTTTAGCAAATATTTTTTCAATTTCATTGCCATGCATGTTACTAAAGAAATATTTTGGTTAAAACATATGTAACCCCCTTGTACTATACTCCACATGTGAAAAACCTCTTGATGTTTGAAAAGGTACAATTAAACACTTAAATTATATGTAATGTGTGAAAAGCGTACCTCCTTTAAAATCCTGACTGCAAGTGCATATGGTTGTCATGTGAGACCTTTTATAACTAAAATAAGCAGCATTCCTTTGATGCAACTTTGTTCCTAGAATGCTCTACTATTATGGCTTGCGATGTTGAAAATTAAGTGAGCTTGTTTTTCTCTATTATGGATGATGAGGAAAGTATTTTTGTTACCCTTGCTATGAACAATAAGGTGAAACAATAAAGTTGATGCTTTGCTTTTTGTAATACTACTTTACAACAAGATGTGTGAAGAAGTCATCCTCATTGTTCACATTCAATCCATGTTTTTTTGCCCATTGCACATATTAATTTTTCCTACCAAAGTCTTTCCAATTATTCACCAAGCTCAATATTAATGTACCCCATACTTTCCAACATCTAAGACCACTAAATCAAGTCCCTACACATTGCCAATTCACCAAGAGAATATATAATTAATTAAAAAGGACTTCTATATGAAAAACAACAAAAGATTAATTTATTATTGCAAAGATGGCGATGTCATAAGATCTTGCAAAAAGTTGAAAAGCTTTGTAACCTCCATCACTAAAAGCCTAAGTTCTTGCAACTTGATGCTTTGTTTTTTTATGTACATCAACTTCATTGTTGCGCCCTATTGTTAACAATAACAGCAACAAAAATACTCTTCTCATCGTCCATAATAAAGAACAGCAAACTCACTCATTTTTTGATAGCACAAGCCACACTAGCAAAGCATTCTAGGACCAAAGTTGCATCAAAGGAATGCTACTTATTTTAGTTATAAGAGGTCTCACATGACAAGCTCATACAATTGCAATTAGGATTTTAGATAGAAAGATAATGGAGGTAGGTTTTTCACACATTAAGTATAATTTGAGTGTTTAATTGCACCTTTTCAAATAGTAAGGGGTTTTCCACACATAAAGTATAGTATAAAAGGGTTACATGTATTTTAGTCAAATATTTTTATAAGATTGAGTAAGAAAACAAAAAAGAAATTTTTTAGAGAGTAAACACTAAAAAAATTGGAGATACTAAGAGAAATTAATAAATTAAGGATAGCTAAGTGAGATAGAGAGAAATAAGTAATTAAATGGGACAGTTGACTAATTTTCCTCCATCATTAAAATCTAATTGTATTTTGTTGGCATGTGGCACTCAATCTAGCATGAAGGGTATTACGTAGCTCATATCTTGAGTTCAAACTTAAAACAGCAAGGGTGTTATATAGCAAGGGTGTTACATAGCTCATATCTTGAGCTCAAATTTTACTTTTCCCATATCTTGAGTTCAAATTTAATAAGCGGAAGTGTATTAATAAATTACTGCTTCCGAGTTCAAATAAAGTGATGTAAGATTAAATTTATAAAATTTAATTTTATTAATATAAAAATTTAAATTCATTTTGAAATTATAATATTTTTATTCAAGAAATCTAATTGTATTTTTAAATTGGATAAGTTATAGCTATTGGATGGAGCAACAACGAAGGGTTTAGATTATCACCTTAAAATTGATTTGATTATTATTTATAACAAGCCGTTGACTGTATATTGACTTAGAAGCTTCAAGAAAGACAACAGAGTGATGTATGAAGTGTTGTTGGGTTGAGAGGTGAGAATTTTAGTCTTTATTGGTAATTTTCAATACTCCCATGGATTCCTTTGCTCTAAATTACCCAAGACTTGCGAAGAGGATCCAGGCATGGTTCTCGTTTAGATTGCTTTCAGATTACTTTGTGTTCTCGAAGGCCATCTTCTTCGTTTGGGGTAATTCATTCCCAATCTGAATTTCCTTGTGTTCATAAAGTTTTGAGATATTGCAGCTACTGCGTCTTGATTCCGCAGAAACTGTAATTTTCTTTTCATTTTCTCTTAATTATAATTACCAAACACAATTAGAATTAATTTATTGCAATTTTTTTCTGCAACCAACATTTTTTCACATTAGTTTGTTTGTAACTGTGATGCGTGCGATATAACCGAAGTTATGAGGGCAAATGATTTTCTAGTAGCAAATAAGAGGAGCATTTTATAACGAGAGAGTCAGGGGTGGAGGGAAGGGATGAGAAGGGCTGAAGAGGTCTCTGTCAAAAAATTTTGATCTTCATTTCCATGTATAATATTTTTAGATTGATCTTTAAAAGATTTAAAAATTGTATATGTTTTGTCAAAAACTTGATACTTGATCCCCTCATATTAAAAATCCCGGTTTTGCCATCGGAGAAAGAGAGTACTTTTCTAGTTATATTCAAGTATTTTGGACTCCTCAATTGATTAGGTCCTTATCTTCTCTCCTTCCTTCAATTCAATTGATGAACTTTTCTTTCAGGTTTAGTTGCAGTCCACAGCATGGTGGAGTATGGGACTGTGTGCATCTTGATGATTTACATGACGAATGTTATCAGGAAAGATCTACTTATAGCTGCTATCATAATAAATTCATTTGATGGCCTCTCCGGTTTGCTAAGTTTCATAGCTGTTTACGTCGCAGACAACCTCACAGATCGCTTCAATGTCATAGTCTTCTCCACCGGCTCTTACATTATGGTGAGTTGGTACTCAGCATTGACTTGCTTGATTAAAGAACTTCACGTAACTATATTTTTTCTCTTATAAGTACTATGGTGTTCCTATAATTTCCTTTAATTATTTTTAATCAGGTATTTACAAAGGTTTGAGTTCTTGAATCATTTTATTTTTCTTAAATCTATCATTTTATTTTAGTTCCTGTATTATAAAAATTGAATTAAATTGAGTCCACATTAATAAAATCAATAAAATTAGAGACGAAAAATCATAATTAATACTATAAATAGGGCTCAAATGGAACTGCACGTTAGCAATAATTGGGAAGGGAATTAGTGGGTTAATTATGCAGTGCTAATCAATTTAGAATGTTTTCGGAATCTAAATGACTCAGTCATGTAATCTGCAATTTTCTAATTTGATCAGAAAAATTCTAATAATTTTCTCATTCGATATTTGTCAGGTTATAATCCTATCAAAACATTCAATATTAAGTGGGATTTCTCGCCTTTGATTTAATGAAAGTTATTGATTTAAACACAATTTATTTCAATTTGTCTACTAAAAATGATTAGAATAGAATGTTATATTTAAGAGAGATCAAATATAACTAATTTATATATTATGAGGACCAATATTAAAATAAAGTTGAATTCTTATACTTAATTTTTATTTCCAATATATAGGGTACTTTGTGTCATTTTCATGCTACAATTTATTAGTAACCAATTAATTTAGATAACATTCCTTAATTTTTTTTAAATAACTGTAAGAATGATAATCTACTTAAAATATATATGCCTAGTCCTAAATTTAAATCTCATACAAGTGGGGGAGTTAATCCCCTAAAATAACATTAGATGCCACTACTACGAAAGTGCCGTTTAAACAACATTTTTTTGATGTGGTTTAACATTGTTAATGTAAATCTTCCATACAATATCTATTTGTATTTATGTAGCGATGACGACAAAGTAGGATAAAACTAAATTAACCTTCTTTTATATATGTCCTATTATTCAAAATAAAATATTACCTTCTCCATGCTTTATAAATGAGGACAAAATTTGTCATATCCTCATAGTTTACAAGGCAATAGAGTTTTATGAGAACTTGCAAGGTTTGATAATAAAAAAATACAAATTTTAAAATTAGAGTTACATAGTTATACATGATTAAGTAATCTAAAATACTAATAAATAAAGAAGAAAGGAGAAAAATTTAGATTAAAATATTGCAAATCATACATAATCAATAAGATGTTATATGTTTAAAGTCATCTATAATTAATTTAAACAATTTGAAAGTTAAGAAAAAAAATAAGTTGATACAGAGCCAACAAAATATTATTCAAAATTTATAACTTTCAAAAAAATACACAAAAGTTCTACATCAAGCCCACACAAACAATGTGTGGCTTACCACAAGAGAATGCTCCTCTCTCTCTCTCTCTCTCTCTCTCTCTCTCTAAGGAGCTGCAGACGAAGGACTTGGACCTAAATCTCTATTTGAAAAACTTTACATTTTCCTCAGAAATAGTTAAATAACCTTTCAATACCAAAAGATATTACAAGATTTATGCAATCATATTTGCTAAAATAACAATTAAAATGTTCATTAGAAGTAGAATATGAAAACATAAGTTTCAACCCAAGAAGTAGGTAGTAGGTTCTTTAATCATATGAAATTATCATAAACATAGAATCATGGTAAAAAATTTCAATATAACATATTCATGATAAATAAGTAATCGTAATTAAGTTAATAAGTATATATATATATATATATATATATATATATATATATATATATATATATATATAAACCATCAAATTACACTTAGGGGTGGGAGATTTCTAGTTATGATTAACAATTTCAAAAAAGCTCTCAGCTCTAAGGCAATCCATTAAACTATTATAAATCAATTCACATATGTTGACCGACACACGAGGTTAGCATCAAATTACACTTTAGGGGTGGGAGATTTCTAGTTATGATTAATAATTTCAAAAAAGCTCTCAGCTCTAAGGCAATCCATAAAACTATTATAAACCAATTCACATGTGTTGACCGACACATGAGGTTAGCAACTTCCCTGCTAATTGGGATTCAAACCAAGGTGCACCAAGGCTAATGTCACCACTACCGTTAGCTACGGTTCTAACAAGTCTTCTTCCAAAACCAATTTATTAAAACAAGAAAAAAAATGTATATAACAGTTATATAAAAAAATTATTTAAAATAAACAATTTCATATATTAATAGTTTAAATCAATCTCAATCCATATTTCCATCCAATTATAAGTAGCTCATCAAAGCTTTCAATCATGACAGTCAACATCTCCAATAACAAATCATTTCAAACCCATCAAAAATCCATTTTTACAATCATACATGAAACTTCAATACATTGTCACTTCATCCATAACAAACCTTCAAAGAGTATTACAAGATAAATTCTAACAATACATCATTTCTAATAAATCACTTTTCTCATCATAGAATCATTTTAGTATCATTCTCAATCATTATAACTTAAGAAAATTTTAAAGTGCTTATTCCAAAAGTGCTTAGAGCTCTCTATATATATAGAATTAAAATGTATAGAAAATAATAATAATTAATAAATTAATTAAGATTAATATTTCAAAATATAGAGAAGTTTGGAAAGTATAAAAAAATGTGAAAATACACATTATCTACTCATAAAATGGCCAAAATGCTCAAGTTGATTTCTTCCTACTTCTTGAACCACCAATTGCACTAAAAAGTATTCCTTGACCTTGAACAAGCAAACAAACAGCAATTCAAACACAAATCAACATTCAATCACCTTATCAAGCTTCCTATTACAAAACCCCCAAAATTCCACACTATATGCATAACGTAAAAACAAACTAATATTTACTAACCATTAACTAATTTAAGCTAATCTAACTTCTAATTAAGAGAATAAAGCTTGGCAATTACCTTATTAAGTAAAAGAGAAGAAATTTTGGAGCATTTGTCCAAAACACCCAAATTTTGAAACTAACAGTGTAATTCATAAAATAACATATGCAACAGCAAAAAACGAAGAGAAAGTAGAAGAAGATGTGTGGAAACGTGAAGAAAAGGGAGTTGTCTTGCATGGTTAGCTGTGGAAGACAAAGAAGAAGAGAAGATCGTGTGCTCTATTCTACTGCTGCTATTATGATTTCGTATTTTTGTTTCTGTTGCTCGGTTTTTTTTTTGCTTTAGGGTTTCTGTTCGGGTCGAATTCAGGCTTCTCGAGTCTGGTCTGGGTTCTGGGGCCATGAGTTCAGGGTTTCAACACACTGGGTCACGGGTTCAATAGCTTATTTACATTTTACTCTCCATTTACTTAAGACATAAATGTAAATAAGGAAATACCCCCTATTTGGATTCAAAAAAATCAAAACTCCAAATAATAAAAATCTAGATTTTGGGTTTTAGTTCAAAATGTCAAAATTTGAAAAATTTTAAAAATAGCATCTTCTCAAAATAGTCCTTTTAGGTCTCCAAAAATTTATTAAAAATTACTCTTTGATGTAAAAATACAAAAGGAACAATTACCGAAATTTTTTATTTTCAAATAATACATATTTTATATAACCCTCCAAGGAAGGCACTCAAACTTAGAAAAATTTCTAAAATTCTAATTGACTCAGCTTTGTTTGTAAAATTAAGCTAAACAAGAGTATAAATCGAATTAATTCCTTTCAACAAGTTAAAAAAGAAATAGTTTAAGGCCATTTAAGGTAATCCCAAGTTTATATCAAAATTATCTAGCCATATTCTTACGCTATAACGATTCTATATTACCTATTAATGATAGGGCCGTTACATTCTTCTCCTTTTAAAGAGATTTGTCCGCGAATTTCTTAAGATAACTACTAACCTTAAATGCTGAAAAGATATTAGTATCTAACACGTATGACATCTTCGAATTCCCATGTTGCTTTCTCCCCTGAGCAGTTTTGCCAAGTCACATTTACCGATGCTATCTCCTTTGAATAAAGTTTCTTGACTTGTCTATCCATAATGGCCATTGGTTTCTCTTCATAAGATAAATTTTTATTTATCTAAATTGATTGAGGTTGTAACACATGTGAAGGATCAAGCAAGTATTTCCGAAGTATGGAAACATGGGATACCGGATGGACACTAGCAAGCTCTGGTGGAAGTGCTAAACGATATGCAATCGTACCCACTCGCTCAAAAATGTCAAAAGGACCTATGTACCTCAGACTAAGTTTCCCTTTCTTCCCAAATCTCATCATACCTTTCATAGGGGAGACTCGAAGGAACACATGATCACCAATAGCAAACTCTAGGTCCCTTCTTTGATGATCAACATAAGCTTTTTGTCTGCTTTGGACTGCTAACAATCTTTCTCTTATCAAACGAGTCTTTTGTATAAAGTCTTGCACCAAGTCTGGTCCTAGGAGTTTAGCTTCACCAATCTCAAACCATCCGATTGGTTACCTACAATGTCTTCCATATAAAGCCTCAAAAAGAGCCATCTGAATGCTAACTTGATAGCTATTATTGTAAGCAAACTCAATTAAAGGTAAGTAGCGATCCCAATTGCCTCCAAAGTCTAAAACACAAGCTCTCAACATATCCTCCAATGTTTGAATGGTTCTTTCTGATTATCCATCTGTTTGAGGATGAAATGTAGTACTAAGGTCCAATCTAGTTCCCAAAGCTTCTTGAAAAGCTTTCCAAAAATGAGCTGTGAATTATGGTCCATGATCAGATATAATAGATATTGGTACCCCATGAAGCCTAACAATCTCATCGATATAAATCTGAGCATACTGAGCAAAGCCATAAGTGATCTTCACAAGAATGAATTGCGCTGATTTAATCAACCTATCCACAATCACCCAAATGGAGTCAAATCCTTTAGTAGTACGAGGAAACCCCATCACAAAATCCATTATGATCCTTTCCCACTTCTATTCAGGAATTTCAATATTTTGATGGAAACCTATAGACCGTTGGTGTTTAGCTTTCACTTGTTAGCAAACTAAGCATCAAGATACAAAATCTGCTATGTCTCTTTTCATGCCATCCCACCAATACAATTATTTCAAGTCTTGGTACATCTTGATTGATCCAGGATGAATGGTATATGTAGAATGATAAGCTTCCTCTAGCATAAGTCTTTTTAATTCCTTCACCTTGGGTACACACAATCGGTTTCCATACCAAAGAACTCCATTATCTTTAACTACAAACTCACTAGCCTTTCCATTTACAACCTCTTCCTTTATCTTGCATGACTGTAGATCATCGCCCTGAGCTACTTTAATTCATTCTATTAATAAAGAATGAAGTTGGACATGTGCTAACAACACTACAGGACCTTTAACTTCCATATGCATTTTGTTTCTCTCTAACTCATGGATTTCATTGATTAACGACCTTCTCACTTTAGCTATGTGAACTAAACTGCCCATGGACTTCTTATTCAAAGCATCTGCAACCATATTGGCCTTTCCTGGATGATATAAGATTGTGCAATCATAATCTTTGAGTAACTTCATCTACCTCCTTTGCCTAAGGTTAAGATCTCTTTGTTCAAATATGTATTTGAGACTTTTATAGTCAGTGTAAATCTCATAAGTATCACCATAAAGATAGTGCCTCCAAATCTTAAGTGCAAACACTACTGCTACCTTCTCCAAATCATAGGTAGGCTAGTTTTGTTCATGTTTCTTGAGTTGCCTAAAGGCATAAGTAATAACTCGTCCATGTTGCATTAAAACACAATAAACCCCAACCCTTGAAGCATCACAATATACAATGTAACCACCCGATCCTGATGGTAGAGCTAACACTGGAGCTGTAATCAGACAAGATTTGAGCTTTTGAAAGCTCTCTTCATAAGCATCTGATCATAGGAACTTCACATTCTTTTATGTTAACTTGGTTAGCGGGCTACTATCTTAGAAAAATCCTTGACAAATCAGCGATAGTAATTTGCTAAACCCAAGAAGCTACGAATCTCTATCACTGAAGTTAGCTTTAACCAATGCTGCACTGTCTCAACTTTCTTTGAGTCTACTTGAATGCCATCCTTTGAAATAACATGTCCTAGGAAGGCCACACTATTCAACAAAACTCACATGTTGAGAACTTTGCATACAATTGTTGATCTTTTAAGGTTTGCAAAATAATTCTCAAGTGTTGCTTATGCTCCTCCTTACTCTTGGAATACACCAAGATATCACCTATGAACACAATAACAAACTGATCAAGAAAAGGCTTGAACACCTTATTCATCAAATCCATGAATGCAGCTGGAGCATTTGTTAAACCAAAAGACATCACTAAGAACTTATAATGCCCATAATGAGTTCTAAATGTTGTCTTAGGAACATCCTCCTTTCTAATCTTCAACTGATGGTAACCCGAATGAAGATCTATCTTTGAAAAACATTGAGTACCTTGGAGTTGATCAAACAAATTATCTATGCAAGGTAAAAGGTATTTGTTGCATATAGTCATTTTGTTCAATTGTCGATAATCAATACATAACCACAATGAATCATCTTTCTTCTTAACAAAAAGCAAAGGAGCACCCCATGGAGATGTACTTGGACGAATGAAACCCTTGTCTAGCAAATCCTTGATTTAATCCTTTAATTCCTTTAATTCTGCAGGAGCCATATGGTATGGAGGTATGGAGATAGGCTATGTACCTGGAATCAAATCAATGCAAAATTCAATTTCTCTTTTTGGAGGTAAACCAAGTAACTCATCAAGAAAAACATCATCAAACTCCTTCACTATAGGAACTTCTTCAAGCTTTCCTCCTTGTGGTTCAATGTCTCTTACCATTTCCAAGAAACCTTCACAACCTTTTTCTCAACAATCTCCTTATACCTAATGCAGAAATGAAATTATAAGGTGCCAAACTTCGATCACCTTGAATTAGAAAGGATGGCTCTCCTAAAGGATCAAACTTGACAACTTTCAAGTGACAATCAAGAATGGCATGATAGGTAGCTAACCAATCCATGCCTAAGATCACATCAAAGTCAATCATATCAAGCATAATTAAATCAACTAATGTTTGCTTAATAGCTACAACTACTTCACAAGACCTATACACATGATTAACAAACATAGACTTTCCTATAGGTGCAGCAACAGAGAAAGATCAATCCAATAACATCGAATCTCTATCAAACTGAGAGACAAAGAAAGGAGACATATATGAATGTATGGATCTAGGATCAAACAACACACCTACATCATGAGAACAAACTGAAAGAATACCTATCACAATAGCATTAGATGCCTGAGCATCCTGAGGTGTCAATGCAAAAACATGTGCTTGGCCTTTACCTAGTTGGCCTTGGGTTCTATCCCCTGATCCTTTACCTCCACCACTTCTATTTGTTTGAGTTGAAAATTATCTCACAAGTTGAGCCATGATGGATGTAGATGGTAGAGCAGTATGTGTCGACCCTTAGCTAAAGTTTCTATGCAATTGAGGACAATCCCTCCTCAAATGTCCAACTTGGCCATATTAGAAACAAGCACCTTTCTCTCGACGACATTGTCCCAAATAAAACTTCCCATAAGTTTGACATGGAGCTCTTGTTCCTTAGGATTGCCTTGTATGTTATGAATCTATTTGCCCTTGTCCTCTCATATCATGCCTTGGCCCTTGTATACTCACCAAGAATTACCCAGTGGATTTTAAGCCTAACTGTAACACATTTTGCCGCACTTGAGATTGCGGCCCTTTACTTGTATTGCCTTGCCTATTAAAATTACCTTCGATTCTTGGCCTCTTCGGCTTCCCTTGAGTTACACATCCCTCCAATTCTTTCATTTTCAACATTCTTGCACAATCCACTACAGCTGCATAAGAAGGAAAAGTCTTCATTTGGGGTGCCACCGCCTGATACAATGGTATCACCAACCCATCAATAAATCTCTTTATCCTCATTCTCTCCATAGGTATCAAGTATGGAGCATAATAGGAGAGTTGTGTGAATCGAATGTCATACTCTATCATTATCATATTAGGAGTCTGCTTCAACATCTCAAACTCTTTAGCCTTTACTCTTCTCACACTCTCTGGAAGAATTCTTTCCATAAAAGAGCTAGTGAATTCCTCCCAAGTTAAAGCAGGTGATCCCTGAGGTCCTCCTCTTAACCAACCATCAAACCATGTCTGAGCTACATCTCGCAGTCTAAACTCTGCAAACTGGACTGATCTTTCTAAAGAATAACTAAGTGCTCGATAAATCCTACCAACATCATCTAGGAATCACTATGGATCCTCAGAAACATCATATCCTATAAATATGGGAGGCTGTAACTTGATAAACTCATAATAGGATATATGAATCTCTTGACCATTAGATAGTGGCTGCTGCTCAATTTATGCCTCATTACCTTGAGGGCCTATTTCTATATGGATTTCACCCTTTTGTCTACCTTGGCCAACTATAGATCCCACCAAGGTCTCAACTGTTCTTTGAAACCCTTGTATACCAGCTATTAACTTAGTTATGTTAGGTGTTAGGGCTGCATTGCCTTCAAAGCCTTCATTTCTATTGATTCTAGCATGTTTCGTACATAAAGGAGGTCTACCTCGGCCGCCACAACCACCACCTCTATGAACTGGAGAGAGAGGCCTAGCGGATACCTCATCAGATGCGTGAATTACATTAGTTTATCTACCTCGAGTGCGAGTCTTAGGTGGCATCTCCACCTATACGAGTAATAAACTTTATCAAAATATAATAAGAAGTTATAACACACAAGTAACTTAAGCAGACAACTTTAAGAATGAGAGAATGACTGACAACTTATCATGCCTTTAGTAGTGTTATGATTATGAGAATGGTCGGCAACATTTTCACAATCATGACCCTACTAAAGATCACTTGCTCCATTAACCACAGGGAAACCTAAAGCTTTGATACCAACTTTATCACGATCGAAAACTAAGGGCTATAACTGGTGCATGACCTTAGGGAAAAAAATAACCATATAGGCCATGCTAGCCTAACATATTGAAAGATAACCTATAACCTTTTTCAAACTCAAGTGGGTATATAGCCACAACATAAACACTAACATTTCACATACATATTATCCCACATGGACTTTCACATTTTCTTTTTACATTCACCTGTTGGTTCATGTATATAATAACATAAAATCCATATCATTTAGCAACCAGAAAATCCTTTCCCAATATAACAAAATGCATACATATAAGTCTACAGAAGCATGTCCTACCTATGGGTTTAAAGAAGCACATCTAAGAGTATTCAAAATTTACAACTTTCAAAAAAATACACAAAAGTTCTACATCAAGCCCACATGAACAATATGTGGCTCACCACAAGAGAATGCTCCTTTCTCTCTCTCTCTCTCTCTCTCTCTCTCTCTCTCTAAGAAGCTGCAAATGAAGGACCTGGACCTAAATCTCTATCTGAAAAACTTTACAATAAAAAAAGTAAGTCATGGACTTAGTGATTAGATAATGTGAATTTTCAACGAAAATGGGACAAGCCATGGCACGAGTTTTTCCTCAAAAATAGTTAAATAACCTTTCAATACCAAAAGATATTACAAAAGTTATGCAATCATATTTGCTAAAATAACAATTAAAATGTTCATTAGAAGTAGAATATGAAAACATAAGTTTCAACCTAAGAAGTAGGTAGTAGGTTCTTTAATCATATGAAATTATCATAAACATAGAATCATGGTAAAAATTTCAGTATAACATATTCATGATAAATAAGTAATCATAATTAAGTTAATAAGTAATATATATATATATATATATATATATATATATATATATATATATATATAAACTATTAAATTACACTTTAGGGGTGGGAGATTTCTAGTTATGATTAACAATTTCAAAAGAGCTCTCAGCTCTAAGGCAATCCATCAAACTATTATAAACCAATTCACATGTGTTGACCAACACACGAGGTTAGCAACTCCCCTGCTAACTGGGGTTCGAACCAAGGTGCACCAAGGCTAATGTCATCACTGCTGTTAGTTGCAGTTCTAACTAGTCTTCTTCCAAAACCAATTTATTAAAACAACAAAACACCATGTATATAACAGTTTTATAAGAAAATTATTGAAAATAAACAATTTCATATATGAATAATTTAAATTAATCTCAATCCATATTTCATCCAATTATAAGTAGCTCATCAAAGCTTTCAATCATGACAGTCAACATCTCTAATAAAAAATCATTTCAAACCCATCAAAAATCTATTTTTACAATCATACATGAAACTTCAATACATTATCACTTCATCCATAACAATCCTTCAAAGAGTATTACAAGATAAATTCTAACAATACACCATTTCTAATAAATCACTTTTCTCATCATAGAATCATTTTAGTATCATTCCCAATCATTATAACTTAAGAAATTTTAAAGTGCTTATCCCAAAAGTGCTTAGAGCTCTCTCTCTATATATATATGGAATTAAAATGCATAGAAAATAATGACAATTAATAAATTAATTAAAATTAATATTTCAAAATATAGAGAAGTTTGGAAAGTATAAAAAAAATATGGAAATACACATTATCTACTCACAAAATAGCCAAAATGCTCAAGTTGATTTCTTCCTACTTCTTGAACCACCAATTCCACTAGAAAGTATTCCTTGACCTTAAGCAAGCAAACAAACAACAATTCAAACATAAATCAACATTCAATCACCTTATCAAGCTTCCTATCACAAAACCCTCAAAATTCCACACTATATACATAACCTAAAAATAAACTAATCTTTACTAACCACTAACTAATTTAAGCTAATCTAACTTCTAATTAAGAAAATGAAGTTTGGGAATTCCCTTATTAAGCAAAAGAGAAGAAATTTTAGAGCTTTTGTCCAAAATCCCCAAATTTTGAAACTAACAGTGGAATTCACAAAATAACAGATGCAATAGCAAGAAACGAAGAGAAAGTAGAAGAAGATGTGTGGAAACATGAAGAAAAGGGAGTTGTCTTGCGTGGTTAGCTGTGGAAGACAAAGAAGAAAAGAAGATCGTGTGCTCTATTCTACTACTGCTATTATGATTCCGTATTTTTGTTTTTGCTACTCAGTTTTGTTTTTGCTTTAGGGTTTCTGTTTAGGTCGGATTCAGGCTTCCTAGGTCTGGTCTAGGTTCAGGGGTCATGGGTTCAGGGTTTCAACACACTGGGTTACGGGTTCAACAACTTATTTACATTTTACTCTCCATTTACTTAAGACATAAATGTAAATAAGGAAATATCCCTATTTGGATTTTTAAAAAAATTAAAAAAATTAAACCTCCAAATAATAAAAATCTAGATTTTGGATTTTAGTTCAAAATGTCAAAATTTTAAAAATTTTAAAAATAGCATCTTTTCAAAATAGTCTTTTTAGGTCTCCAAAAATTCATTAAAAATCACTCTTTGATGTAAAAATACAAGAGGAACAATCACTAAAATTTTTTATTTTCAAATAATACATATTTTATATAGGCCTCCAAGGAAGGCACTCAAGCTTAGAAAAAATTTTGGAATTCTAACAGACTCAACTTTGTTTGTGAAATTAAACTAAGTAAGAGTATAAATCAAATTAAATCCTTTCAACAAGTCGAAAAAGAAATAGTTTAAGGCCATTTAAGGTAATTTCAAGTTCATATCAAAACTATCTAGCCGTATTCTTGCGCTATAATAATTCTATATTACCTATTAACGACAGGACCGTTACAAAGCATGTGCATCTCTACTAGAGTATAAAGTTTTCATGTGTTTTTCATGCATTTTTTAGAGGGTCATGCAATATAATTCAACGAAATTGTTAAAACTCTTGCTGTAAAGAGTTTTGATATTCACTAATAGAATAAAAACTTGAAAATCATATAAAAACTCTTATACTATTGATAGGAGCAAGTTGGGGTTATCATAGCCATGCCGTCTAAAAGCTTCTAAAATTATATATGAAGAATTTTTAAGAAAGTTTTGTATGAGTCATTAGCTCCTCAAATATTTCTTTTACATTTTCTGCCTCCAAAATTTTACAACGCTGGTTGTTTACTGTAGAATAATGATTTATTTGTACCTATCCTATCTTATTTATCCATTTGGTTCATAATTTTATCGTACAGCATTTATATTATTTCGAGCTCTTGTTATATTTATGCTAATTGATTTATTTTTATTTTGGGAATTGTGAGATGTATTTGTTTACTATTTTTGTTTTTAAAAATAAAAGAAGTTGTTTGGGAACATATTTTCAAAATTTGTTTTTAAAAATTGTAATTTAAAAAAATGTAACTTAAAAATTAAAAAACAGAAATAATTTTTAAGTGTTTTCTTAACTTATTCTCTTGTCCTTATCCTTAATATTAATTTTGTAATTAAATAAAATATTTCTTTATTGACAATATTGATCATTCTCTATTATTTATTTTTTTCAATTCAAAAATAATTTTTGAAAATAAAAAATTCATTTTCTTAAAAAAATTAGTACAGTTTCAAAAAACACAAAATTATAAACACATCCTACCACACATGTGATATCTTATTTTTCTAACTAATTAAATTAAAAAAAACAACAACAACAACAAAAGTAGACTAAAACTTGGTACAATTTTGCTGCAGGGGTTAGTTCTTTTATGGATTTCAACCTTTTTGCGAGAAGCTAGAATGTTCAATGTGGCAGTAATATTAATAGCATTCGGCAAATCCGGACGACGTTCAGTTTTAAAGTCCTTTCTTGAATATCATCTCACAAAAAGGAACAATGAAACTCCAGAAACTATGAGGAGATCACGTCAAATCAAAGAAAATCAACTAAGACATATTTGGACAAATATTTGGTGGCATGGTGCATGGATTTCTGGATATATAATAGCCCTTTGGCTATTCAGGAAGGCCAATAATCTTCATCAACTCAAGATTTCCTCTCCTGTAATCTTCAAGATTTCAGCACTGGCTATGTTAGCAGCATTGGTGGTATTTTTCTTTGGCTTCCTTGCTTTTGATCGCGAATACCGCACTAGAACTCCATTTGCAAAGATCGTTGGTGCACTCAATGCGGCCACATAAAAGAAAATTCATTTGTGGGCAACTTTCTTCCCATACAGTTTGGTTCTGGTTGCTGGGAACTCTCTTTTTCTTGCTCAAGTCACCAACATGAATGCTCATATTGGCGGCGGTTTCATGGTTCCCTTTGCTTCGTTCTTTGTACTCAAGTCATTCCTATCCAACATTGTAGTATTCCTTTTTTGGTGGAAAGGGAAAACAGGAGAAGCGACTACGGCCATAAGAATTGGGGCCGGATTGATTTGTTCTGTGCTTTGCTGCATTACTGCATGGCAAGTGGAGCTCCTAAGAGTTGATGTAATCAAAAGAGAGCGATTAGTACATCATCCATTGAAAGTGAGCTCTATGAATGTTTTGTGGTTAATTCCTCTGCGTGTAATGCTGGGCTTATGGAAGGCATTGGCCGTGGGGGCTTAGTGGCACACATTTATAATAATGTGCCTAACACTATGAAATGCTTCACGGAGCCATTTTGTGAGTTGGTGTTATGTTGGGAAATTTGGTAGCATATTGGTCATGTCATTTTGCAGTTTCTGGTTTGACAGAAGCATAAACTTTAGCCAGTTAGATTGTTATTTCCTGATGCTGGCAATACTATGCACTCTGTTCTATGGCCTTTAATTGTGTTGGTGGCGAAACTACGGCGTTTTGGTGATTAATAATTCAGTGCAGGGAGATTCGGAGACGGCTCAAGCAGAAGCGGAGAATGATAAAGGTTTCTCAGAGAATTTGAGTGGTAAATCGGGCGGAAGACCTGACAGAGAGAATGTAAAAGATATTGCACAAATGCTGACAACAGTGTTACATAGTCTACAAGAAGATGATGAATATGAAAGAAAGAATAAACGCCTACTTTAATCCATCATTAGTTTGTATCAATTTGATTATGGAAAGAACTTTAGCATAAATATAGTCTTCTAATTTTCAATTACGACCATTTAAATCTTTTTGTTAGTATATTTAATTAATTCATTAAAATAATTGATAATATAACAATAAATCTACTCCCATGGCAATGTTGAAGTTTCAGTATGGTAATATATGTATCCATTTCAACCAGAAAATTATTGTATAAATAATTCAATTAATTGTAACAATCACAGATTAGGGACTTGTTCAATACTCCCGGATCATTGGACGGTAATCTTTCAAAAGTGAAGTAGCTAAATTTGTGTGATGTTTGGGTATCAAGAATGCATCGTAGGGTATGAAACAAGCCTACCCTAAGAGCAAGACTGCAAGGCTCTCTTTTTCATTCATAGGAGTTTAGCGGCATTTTTTGAGAAGATTGCAGGAGCCAATACGTCAAAGAATGGAATATCTTGGAAAAAAGGCTACAAAGGAGCAAATATAAGATCAAGATTATTAGACTACAAATTTAAGGGCGACAATTTGAGCTATTGTAGATGGATAATATGTTGGAAAATTTCCTAATTTAACAATTTCTTGGATAATTGATTATGCATCATAGCATGAATTTTATAAAAAACAATTTTGGGAAGTGTCCTACCTAAACCCAAAGGTTTAGGCCTAGACACAATGTTGTTAAAACTTGGCCAAAATTACATATTTAGGTGTTGGTTAAAGATACTTTTTGATTGAAAGGGTGATTAGGTCACTTAAAATCAAAGTTACTATTTGACAAGAAGGTTATCTGGTCAAGAAGGTGGTTATGCCACCTAGAATCAATAATTGTTATGGCAGCAGAATGTGTCACATATAAGACACCTAGAAGTTTGCAAGGCATTTCGAAAAGTTGGCAACTATTAGTAACTGCTTTCATCTAACTATAAATATTTTGATAAAGAATCTACGAGGGGTCCCTTTTTAAGGCCAATTATCAAATCAATCATATAAATACACATTGTATTCAACTTGTAGCGCTCCACTATCCAATTTTTCTTTTTACTTTTTATCCACAATTCACTTGTAATTCCCTTTTTCTAAATCTTTGAGTGTGGACGAATCAAGATCCTTTCGTAAATCTATCTGTCACTTATTTTCGCAAACCTCATTTACTTTTGTCATGACTTGGATTCTTCCTAATTGTGACTAATGAGAAAAGTTTCTTTCTAAAATTTTTCACAAGCCTTTTCCATATTTATTTGATATAACAAAACGTAAAAAGTGTGATCTTATATATATATATATTAAAATGTTTTACAAACATATAATATTTTTTGGGCTTACTTAGAAAAGATACCTATTGGTTTCGACCTTCCTATGTTGCTGCTACTACACACACAGAGACATATACATATGTATTACAATATTCTTTTAGATGGTAAAGGTTAATAAGATTTGGAGATGGTTCATTATACCTATCATTAGAAAGTAATGAAACTCCAATGGTAGTAGCAATAAACTGAATAAAAGTCTCATACTCAACCATTCCTCAGAATTCATTAGGAAGTTAGATTTTTTTACAATATCTAAAAAATATTCAACAATAAAAGTGAGCATGAATACTCAATAAGCAGCTATCTAACTCACTATTTGGTGAGTTATATCATCAAACAAATTCCTTATAAATGATATATAGATAACTTATCATTATATAAATACTATAAATTTCTAAATAAATTACTCAATATTTAAATATATTATTTTTAAAGTTTGTGAAAAGAATGGTAGTAAAGAATATAAAATTTCCACCCTATTGTTCCTTTTAACCATAACCTTCTCTCCTCCAACCTTATCCTTTCCTTCAACAATAATACTCTCTTCTACAAATGATATTAAATCAATATTTCTTCCTCAATATTTTATTTATTTATTCCTCAATTAAAAGCTTAATATTTAAAATATTCCTATACTGCCAAAATATATTTTTATAATAACAATTTCTATGAAAAAAGGTATTATTATTATTATTATTATTATTATTATTATTATTATTATTATTATTATTATTATTATTATTTTAAGAAGCCATTTCAAATTAGAAAAAAAAAAGCTATGGCTAATTTTATAGCTTTCATTCAAAGTTATAACTCAAATGCCCTCCATGTAACTAAAGAAAGGTAGGAAATTTATATACTATTTTCTTTTACAATATTCTCTTGACATGCAAGCATAATCTCATACACATATTACACTATTTTGTGCCGTATTTTCCAAACAAAAACTCTTGTACACGAGCACACATAACTAATCCATAGGTGTAACATTGGATAAAAAAAGGATATGGACAACAATTTATATAAAAAATATCAATTTTTACTAGTTACACCTTTTCAAATAATAATAGTAAATATTATGAAGAATTAAATATATAAATTTAAGAAAAAAATTTTGTTGTCTAACTCATCAAATATTGGGAAAAGAGTCACTAACCCCCTAAAAAAGAAATTTTGCTTGATCATCTAAAATTAAAAATTACAAAATAACAGTAACTTTAATGTAATATTTAATTAAATTGCCATACATATATATTATTAAGGTAGAATAAGCATTAAGTGTGTGTGTGTGTGTACACACACACAAACCTTGAGCACAACCTTTTTAATAAGCAAGAACTAGCTTAAATTTCTAAGTGTGGAAAAAAGGTGAGAGAACTTTTTTTAGGTGTGGGTCTGGCATGAGAAGTGAGGGTATTTATACAAGGCTTAAAGGATTAAAATATTGTGTAATTATTTAGCCCATTTATACCTAGGTATATGTGTTGCTACCTTACAAAAATCTCAAAAGGAAAAATCTAAGATTTATATTTGGCTAGGTATACATGTAGCCATCCTCACTATGAATCTTAGAAAAAAAATTGAGTTATTTATCCTTTTTAATTCCTTACATGTATAGTAAAGGAAAGGGAAACTATTCCTTTTGTCTCATTTATTTTCTTGTTAATTATAAAGTGTGACAAGTACATTAGATTATACATACTAATATTCTTAAATTGACCAAAGTTTTATTAAAAAATGTTAGTATAGTTTTTATTAATAATAATATAATTTTATAAAAAGATAATATCAATATTTATTAATATTATATTAATATGTGATGTCATTAACACAAACATCTAGTGATTTCATCTTGTAAGCATGGTAAATGTCACAAAAGAAATGTTATGGTTGATGTTATCCCTTAAACACAATATTAAAATAGTTAATACCTATATTCCTAATTACCAAGCTTCTAATTTCTAAAATTCTAATTTGTTAAAATTCTAAAATTCTATTTTAATTTTTTATACATGCATATTGGTGGATATCACAAATTCTTTCCTTTTTTAGAAAATTCATCCTCAAATTTTAAGCATGTAGAAAATATCTTACTATTTCACACAAAATTGTCAACAATTTGTCTATTAAAATATACAATCATCAATCCTAATTGTTATGGATACTTCTTTCACATTACCTCTTCAAATTTCTAGATTTTATGAATGGCTATTAATGTATTCCTAATCAAAGTAGTAACAACTAATATACATTGTAAACTAACTTTGAGTTTATCCACTTTCAAAGCTAGATCATTTTTTTAAATAAAACTTGGTGTTAGGATAAAATAGTACTCAAACTAGAAAATCTTCTCAAAGTAAGGTACCTAGTACCACTACATTTGATTCTTGAGCTTCCTATCAGGTTAGCTTGAAAACTCTTACTTGTGATCCTATTACTTCTTGACCTTTATTGCCTCTTTCTGCTTTATAGCCAAGTACTATAAGCAATTGTACAAAAGCTATATTTTGCATTACAAGTGCAGTTGGTGCAGTGACAACATTTTGAATTAGCATCATTAGGTAATTTACTACTTTGCGTCCTTTTTATCCACACCTAAAACATAATTCTATCTTACACTTACAACATCCATGATGAGAACTCTTGCATAAATCACAATATAGAGCATTTAGCTATGATAAGTTGGTTGCAAAATATGTTAGGTGATTTAGTAATCCTATTTCTTGTATTGATGACATTTTCCCAATTTCATTGGCTCCTCTGTCCTCAAGTGCAATCTTTCCTTTCTTTCTTTTAATCAAAGTTCAACATATAGGGCCTAGGTCAAGGCTTGCTAGTACATAATGGTGTCAATAGTTGCTACTTGATCAAAGAGGTAATCATGATGTTTATGAACAAACCTCCCCACTTTGTATTCATGGCACATTGGAAAATGGCTCCTATATTTTTTAAGCTAAATCACATAACTACATATTTGTACACACCAATTGCTCCTAGGCATTGAAATGCCATTTTCAACGTATATTTCTTGTCTATGTACACTAGGTTGTATCTAGCATTACTAACCATTAAGCTTGCTACATCACATGGCCCAAGGCAAAATTTATGAGCATATTAACAATTAGTATGGGATATTCATCTTTGGGTGCAGCATTATTCAAGACTTTAAAAAAAAATACACACACACACACATACATGTACATATACATACATATATGCTCTCAACTTGCCATTCTTTTTTATCATGGGCACAATATTGAAGATCCATTTGACATACCAAATAGTTTCTATAAACTTAGCTTTTCAAAGTTTCTCTATTTCTTCTTTTATCTTTGGCACAACTTTTAGTGCAAAAACACTAAGATGGCTATTTATGCTATTAGAACCCTTCTTTTATAGGTAACCTATACTTTACTAGATCTTGACTCAATCTTGGAATTTCACCATAATTCTAAGAAAAACATTCTTTGTATTCTTCCAAGATGTCGAATATTTTCCTTTTTATGTTTCCAGTAATATTACATTAACAAATGTCAACCTTGATTCTTGATCGATCTCGAAGTTAGTTTTTTGTAAAGGATCCTAAACCTTTACCTTTTTGGTATCATTTTTTATAAGGGATTCATAGAACCTAGGAGGATTATCATTACATATATAATTAAAGTTTTTCATTGGTGCTTGCTCAATAACATAGGGTAATAATCAAGCAAGTTACTTGTTATATTCATTTTTTAGTGTCACAGGTCAATCCTAAGATCTTAGTCTTTGCGATTAGTTTGAATTTGGAAGTTTCCATAATGCACATCTTAACAGTTAACAAGTTAACATCTTCATTTATGTGTAATGGTTAGACATTAAGGTTGTATACTTTGAACTTAGCATGGACTATTGTTAGCTTTCACATATTCAATTACCCCATCTTCTTTCCAAATGATCATCTTCAAATGTAATTTTGAAGGCATAACTTCTACAACAAAGATCTAGTCTCTGCTAAGTAACAAGTTATGGTTAGCCTTCAGAGGCACAACTACAAATAATGTAGGTTTAGCTACTAACCCAACTTTTAGTTTTACTAGTACTATCCCTTCCAAATTTAATATCTTCTTATTAAAATCTATTATGATGATGTTAGATGGTAGTAGATCTTTTGGGTATTTCCCTAACTATACAAAATTGGACCTAGGCATTAAGTTATCAGTAACCTTATCATTTATTAGGACTTTATTTAAAGGCTAGCAATCTGCATTAACTTTAATATACAAAAGCTTCAAATGGCCCCCCATCTATTTGGTTAGTTCCTTAAATTTTCTAGTTGTATCTTCATTAAATTATACAATTGCAATAAGTAAATCATCATCAAAATCTTCCACTGCTTCCTTAGCTTTAATGGTGGCAAAATGATAACTGCATTAGTATCGAGACCTTTCTTCTGCCCTTGCACTTTTAATTGTTGATATAAAGACTCTTTCTAGTTGTTTCTTTTTACACCATTTGATTCACCAAGTCTAGATGATAGTTAATGCTAGCAATTTTCCTTCTCTTTCTTTTTGCATGCAGTCTTCCTTTATATCCTCCTCTTCTATGTTGGGATAGGTATAGATCTATCATACTGAGGATTATGCCTCCAACTTCTTCTTTCATGTAGGCTTAACTCTCAAATATGCTTGCCTTTCTCTAAAGGTATATTCTCTATCCATTTATCTTATGGGTGGTTTCCTCTTGACTTTCTTATGCCAATATGCATACTAAACTTTTTCCTAAATTCATGGTAATCCAATCTATTGATGATCGAATTTTGCTTTCCTTTATCCTCTTCATATTCCTCAACCCCATTCTTCCACCTATTCTTTTATCAGCCAATCTCTGAATTTCTAGGTTAATTCAGTCTTTCAATTTTTTACCATACATGACCACCTTCAATTTATCGTAGTATTTTTCATATCGAAGGAACATCTTTAAGATTCCTAATTCATGTTAAATTCTCTTTATGAAGTTTATATTACTTTCTCCATCTAATGGGTAGGCTTCTAAGAAGAAAGGAATATCTAAAAGGCCATTATACTCATAGTAGGCTATGATACCAATATCCATGTCAAACAAAATGAAGTCATCACTTAGCTTAACATAATTTGACTCTATTAGGAAAATATCTTTATCAATTATCATTTCCTTTTCTTACCCTTGTCATTAAACTTCAGACATCCTATTTGATGGCTTTCTTAATTATTTCTCTAAAATAAACACAATTATTAGTATCGTGACTAAACATATTATGATACTTACAATATTTTCTATCTTTCATATCATCTTTTGATAGAATTCTATTACTTTCAAATAACTTAATTTGTTTGTCCTTTAAAAGCAGGTTAAAAAATTGATTGGCCTTATTAATGTCAAAAGAATATACTTTTTTATTAACATGATCCATTTTATATTTCCTGTTGATATGTTTCAATAATGAACATGTATAAGAAGAGTTGACTTTAAGCTCAATTAAATGGATTTCATTGTCACTCTCCTCATTGGTATCCTCACCAACTTAAGCCACATTTTCCTTTTTGAAATATGCACGATATAACTTTCTATTTTTCTCTTATTATAACTGCTCAATTTGCTAAACTTTCTCAGCTAATTAGGCCATGTCAGCAATGTTCTAATTGATAAGCAACTTGCAAATAGCATAATCAAATTTGATCATTATAATCTTCATAGTTTTGATTTCGATCACCTATATGAAACATTTACTTCTAGCCTACCAAAATATGAATAAATATTATTTGATAGATTTAGTTAGCTTTTTCTTTACATTGAATAGGTCCGCCAACCCTACCTTTATTTTTCCCCAGTAGAATTGATTATGAAAAAGACACTTCATTTAAGCCTAAGAATATATTAAGTTAAAAGGTAACCTTAAATATTGAGAGAAAGTTATCCTAGTTAAAAACAATGGAAAAGGTCTCAACTTCACGAATTCATTTAAAGCTAGCTTTTGGTATTTAATAGTAAATTTAGTGATATGTTTAATAGTCAATTGATTATATTCACCAGAAAATTTAGTGATATGTTTAATAGCTTTTGGCATTTAATAGTAAATTTAGTGATATGTTTAATAGTCAATTGATTATATTCACCAGAAAAAGTAGTGTATTTTGGCATTTTGAACCTTTGTAGGAGTTTAAGCTAATTGATCCATTTTGACAAAGCACCCAGATAGTTAAGGTACATATTTTGGCCTTCTGGTTGATTTAGTAACCTTTTGGCCAGCACTTGGAAGTTTTGAACTTGGCCTTGGTGGTTCTTTTGCTATTCTTATTACTAATATGAGATCTCATGATTTTATGGTTGATCATGCATCCTATTATCTTAGTTACGTGATCTTTGTCGGGCCACTTTTCTTAACTGCTCTTTTCTTCTAATTATCCTTATCCTTTTGAACTTAGGCTATTCAATTTTAAAATAGTATGAATCAAAATGCACTTCCATTTGCTCTTTTTTTTATTCCTAATTGTTCTTTAGCTAAAGATGAAACTAATGTTAGTGTATATGCCCTAAAAATAATCATATTGATGATTGTAAATTTGAATCATATTATTTTAATGACAATTCTAATTATCATATTTATATATATATTATCTGCGTAATATATTTAATTGTGATAATGACCTTAGAATAATTGTATTCTTAAATGTCCCTAGTCATATATCATTGTGGTTTAGGTTATTTTGATATATTAAGACTAGCATGTGTGGTAACTTATATAAAATATTAAGTTCGCACATGAATACAAGTTAGAAAACTTGTATACTAGGTCGATCCACCCTAAGAATACTACATGGATCGTTATATGAGTGTCATGAGTGTTTCTTAATGATCATTATTAAAATAGTCCTTTGACCTGAGATCTCTAAGGTTCCTTACATGTGAGTTTCATATTTTGATATTACTCTATATCACTCATGGTTGAGTGAATATAAGAGTAGTTATTGGATATGTCACATATCATGTAGAAGGATTTATGTGATCAAGATGAAATTCGTCCTTCCTATATAATAGGAGTAACATTTGCAGGCCTCTTGATTAAGTAAAGCTAAGAAAATGCATGGCCATGCTCAGATGAATTGACATAGGATGTCAATTACATTTACTTTAGTCAGCTTACTTAGGAATTAAGAAACCTCAAGATTGGACTATACGGGAATGACACGATCCATGTCTCATACTTAATCTAAATGTTTAAGACAAAAGAACATAGATGATGATCACATGTAAAGGTTTAGTTGAATCATTAACTTTTTCATTACTTGGATAACAATGATATATTGCTAGACACTGCTCATTGTTTATGATCATTAATATGATTAATGATCATTACCAACGTAATGAGAGCTTGTAGAGTCACACATTTAAAGCCTAGTGAATTTGGAATTAATGAGCTAAATTATTTAGGCCTAATATTTGAGAATTTTATATTATAATTATAAAGCCTAATAATAATCCTATAACAATAATAAGCCTATAATTATATATGAAATAAAGCCCAATTAGTTAGAATTTTCTATGCACATATTTAAATAAGCTTGTTGGGTAGTAATATATGATTTATTCACACATCCTTTACATAAAAAAACCTAGCAACTCCTTTAAACCCTTAGAGGGCGTAGTTAGCACTATGAAACTAAAGGAGGTGAATTCCAATTAGTGGAAGTGAGATGTTTACTGGTGATTCATAGGTTCGTATGCACACTTTGGAGTCTTTAGCTGAAAAAAAGTCAAAAAGGTGATCAACGAACGAGTTATTGAATTATCTGAAAGGTATTGAACAAATCCTTATTCTAATTTAATATTTTACATGGATCCGTTGGCTGGAATTGGTTAATTTCGCTACGCTTGTTTAACTCCTAATCCTAACAATAGTATCAAAGCTACTTATGAAATGTTAAATTAGGATTTTATTTGTTAATTGCATGATTGTGATTTGATGAATTGTTCTATATGTCATGCTTCAATGATTTCTAATTAGGATTAGGCTGAACTTGATTTCGTGCATTCTGATTCAAGAAAAATTAATATGATTAATTCTGATTTTGTTTCGAATTTGAATCTAATTTTGAATTCTGATTTAAATTCGAATGTGTTTCATGATTAATTCTTGTTTATGGTTTGAAGTTGAATTTGTTTCAAGGTTCTATTTTAAATTTAAATATGTTGCAATAATTCTGGGTTTTGATTTGAATTTGAAACTGATTTTCGAGTTCTATTTTGAATGGAATCAAAAGAATTAATCATGTGAATCTAATTTTATATATGAAAAATGTTTTCTTGTTAAAACACAAATTCTGTTATAAATCAGAATTAATCAAATTAACTCTTGGAATATGTTTTGTATATATAATATACCTTGCATTCAATTGTTGAATCTATTTTACACAAAATTAATGCGATTACTTCTAAAATAGTCTTCGTATATAAATTTGATTAACATATTTAATGTGATTTAAAGTAAATCTAGACTCATGTATGAAGTGTATGCATAAATGCTTTAATCTGTGAATTGATTGGATCTGTTTAATATGATTAAAATTTATCCATTATGATTATGTCATAGATCAGATTTCAAAACTATGATTTGAATATCAATAATTGTTGAATTGTTTGACTAAAGGGGTATGTCAATTGTTGACAAATTCAATTACAATTTGAATGTCAGATGCAATTAATTTTTTGGGTAAGGGGCTCCGCCCCTACCCCCCACAAGGGCACTGCCTCTTAGCCTTGCCCACTAACCGGCTAATGGGGCTGCCATAAATTCTTTGCGTAGCACGATATTAAGTAACTAATTGATTAATTCAAAATTAATTAATTTAGATTTTGATATTAAAAATATATTTGGATATATGTTTCACTTATCATGTTATTTTGCTGCTTGATGTATGATGTATGATTATGGCCCTTGATTTTGTTGCAATTTTAAAATACGGCCTATATGTCATGCCTTTCTATTACTTCTTGTTGTACATTCTCTTCTCATTTTACTCTTCTTGAATGTAACTCGAGGTTTCTTTATTATTATATAATAATTTTGTTAGAACACCTAAAGAGGCAATAATGGAAGTGGAGATCAAACCATGAAGAAAGAAGAAGATTCTTAAGAAGACTTTTTTTTCTTTCTTAGTTTTATTTGATATTCTTGAGCTCTAGAATATCACTTAGGTTGGGCCATAATCATGTCATGTTTATTTTATATTTTATGCATGAGATGCATATGATGAATGTATGAGATACCCACACTGGATGTATATGATGCATGCTAAATAAAACTAAATACAATAATGGTGAGATCAAGAAATTTAAAATCCCTTAAACAAAATATTAAATCAAAAAAGATGCCTTTCAATAATAGCACTTATCAAGATCTTGATCAACTATAGGTGGGTTTGCCAAAGCAAAGTGCTTAAAGTCTATCTTAGTAAGACACGATGGGATAAAAGTGATATCCAAATTGCTAGTTATTAGGTTTGACTTAACTGGGTTATACCAATAGGATTGGGGCCTAGAGGCATAAAGTTGGTTATGAATTCATGAGATGAATTTAAATAAGTATTATTCACCTAACTATCTAAGAGTTGCATAAGATGTAATTGACAAGGAGTTGTCTACCTAGGGCAATTAACTAAAGCTAACTCAAGATTTAGTAAAATATAGATCTTGGCTCACTAGAAAACCTTGACGATAAGGTTCTCTTAAATAATAGTGAAGGCTATTATTTTAAAAAAAATAGTGGGAGTATTATTTAATAAAACACCTTATTAAATAAACAAAATACATGATTCTCATTTTGCATATTTTTTTATTGTAGATAACCATGGCATCAAATACATCAAACTTATTACTACGATCTATCCTTGAGAAGGATAAATTGAATGGGATAAATTTTCTCAACTGGTATCAAAACTTAAAGATTGTCCTTAAGCATGAGAAAAAGCAATATGTCCTAGAGCAACTTACTCCAAATGAGCCTACTGCTAATGCTTCTCGAGTAGAAAAGGATGCTTATAAGAAGTATCTGGAAGATACTCTGGATGTCAGTTGTCTCATGCTTGCTACTATGAACTCTGAGCTTTAGAAGTAACATGAGAACATGGAGGTATTCAATATGATTGATTACCTCAAATAGCTCTACCAAGAGCAAGTAAAACATGAAAGAGATGATGTATCTAAAGCATTATTTCAGTGCAAGATGGCTGAAGGAACACCCATTGCTATACATGTGCTTAAGATAATTGGACACATTAATAGCCTTGAAAGATTGGGTTTTCCTTTGCAACAAGAATTGGCAACTGACATAGTTATACAATCATCACCTGCGAGCTATAGTTAATTCGTCATTAATTACAATATGAACGAAATTGATAAGACTTTGCCTGAATTGCTTAATATGTTGAGAACTGTTGAGTAGAATTGCTTAATATAGTTAATTCGTCATGAATTACAACATGAATGAAATTGATAAGATTTTGCCTAAACTGTTTAATATGTTAAGAACTGTTGAGCAAAACTTGAAAAAGTTCAAGCGCAATTTCATTATGAGAAAGGCAAAGGAAAGGGCAAGTCTAAGGCTAAGAATAAAAAGAAAAAGGACAAGACTGATAGAAAGTCTAAGTCAAGTTCCTCTGCACTGAAGCGCAAAGGTGGCGTGGCCAAGGAAGGGCAATGCTTCCATTGCAAAGAATCAGGACATTGGAAGCGAAATTGCAAGATTTACCTAGAAGAGCTTAAGAAGCAAAAGGGAAGTAAGACTTCTAACTCAGATATTTATGTTATAGAGGGTAATTTACCTACTTCTACATCTTGGGTATTAGACACTAGATATGGTACTCACATTTGTGTAAATGTGCAGGATCTTAAAGGAAGTAAATCATTGGCCAAAGGTGAAATGGACCTGCACATTGGAAATGGAGCAAAAGTTACTGCATTAGCTCTAAGGACTTATTATTTATCTTTACCTAGTAGATTAGTTTTAGAATTAAACAATTGTCATTTTGTACCAACTGTTAGTAGAAATTTAATTTTTTTTTCTTGTTTAGATAAGAAAGGTTTTTCATTTATAATAAAGGACAAATGTTTCTCTATTTATTTAAATAAAATATTTTATGGTAGTGCACACTTAACTAATAGTTTTTATGTTTTGGACCTTGAAAATCCAATCTATAACATAAACACAAAAAAGGTTAAAACTAATGATTCAAATCTAACCTATCTTTAGCATTATCGTTTAGGGCATATAAATGAGACATGTACCTCCAAACTCCATAAAGATGGATTTTTGGACTCATTTGATTTTGAATCATATGAGGTATGTGAGTTGTGTTTATTAGGTAAGATGACTAAAGCCCTTTTTACTAGGAAAGGTGAAAGAGCTAGTGATTTATTAGGCCTTATACATAGTGATATATGTGGACCTTTAAATACACAAGCTAGAGGAAATTATCAGTACTTCATTACTTTTATTGATGATTTCAGTAAATATGGTTATGTGTTTCTTATGAAACACAAGTCTGAATCTTTTGAAAAGTTTAAAGAATTAAAGAATAAAGTACAAAATTAACTTGGTAAAAGTATTAAAGCACTTTGATCAAATCAAGATGGTGAATACTTAGACCGAGAATTCCTTAATCATCTAAAAGAGTGTGGAATTGTATCACAACTCACTCTACCAGCAACACCTCAATGGAATGGTGTTTCTAAAAGGAGGAATCGAACTTTGTTAGACATGATTCGATCAATGATGAGCTAGGTTGACCTTCCAAATTCAATCTAAATATTTAGGACAAAAGGATATAAATGATAATCAAGTGTAAAGGTTTAGTCGAATTACCGACTTTCTCATTACTTGGGTAATAATGATATATTGCTAGATACTGCTCATTGTTTATAACCATTAATATGATTAATGATCATTACTAATGTAATGAGATCCTGTAGGATCGCACACTTAGAACTTAGTGAATTTAGAATTAATAGGTCAAATTGTTTGGGATTAATAGTTAAGAATTTCATATTATAATTATAAGGCCCAATAATAAGCCTATAATTATACATAGAACAAAGTCCAATTAGTTAGGATTTTCTATGCACCTACTTAAATAAGCTTGTTGGGTAATAATACATAATTTATTCACGTAACCCCTACATAAAAAAAAACCTAGCAACTCCTTTAAACCCTTGGAGGGCATAGTTATTAGTACAAAACTAAAATAGCTCTTTTAAACCCTTGGATGTAAGACATTTGTTGGTGATTCACGGGTTCGTATGGATACTTTGAAGTCTTCAACCGAAAGGAAGTCGAAGAAGTGATCAACGAACGAGTTCTTGAATTATCTGAAAGGTATTGAATGAATCTTTATTCTAATTTAACATTTTACATGGATACGTTAGCTGGGATCAATTAATTTCGCTACGCTTATTTAGCTCCCGATCCCAACAACTAATATATGATCTTTTTGAAAGTTAGACTGATTCATGTTTGGTTAGCAATTATTTCTTGAAGCACTAATGTCAAAATAGTTATTATTTGTTATGATAGCATATAGACCATCATTATGATTACTTCCTAAATTTGGGAAGTTAGGCCACTATTATTACTCTTAACTAAATCTTCAAATTGCATGTTGGCTTTATCAGCTTATTAACTTTGGCCATTAAAAGCAACAACTTTATTATTCTCATTAGTTGGTGGCATGCCACATGGCATTCCATAGGATAATCTTGTAGGCCTTCCATTTGCTAATCCTTTAATCATTAATTGGTCTAATATCGTTGTTATTAAAGGTGTTTCTACTTCCTTGGCCAATCTATTTATGATGATTTTGACAATCATTCTTTTGGTCAGTACTTTGATTTTGATATGGTTAATTCTAACTGACATTGCTTTGCTTAGCATTTGGATTAGGCTTTAGGTTTGTAACATTTTTGCTCATAATTTTTTACTACTAGTTATTGTCAATATCCTTTACACATCTAAACTAGATATAAAAAAAATTATCATGGGGAGGATAGGAAGCAAAAAAGTTCATATTTATTATTCTTAATAAGATAAATTTACCACTTCTCAAGTACATAAATTAAAGAATTAAAGCTAATCAAAACCTTAATTGTATCCCATTGGTGGGCATATCAATTTATTTTAACTAATTAAAATTGCAAGAATAAATAAACTAGAAGCAATCTTAATGATTACAAAGTGATGCAAGGTTTGAGTACATAGCATACTTGTGGAGTGTTAATTGATAATGATAATGTAAACTTGATATGACTCACTATAAAGAATGTATACAATTTACAAACATAACATGTTATGGAAGAATTGCACATAGTAAAAGCAATTCTAAAAGAACACTTATGTTATCACTTGATCGAGCTTAGGGAGTCTATCAATTATCTTTTGAAAACTCTATAATCTTGTTTTGCAACTCCAAGGGTGAGAAAGGTAGAAACTTATGGCTAAAATGCTCAATTGGTGTAATAAATGCTGCTATAAGTGATGAAATCTAATAAAGTGCTAGAAAAGGGACATAAAGTATGTTTTGGTGTGCAATCTCTCATGTCTGAGGAAAAAGGCCCTTCATCCTCATTCCTCTTTTTATATTTATAGGTCATAAGCCTAAAAATTAGGTCCCCCCGTCATCACACCCCCATTTGCATGAATGGATAGTCACAATATGCTAGTAGGTGGTTATTACCAAGTCATGATAAAAAATGGGATCTAGAAAAGTAAGGATGATATATTACCATTTTATCAAACTTTGATTTATGTATTTCGACTCAACCTTAGTTGAATTACTCCTTGAACAACTCTTTGATTATGCCAAAGAAAAGAAAATAGAAATGCCCACAAGCTTTAGCTTCCCCTTTCTTTAGTCGAGAAAGTTTCTTCTAAGCTATCAAAATTTTGTAAAAAGTTTGGATATAATAATTTCTTAAAATCACAAATAAATAAGAACAAATTTTTTTTATAAAACAAGATTAAAAAAGAAATAAAGAAAGTAGATTAAACTTGATTAATAACTGGGATAAATACAATGATGTATGCTCTCATAATTTTAGTTTTATATGATAAATTTATATTAATTCTAATAATTTTAAGAATTATATATATTTTACAAACTTTTGATGCTTAACTTGTTCGAGCAAAAATTTTTAATTTTACCTTTAACTTTTAGATTGAATCTTGATATGGATTTCCATTTTTTCTTTTGCCACTATGATTCAAGTGGACTAGCCGACAACAAAAGGCAAATTTTAATCTTCACACAACCGCACGAACAGAGGAGTATGAGAAGTCTGTGGGCCTTTAATCCCTTGGGCCAAAACGTTAAATGTAGAACCATCCAGCCTGGCCAGAACTGTTGTTAGGCCCAAATGAAAGAAGTTGAACCAAGTTTACTTTATCTAGGTATGCAAAAAGTTAAATATTGGCCCAACAAAAGTCATTTTATAGTAACTAGTAGAAATGTAGGAGAAAATAAGATGTAACATCTATCATTCAAGATGAATTTGGTATAAAAATTAGAAGTATACGATATAAAATAAACTTACCAAAAAAATTGGTATAATTTGTATTTTTTTCAGAGCAATTTAGTAGAGTTAAAAAATATATGAAGGTCAAATACAATTGGGCCATTTGCCTAGTTAGGAAGACGCAAGATCCAGATGTGGCTTTGCCCAAAAGGGAAAATTAAAAATTTAACCAATTAAAGGCCATGAAGTAATTTCATTCCCTTTTCCCTATTTTGTTTGCTTAAAGAATGTTTGTAGATCTGCACAAATCTCTTTAAAACCAGTTCAGTGTAAAAATATGATCAACTTTTACCTTATAGTATTGTCTAAATTCTATGTTTCTGACTAAGAACTAGTTTTGACTAAATTTTTTATCACATAAGCTGTGATAGATATTATTTTAATTTTGAGGGCTAATTACACTCTCTTTTTTTTAATATTTAGTGTAATTATACTTACACTTCTTTTATTCTAAGAAATATATATTAATTTTATTTTTCATAAACAGTGACTTATCTTCCTCTCTATTTTAGGTCTATACTCATCTCTTTTACTTTTGAAAAACAAGAGATGTGAGTGTGTATTTTTAATAGTAAAAAGGATATGAATATAATTAAGTTGATATTTAAAAAAACAAATATAATTTTTCTCAATTTTAATTTAATACCGTGAGAAAGAAATGAGAAAAACAAGGGAAGATTTTGACTTGATAAATACCAAATAAGTGAAGCCAACTTTTAACAAGATATTTTAAAATTAGATTTCACTTAAAATTATACTAAATAAAAATTAACTTCCTAATTTTGATAATTTACCAGACACGTAAAAATGAAAAATCAGTTCCACTCTGATTAGTAATGTATCAAATACTGGATCTGACATTAATTGGATTCGATTTTGGAAATATTGACACCAGTGGCCAGAGTTCTAAAGTTGGATAAAAACCTCCTAATAATTATGAAAATTTTGGCACATAAAGTTGTGGAATTTATGAATTTATAAACATCATGGAGGGGAGTAAGATGCAAAAACATTTTTTTCCTTGCTTCTGTTGCTTATAAAATTGAGAGTATGGATTTTCGATTTTTTTTCAAGGATTGAGAATGTAAATTTAAGAGAGAAATATATTTAATTAAAACAGAATTTATATTTTTATCTTTATTAAATTAAAAAAATTGAACAGAAAATATCGTTAAAATGACATGTGATATTATTTAAAAATTTTACCATCTTTTATATTTGAGTTTGATCATAAAATCTTATATGTATATCCAATAATTTAACCTAGTGCTACAATTATCAAAAAGAAATTTAAAAAAATTGACAAATAAAAAATAGAATGAAATTTAGACCCCGGTAATGAAAAGATACAAATAAAATAACTTTCCCATTGACTAAAATTCAAATATTCTTTGCATAGCAAAATTGACATTGTGGTTACATGTTTGTCTATTGATGTCTACCGCAAAATGAGCAACCCCCCGTGCAATAGAAGAAGAAGAAGCAATTGATGATGGTAAGAACATAATTAGTGTTGAAATTAGTTAAATTAATTTTGAAATTAAAAACTATAATAATGTGAATGGCAACAATCCAAAGACTTAGCCATGAAGACAACAGCCAAGGCAGTAATATAAGATGGTAACAAGCAAGTAGAAATGATGGAAGTTGAAGTAGGTGCTGAACTACTACTTGATAAGGCCATAGTACATTGGCTTGTAGAAGTTCTGAAGCTAACTTTACAATTAGTAAGTCTAGGAAATTGTAAAATAAAAATAATATATTAATGGAAACTAGTCGACAGGCATCACTATATATACCTAGGAGTTTAGTTCTACTATTCTAGTATCACTTTGAAGAAATAGTATTTTTTGCTTGAAAGCAATTGCTTCGCAAAGCAAAGACCAATAAAAAGAGAGATTTTATTAGTGTGAGAAAAATTAAGTGTCATTTTGTAAAGAGTGTGTGAAGAAAAATTATAGTTTGTATTTGTGAGAATTATTACAATTCAGAAAGAATATTTTCTCTCATCTCTAATCATTCTCCACAAATTGTAAAGTTAGCTTTAGAACTTCTACAAGCTAATGTGCTATGGCCTTATCAAGGATAAGTAGCAGTTCGGTGCCCATTTTAGCTTCTAACATTTCGACTTGCTTGTTGTTGTCTTATATTACTGCCTTGGCTGCTAACTTCATAGCTAAGTCTTTGGATTGTCGCTATTCATATTATTATATTTTTTAATTTCAAAATTAATTTAACTAATTTCAATAGCCTCCCATTAAATTTATTTTGAAATAACACCGAGCACTATCTTCAACTTCTTAAATGCATTTGTTTGAAGTGGCTTTGTTAAAATATTTGTAACTTGTTCATCAGATTTACAAAACTCTAATTGTATTTCTTCATTCTTGATTACTTCTTTGATGTAGTGATACTTGATACCAATGTGCTTGCTTTTGCCATGAAAGACTGGATTTTTTTCTAATACAATTGTTAGCTTGTTAGCACACATAATTGTTGTTGGAAATTCTTGTACCTACTTTAACTCTTCAAGTAATCTGCAAATCTAAATTGCTTCACATGCTACAGATGCTACTGCCATATATTCAGCTTCTGTAGTTAATAAAGCCACTACTTATTACTTCTTTGATGATCAAGAAAAAATACTATTCCTAATATAGAAAATATAGCCAAAAGTGCTTTTCTAGTTTCAATATCACCTACCCAGTCACTATATGTATATCCAACTAAATTGAAATTATCAAAATAAGTGTAGAATAGTCCATGATCTTGAGTACCACTGATATACTGTAAAATTTATTTTGCTATTTGTAAGTGTGATTAATATGGCTTTTCCATGAAATGACTAACAATCCTAACTCCATAAATAATATCTAGCCTAGTGGAAGTCAAATAACGTAGACTACCAACTATGCTTTTAAAATAAGTTAGGTTTACCAATTCTCTGCTACATTATTTCTTTATCTCAAGATGTTCAGCAACTGGGGTTCAGATTGGAACTACTGATTCTATTTTGAACTTTTTCAAAATATCATTGGCATACTTTTGTTAAGAAATGAAAATACCTTTATCAGTTTATTGCACTCCAATACCCAAGAAATAAGCCATCAATCCCATATCTATCATTTCAAACTAGCTGGTCGTAGCCTTCTTGAATTCTGCAAATATCTTTTCAGAATTTCCTATAAATATCAAGTCATCAACATCAAGGCATACAATTATTAGACCTCTATTAGCTTCTGACTTGATGTATAAAGTATGCTCATAAGGACACTTGTGGAATCCATCTTATAGTGGATATGCATTGATCCGCGTATATCATGCTCAAAGTGCTTATTTTAATCCATATAATGCTTTCTTCAAGTGGTATACTTTTTCTTCATGTCTTTTCTTTATGTAGCCTAGTGGTCGCTCAACATAAACTTCTTTATTAAGGATGTCATTTAGAAATGGTAACTTTACATCCATTTAATGAATATTTCATTTATTCTGTGCTATAAGGGCAAGAATCATTTGAATAGTATCCATTCTAGAAACTAGTGCAAATACTTCAAAATAATTAATTCTTGACTTCTATTTATAACCTTTGACCACCAATCTGACTTTGTAATAATTAACTTGATCATTAGGCTTGAACTTTATCTTGTACACTCATTTGACACCAATAGCCCTTTTATCTAAAGTTGTCAACTCCCACGTATCATTTTTCTCGATTAAATGAATTTTATCATCCATTGCTTGAATCCATCATTCATCTATTGTTGCATCTTCACAGAAAATTGTATCACAATCTACAAATAGGAAAAAGTTCATAATTATTTCATCAACAGTTGTATCTTCATTGTCATTGTCTGATGTGATCACATAATCATTCAAATGGGCTAGTAACACTTGCTTTCGTTAGGGACGTCTGAAGTTTATGATGAAAAAGAACTTCTTATATAAGGTAAATTATCTGGAAAAGGACTATTTGATTTAGGTGACTTTGGTTCATTTATAATGACTCCTTCATGTTATTGTTCGTTACTTTAATTCTAGGTCCAAGTTTCATCTTCAATGAATTAGACATCTCTATTGATAATTACTTATTCTATCACTAGTTTGTACAATTTGTATCCTTTGGTCACAATATTGTAGCTAATGAAAATGCATTTCTGATTTTTGTTATCCAACTTCTTTCTTCAGTTATCTAGAATATGGGGATATACAATACACCTAAATACACACAGAAAGGAAATATTTGGCTTGTTACTGCTCCAAGCTTCTTCAGGAGCTCTTCCAAGAATACTATTTGTTGGACATCTATTTAATAAAAATATAGTAGAGGCAACAGCTTTTGCCTAAAAAGATTTTAGCAAAAATTTTGCTTTCAGTAAGCTTCTGGCCATTTCAATAATTGTTCCATTTTTCCTTTCAGTTACACCATTTTGCTAAGGAGTATAACTGGCTATCAGTTAACACTAAATTCCTTGACTTTTACAAAAGTTTAAAAATTTATTTGTTGTAAACTCTTCATGTCTGTCAAACTTTAGAGTTTTCGCATAGAAGCCACATTGCTTTTCAATAAGAGTTATAATTTCTATGAATTTCTCAAAACCCTTTAATTTTTCTTTAAAAAAATATACCTAAGTTTTTCTACTGAAATCATCCACAAAAATTAAAATGTACATTTTATGTTCAAGTGATTTTACCTCAATAGAACCACAGATGTTTGTATGTACTAACTCTATTGGTTTTTTAGCTCTTCAAGCTTTCCCAACTAGAAAGGAATCTCTGTACTATTTTCCAAGGATATATCCTTCACATTGTTGATCAAGAATATCAATTACCAATAAACCAATAACCATCTCTTTCTTAGCTAATAGCTTCAACCCTCGAAAGTTTAGATAATCAAACCGAAGATGCCATAACTAATTTTTATCCTTCAAGATTATTGAAAGAATCATCAAAGCTTTTGTTTGTAGATTTAAAGGAAACATATGGTCTTATGTCATTTGTACTTTTACAATTATCTTGCCATTTTTGCTTTGGACTGTGCAAATTCCATCCTAAATATCAATTTTGTACCCTTTTTCAAAAAGTTAGCTTGCACTAAGTAAATTCCAAAAAAGTCTTGGCACGTAATAGACATCAATAATAGTAACATTTGTACCATCTTTAGATTGTATGTTGATGTTGCCTTTTCCCATGACAAAAATTTTGGATTTGTTTCCAAAATTTACTTATGCACATACAAATTCATCCATATGTGAGAAAAGCTCATTTTTTTCCACACATGTGATTGCTAGCTCTAGTATCAAGATACCATGTATTTACATGCTCCATAGATGACTCATTTATCTTGCATGCGAGCATCAAATTTTCTTCAACATCTATTACATTTGCACATTCTAACAAACTCATCTAGCATCTTGGAGTAATATTCATTTATGTAATATCCAAATTTTTTGCATTTGTGACTTTGGACATTAGATCTATTTCCTATTCCCCTATAACCTCTTTAACTTCTGAAAGGATTACCATCATTTGATCTTTCTCTATTAATGGTATTAAAATGACCACCTCTTTCACATCCTCATCCTTGTCTACCACATTAATAGTTTCCACATCCTCAGCCACCTTGATAACCTGCACATCCTTAACCACCTTGGTAATGTTCATGATTTTGTTGGACCATCTTACTTTGTAGAGCTTGCTCAAAATTTGACTTAATGGGCTTTTTGCTCATCCAGTGTTCATGTATACACAACAAACTCAATAACTTATCTATTGACATGGATAATATATCATGTGCTTCTATAATCGCTACAACAACATATTCAAACTTTAGGGTTAAAGATTGCATTTTCTTTTCTACAACTCTAGTGTCTGAAATATCTTCATTATTAGATCTCAACTGGTTGACAACGGTTTCAACTCGATCAAAATATGCTAGAATGGATTTTGAGTCATTCATGTTTCATGACTTAAAATTACCTCACAACATTTGTAACTTTATTTGTTTGACATGATCATCACCTTCGTAGGATCTCCTCAAAATATCTTACGCTTCTTTTGATGTATTTGCGAATGATATTTTTTCAAATATATTATCTTCAACAACTTCAAAGATCGCATATAGTGCTTTCTGATCTTTTCTTCTAGCCTTTAGCAATGCATTTTGCTTATTTCTCTTTAATGCATCCAACTCCCGTTAATCTTTCACCTCAATATAGCAATTTTCTACCAAATTCCATAAATCTTGAGATTTGAAGCATACTTTTAACTTGATGCTCCATTTTTTGAAATTTTTGCCACTAAATTTTGAAAGCTGCAATTGGATCAAATCTATTGTCATTGTATAACTAAGCATTTATACCAAATGTTGGAACCAATATATTTACTAATAATATTGATACCAAAAATTAAATCTAAATTTGGTGGAAGACAACTGACAAGTGGATTGAAAGAACATTCATTAATCTTTGTAACATCATACTTTATTATTACATGTCAAAAGGGAAAGAATGAAAAGAGGAAAAATTACATATAGTTTTTTTCTCTTTTGAACCCATTATCTTTGCTTTGTTGTCCATTTGGAATTGAGCTATTGAGCATCTCTTTAAAATATCTTTGAAAGATAAAGGTAGCTTTACACTAACTTGATATATATATATATATATATATATATATATTATTTCAAATATAAAAAGGGGTGAAAACCTAATATAACTATTTCAACGTAGAATGAAATTTTATTAAAAACATTTTCTTAAAAAAATATATATTAATTTTTATTTTTTGATAATATAATAAAAAATACTTTTTATTATTTAGTGCACAAAAAGGAACTATTTTTTATTAGAAAATATTATTATACGGACAAATTTTATCTATAAAATTGAGTTGTATAATAATTATTTTATTATTAAAATGTTATTATGACAAGAGTTAATAAATTTTGAATAATAAAAACTAAAAGTTAAGTATATTATTTATTAAAAATATAATCTACAAAGAAGATTATTTAAATTTTTATTTTTTTTCTTCATTATTTCTTCACAAAAATTAATTTACATTCCCTTGATTTTATTCAAAATTGAAATTCATACTTGTCAACTCATATAATTGTTCCATTACTTTTTCAACATAATTTTTATTACCTTCATGGGAAGGGGAGGAAATTGATAAGAAAGAGATTAAGGTAGTAATAAAGGAAGAGATAGATAGAGAATTAATAAATAAACACGAGAAACACAAGTGAAAAAAAATGAGAGATAGAAAGGGAAAGAAAAGAGAGTGAGAAAAGTAGAAGAGTAAGAGAAAACGGAACAATAAAAAGAAAAAAATAAAGAGAAAAGGGAAAAGAATAGATAAAGGAGCAAGGAAAGTAAAAAAGGATAGAGAGATAACTATAAAAGGAAGAGAGAAGAGGAAGGAAAGTAGAGAGGGAGATGGAGATTGTGTAATGTAATGCAATTTAAAAAAACAATTTCCTTTAATTAAAAGAAAAATTCAATTTCCCTAAATGCAATATCATTTTTCTATTGATTAGAATTTACTTTCCATTAAAAAAGGTAACGTTGTTGTGAGTTCAATTTCTCAAAAGATTCAATGCTTGTTATTGGATTATTTTTTTATTTTAAATCTCAAAATAAATTTGTCAAATGAAAAGAAAAATTCCAACCTTAACACTAAAAAGCAATTTAAAGTTGGAAACATCCGATTTACTAGTAGGTTATGCTTTCCATAAAATTTATCTAGAGAAATATCATCAACTTAAAAAAAGCTGAAATTTGCCACACAACTTGGGATCTGTTTAGGACAAGAGAATGCAAAAATTACACATCAAATTCTTAAGGCTCTACTTAGGTGAAGAAAAGTTTATAAGCCCTTCCATTAGCAAATGCTTTTTTGTGTGTCCCCAAACCTTTTGATTAAAGATGCAGCACTCTTGCTAAATCAGCATAAGTATTAATTTTGATAAAAATAAAATAGCATAAGTACTAATTTCCCATTCCTAAATCAGCATCCACCTCATTATGCTGTTTGTCACCTTGTTGTTATGTACTTTAAATAACTGTAATTTCCACATGTCTCACACCTGGACTCCTCAAATGCATTTCATAATATTCATATTAAAAAATGTTTGAAATTTTGATCAAGGCAAGTTTTATAAAATTCGTTTTCAAAAATTTTTTTTGGTGAAATATTTAAAATTAATATGTGCAAGATATGTAAAATGTATCTTAAGGTTTCAATTAACAATTTTACTCAAAAACTTACAATTTTGTAATATCATTTCCCATGTTTTAATTTAATAATTTCTTTCTAGCATTTTTTTAAAAAATAATTTTTAGAAAAAAAATACTTAATTTGATATAACTAAATATTTTATATATTTAAATATGCTATTATCTATTTAGATGTTTATTTTCATATAAAAATTTAATTTTTAGTTAAAATAATACTAAAAAATTAAATTATTTTGTTGCTCCCATAATTTCACTTGATTTATAAATAAATTCTTACAATTTAAAAGTTTTAAATCGAGTTATTATATTTCTATTTCATTTCTAATTAGATACTTTTTATCAATTTCCAGTTAGGCTTTATTAGAAATCGAAATGCATAGACGGTTGATCAATTAGTCATTTGTGAAATGAAAGATAAATAACTCATCATTTTCTTCCAAAAATGAAATAATGTCATAAAATATTTTAAGTTATTTATCACTTAAATATAATTAGAAATTATATAAAAGCTTTATATCAATAATTATTAAACTACATCAAAAAAGTGTTGTCCATACATGTTAATTACTCCCAAAATCCAATAGAAAAAAAAGCTAAGAGAAAAAATGATAGGAATTATTCAATTAGAAATAATAAATAAGTATAAGAATCTAATTCAAAAATTTTTAATTATAAAGATTTGATTAAAAATTGAGTGAAATTATAAAAAATAGGAGAATAATTTAAGTTAATAAAAATTATTGTGATTGAATTATCAAGTCAAGCTTCGAACCTTCTAAAATTTTAGCTAGGCCAAACCAAACTTTTAAAAACTAATCGGGTTGGATTCTAGTTCATATCAATACTTTTATATAATTATATATAAAAAGTATAACGTATAATTTAATGATCCGATGCATGGATACTTCTAACTCATAGAGGACGACTATTATTGTGGTAATCTATAAGTTTAAGACAATAACATCTTAATAAACTAATATAATTGTTCTCTCTCGCCTATACCATCCATGGTAAAGTATAAACTTAAATGTAATTTTGATCTTCTAAAATATAATAATTTATTTGGCTATATTTTTAATTTTATGTTTATTTTTAAAAATTATTCTTAAAATTTATTTTTTAAAAAAATTATTTTCGAATATAAAGAATAAAAAACACATTAAGAAACTACCAAAAACTTTTTTTTATTTTTTATTTTTTATTTTTAAACTACATCTTTAGAATTATAAAATACCTAGGTTTTGTAACCAAGGTAAGCTAACCAAATCTAAGTCAATGGAGGTAGAAAATTAGATTTGAGCCGTTTAATTATAAAATAATTTGAATTTGGATGAAAAAATTAGAAAAGCAACATAATACATCCAGAATTTCAAAACTGGCCTTAAAGGAAAAAATTCCGTTTTATATGTGATTTGTTGACATGGTATGGATATGGCAGCATGTGGTCCGCTTCTACCTACAAGAAAAATAGCATCCCATGGGCCAACCTTAAGTGGGTTTTTTCACCGATAACTAGCACCATAAATTAAAATTGCAAAAAGTAATTTTTTAGTGGGCCAAATAAAAGAAATTGGACTAATACTTATTTGCAAGGGCTAGACATTAAGAATAAATTATTATCTTTTTTTATTATTTTCAATTTAAAATGATAATTTTTTACATGAAGAAATAACTCGATACAAATATGAGATATTATAAATATAATACATGATAAAAATTCAATAAGCAAGATTTGATAGAATTAAGTCAAAGAGTGACTATAATTAGCAAAATTATTCATTCAGACCATTAGAAGTATTAATTAGGTCTAGTAGATAGGGATAGAAAATTTATTAGGAGTTATTTGAAAATTTTTTAGAAAATTAAGAATATTCAAAATCTAAGATTAATAATAGGATTTTAGAGTAACTTAATTTTTTACTCAAGAACATCTTAGAATTAACCTAACGTGGTAAAAATATAATTTTTCACTCATTTTAAAGGGTGAATGATTACATAGGAAGAAAGAATAATTTTTTTCTTAATTAAAGAACATTTGAGCAAAAGTTAGGGAAAGGAATAATAAAGGAAGAATTTTTGTATAGTTAAAGGCATCAAAACAAAACTTGGGGAAAAAGTAATGGAATATTCTAAGAATAAAAATATTCCCTAAAATGATGCAATCATACTTGGAGAGCATTCTCACTTACATTATAAATAGAGGAGCTTAACCTAGTTTTTTCTCACACTAAAGCTAAAGCCTCTTAACTAGGAAAGAAAGGAGAAGGAAAGAGAGAATTCTTAAAAGTTTTGGCTAGTTTAGAGAGAATTTCCATTACCCCTTTGAGTGTTCATAAAATTTGATTAAAGTTAGAAGTATTCTTGATCATCTAGTGGAGGTACAAGCTCATAACTTCTATGGATTCATCTTGTTTCTATGATTCTTTCCTTTAGATTCTTAATTAGCTTTATATGATTTTGGATGCCACACTTTGGATTTTTAGTGAAGGAATCAAGTATCACAAGCATTCTTAAATGAGTAAGGATTAGGATGGCAATGGGTCGAGTCTAAGTTGACATGACCCGAACCCACATTAAACTAAACCTAAATTAAGATCCAAAATAAACCTAGACCCGAAAGCACCCAAAGCGTTTAGGCCCAATCTAAACCCAAACAGACCTAATTTTGTTTTAGGCTTTCTCAAATATTTTTGCAATAAAAACTTCAATAAAATAGCCATATATAAAGCAAAGTTATGTAAAATTTTTACAATAGAAAAGTATTGCATATATGAAACAAGAGACAAGCCCAAAATAGCAAAGTGTTCCCAGAAAATTTTTACAATGTGAACTTGCTAAAAGGCAATCCAATAACCAAAAATAAGCCTAAAAGAATGAAGAAAGAAGTGATACAAGGCTATAGATTCTCATCAAACAGTTGTTGAACAAACTAATCATTCTTAAAAATTTGCATGCATAAAAAGAAAGAATCAACCAACTCTACATTAAGTTGAATAAAGTACCTAAAAAAATAAGTATTGTATAAATCAAATATTTTGAAATGCTTCTGACATTCATAATTAAGCATACATATTAAAATTTTACTCTCTCTCTCTCTTTCACACACACAAATATATATACAATGAGTTTGAGATAGCTTTTAAGATAAACTTTACAAATTCAAAAGAAATTAAGAAAATTAATTTTACCAACCAAAGGGATGGTAGAAAGAATTAGGCAAAGACAAAGAACGATTCACAAAAAAGTTTACATGAAGAGCAATAAAAGTAAAACAACCTCCATAAAAGGTGAGAATAAGAATGAAACATCCTTCAATTTAACATGAGATAAAAGCAAAAGTGATACAAGCACAAAAAATTTAAAAAATAGTAGTGATGCTAGCCAGAATAGCAAAGCAAATGGAAAAGTTTGTAGGGAAGTTAATGTAAGAAGTTGAAATGTTAAAAAGCATACAATTGATGATGTTTATCATGCTAGTTATAGATAAGGTGTAATTGATTAAAGTTCAAGATTAACATTAAAAGACATGCATATTTAAGGAAGTTAAAAATTGAATTCAAATTTAAAGGGAACCAATGGAGTTAGGAATTGCTGATAAATACTTGTTTCTACTTTATCACCTATCTATCATGATCTAGAATTTGAGTTACTTATCCTAGGACATGTAAACCAACAAAGTAAAGTAGACCCTAATATGTCACAAATAAAATAGAAGGAAGTGCCACAACTAAGAACTTATTTGACAATAGAAAAAATATTAGTTAGTCAAAAGGGAGAAAATACTAGCTGGTTTAGTGATAAATGATAAACTCTAGCTAACTACTCATAAGCTAATGTTTTTATTACTACTTAAAAGGAATTGATATGTTTATTTCAATATCCACCCCTTATATACATATATATATAACTTGTACTATTAACTTTTAACATGACAACTACAAAGGTAAATTTAATGAATTATATATATATATATATATATATATGAAGTTTGTACTATTAAGATTCACAATAGAACATGAAAATAGCATCCTTTCTTTTACAATAGAATGTAAGCATAAAAGACATTATAATTAGCTTAAGCTAAGGAAAATAATTATTCAAAATAATAAAAAAATGTGATAAAGTAGTAGAAGTAAAAGATGCCTTTTTTAAGAATTTTGCAACTAAGTTATTGCAAAAATAGTTAGATCTAGATTTTACTCAAATAACATGTATAATTAAACCACTATAAAGGCTTATAACTGAAGCAAAGCCCAAAAGCAGAAGTTAATTTGTGTAAATTTTTCAACAACTCAACTTAAATCTACTATAATTAATGAAATGAAATAGTATCCAACTTACTTTAGGATTCCATCCCTAGTTTCTAATTTGGCTCCTCTAATCCCTTTAAGTAATAGACTAAGATCTCTTGAAATATTTCCTTTAATTTGTTTGATGCTTGAGCTATTTTAATGGCTTGGATGATTTGAAGAACTAATATCCTTCATATAACAAATGAATAAGAGACTACATTTTAAAAATGTGAACTTTTTAATTCAACAAACTTAATTGAATGGTTCTTTTATGATGAAGAACTAATATCCTTCATTTTGTTCTTTTATGATGAAAAAAACTTACTATTCACTGTCATTGTACTATTATTGAATGGTTCTATTTATACAAATTTAAATTTAGATTTATATCATAGGCTATATATCCTTTTTCATTTATTGGGCAACATCTAATTTCTCAATATTATCTACCATTGTGCTAATTACAATGCAATTCACAATTACCTAGAGTTACTTAGGGGAGCTATTTAGCTTATTAGACTGTAAACTAGGAAGAAAAATCAATAAAATTGCAATTATTTGGAATATCCCAAGTCTATAAGAGGTTAAAAAGGCACCAAAATAGGAACTTTAAATTCTCAAGTTATTTATTCAAATAATAAATAAATAATTAAACAAGAAGAATGTGTGTACAAAGTGATTTAGATTCTTATTAGAAGTTTGATTTTAGTATTAAAAGAAAGGTTTCTCAAAGTTCTTTTATTGACTTGCTTAATTCTATTCTAGTTCGTGCCATCTTCTAAGATTCATATTAATTTATGATTGAATTAAATCAAATTGCACACAAGCCACCTTGCCAAAATTCAAACAATACCCATATGGCCAAATAATAAAAAGACCTTCTTTCAATAGCTAAAGTGTTAAAAACTTATGATTTCAATATGAAAAAAGCATTAGAATGTTCCATTTATACAAGAACAAAGAAATTATATAAATAGCAACCTAAAATAAAGAGTAAAGGCATAAAGTCATCATTTTACTAGAAATGAACTATCTGGATAATGAATTTAAGATCTCAAAGGTAGTAAGAAGCTAAATAGTATATGAATAAATATCATATTACAAAATATATGGAAGGAATAATCAAAATAGAAAGCACCCAAATACCTACTTTATAGATATACTAGCAATAATAGGGAACTAACAAACTTGATGGCGAAGGACATAGAGGAGAAACACTTAGTTAAAATGAAGAGATTGAAAGACAAAACGAAGTATAAGGAGATTTTGTGAGCAATGCATATGTAATTTAAGAGACAAAACATAAAGAATCTAATTGCAAAAATCCCTAAAGGTGAAGAGCAAAGGCAGTTAAGACAAGCGTGGAAGAAGATTTCGAGTATGTCAGTTGGATCTGAAAATAATGGATTTGTTATGGGTTAAACCCAAAACCAAACCGATACCATATGGGTATATTTTAGATATGATTTAATGGGTTCATTATCAAACAGGTCAAGTAAAACTTAATGGGTCCAGGCAAATTTGCCATTCCTTGTAAGGATCCACATTTTTTCTTCTTAGTTTTCTTTCTTAATGATGCCTAAATGTGAGTGTATATGTGATTGTTATTATATTGTTAAAGCCACAAAACTTATGGTGGATTGTTTGTAAGCATGTTTTCTTGAAGTATAAGAAAAAGTTTTGAGGAAATTGGTTTAAAGAAAGGTGTAAATTAACCAAGTTTAAAATCATGATTTTTGCTTGGAAATAAAAGAAAAATTTGATAAGGGAGCATTTAAAAGATTATAATTATCTTAGTCTTGAATAGACAAAAAAAATATGTTGTAAGAATCAAAAAAATTTACACTATTTTTTTGAAATACATTTGAGGTGATATAATGTATGAAAATCAAGATTGAAGATGAAAATTGTTAAAACAAGCATACTAACTCAATGATTTTTCTTGCTATTTAATTGAAGAAAAATTCTTTTTTATAAAAAAATTGCTACATTATATTCTAAACTACTTCATTAATAACATTACACATTTTTACTATGGATTTGTAGTAATAATATCATTGAAATCACACTTGAAATCTAAGGAAATTATGCTAAAAAGCAATTTTTAAATTAGTAGTTTCAAATAGTAATTAGTTTTCCTACAATTAGTTTCTATTGGTAAAACATTTTGGCAATTTGCATAACTTATTTTATGGTTAAAGATGGTTGGAAAATGATGTTTAAAGTGTATAAAACATGGCTGGACATTTTCTAGATTTTTTACAAAAAGTTACATTAAAACTAGATTTTTCAAGAAAAACTTATACTTTATTTGATATAGTTTACTACTGATTAAAATAGTAAGTAGTGCAACATATTTTAAGCGTGAAAATAGTTTGAAAATGTCATTCAAAACCTTGTTTATAAATATGAAAATTTTCATAAAATTTAAAGAAAAAATGATATTTTAATTAGAATTTAGGAAATTAAGGTGCTGAAAGTTAGTAAGGGTTGGTGCTTATTTTTCTTAATTAGTTAGCACTAGTGGAGGATAGATTTGAGCAATTTTTAACACTACTAGACAACACTTAAATGTTCTTGAACTAGTAAATATATCTATATATATATAGTTTTTTTTTACTTACTAGAATGATATACATGGCATAGACAAAATTTTGCTTAAAGTTGAAAATTATAGACTTGGAAAATTCAAGTTGAACATCTCCAATTTTGTTTCAAAAACTATGTGATATATATCAATCTTAGATTGATATTTTGATTGATCGATCACATACTATCATATGATGTTACTAGTTTGAAAATTTGTTTAGATAATGATAAGAAATTCATGAAAAAGATAAAGATTGCTCCATTAGTTTCATAATGAAACCATAAGATTAGTATATGAATGTTGATATAAATTATTCTATAAGTAGAATTTACACTAATGTGTTTATATGTGAGAATCTATGAAGCTTTAAGTTAATAAGCACTTGAAAGTGACATAATAACACCTAAATGGAAGTACCAATAATACTTGTAATCACTAAAAATTTAACAAGGTAAATTGTAAATTTCTCTTATTAGATTATTTTCATATTCTTCTTATGGAAATGGTTGGCATTTTGAACTTAACCTATTATTTATGAAATAGACTAGTGAGAGAACTATGTAAAATTGGCTTTATACCACAAGTGAAATTAAGTTATATGCCAAATATAGGCTTTGATGCCAAACATGACATTATTGGCTTGAATGCCATATATGATGTGTGATATATTTATATGATATAAGACCTTTTAAAGAATTTTGAAGATTGGCCTTATGCCTTGACTTCTGAGTTACATGAAAGGATATGTGAGATAAGGTTAACCTTAGGGAGACAAGGTTAGGAAACATATGGGATAAGGTTGTCTCAAAGTAAAAAGGAGAACATTTATCCTTCCATGCCATTATAATTGCATAATGCTATAGTTTATTATTAATAATTGAATTATTTTCTCTACATATGTGGAAATATCTAATAGCCCCTGATAAAGTAAAATTTTAATATATATATATATATATATATATATATATATATATATATATATATATATCTTATATATGAATATTATCTAAATTAAAACTAATTAGAAAATTTATGTGTAATTCAATTGCTTAATGTGATAGCCATAATGTGTGTAATTCTATTACTTACTTATAAATATATTTCTACATATGCCATGCCCGATGCCACCCATTTAGCTTACGAATGTTTGGTGGAGTGTGCATTATACACATTGTGGTACATACTAACAAGAGTTTCATTTTACACTTCCAATCTGTGCCAATGTTAATGTATTTCAAAATGTAAAGTTGCTAGTAGTGTGACTTGATCCTTTATTGGTTGATCTTGAGTTACTCTCTATTGAGGGAGGTTTTCAACATGCTTCAGTGTTTTCAATTCGTAATATACCTTAGATTGTATGGTACTCATTGATAAGTAAAATATTTGCATATATATTTTCCCTTACATTATGTCTTTTTGGATGTTATATGAGCTTAATTTAATAAATCTATTTGCATTTTGTGAATGGGACATGATTTTTGAAATGCAATTAGACTTTTCGGATAATGCTGGATTTTGACCCTATTTCAGATTTCTGGCTCTATCTGGAGCTCTAGAAGTCATATTGGGCTGTTCTTTATATGGATTGAAAGCTAAAAGAAATCCTTACAACTTTCATGTTGCAGCTAAAGCCCAGTTCTATCTCCAAGGACTTCAAATTTTGCTTAGAAACTGAAGCAGTGGTTCTGCCCGAGACTGACCTCCGCCCACTAATTTAGCCATAACTTGAGCTAGAAATTTCAAAATTAGGAGCTCTTACCGCCATTTGAAAGCTTAGATCCACGGCTACAACTTTTATGAAGACTAAAATGCATGAATCCACTGATTTAAGTGTCAAAAGTTGGCAAAAATGCTGAAATATGGTTGCTCCGAGGTCAAAGATTATTGCTAGTAGTCAAGATTGGTGGCTTGGCAAGTTGAAATTCTTGCATCCATTCATCTATAAATAGCAAGGGGATCAGCTGAGAAAAGGAAAATTGGAAAGGATCTTAGACAGTAGTTTAGCTCATATATTTTTAGTTTTTCTTGTATGCCTCCTAAATGGAAGGCTAGTTTGTCATCCTATATGGAAGGTTTTACCTCCTATATGGATAGATAGTATTTCCATTTTTATGCATTTGTAATTATATGTTTGTATCATGAATGTGATGATGTTTTTATTTTATTTTGAGTTTGTTTTTAATTTCATTATGTTCTAATTTTTTATTTTTCTAGCGTGATGATGTACCTTGATAATAATGGATTGAATTCTATTCTATTGAAACTAATTTCAATTTTCTTCTCCTAGATTGAGTTTTAATTATTATTCTTAATGCTTTCAATTAATTGGCCACCTTTTGAATGAACTCAATATGCATGTTGAGACTGGAAGGAAATACATGTGTATAAAACCTATAATTAAAACCATAAATTGCATTTGAAATAAGAATATATTCATATGGTTTATGTAGTATTAATGAGTTCCATAAATCCTAATGCATGATTAGTTGTTTTAATTCACATAGGAATATAGTGAATTAGCAATTAATTATAAAATTACTTGACCTTGGAAGAGGCTAGTAATTAATTTAGGGAAACTCGACTATCAATTAAGAGAATTAAAATTAGATTAGAGTAGATAGATGATTCAATCCGAAATTATTAAGTGAAGTTTGATCCCTAGGACAATTATTCATATTTATCTTACACCAATTGCATTCCTTTTTATTTTAAATATTTTTTGCCTAAATCTTTATTTAGTTACTTCATTTCCAACTAATCTATTTACCAAATAGTGTTAAGGTTATCAATTTTGGTACTTAGTGAAATAATCCTCGTGGGAACAATACTTAACTTATCACTTTATTACTTGTTTACGACGGTGTACACTTGCACTAATTTATAAACCATTTCACATGTAATAAGTTTTTGGCACCGTTGTCGGGGATTGTTATCCTTAATATCAATACCAAGTAATCTTAATCCTAATTTGGTTTTTATTTTACATTGTTTTCTTTTCTTCGGTGTTTCTTTTCTCTTTTCAGGTTTGTCCTATTGTATGACCAGATCGAGAGTTACTGAGCAATTACTTTTTGATTTCGAGATCGAGAAAACTTGTCGAAGAAATCAAAAGATACGAAAGCAGTTAACTATAGATCAAGGTGAAGCAATGGCAAATCTAAGAGAAGAACTAGACACCAAAGCACTCCGTGACTACGCTACACCAATAGTCATGGATACTATTTCTGGGATCAGGAGACCGCCTATACCAGCTAACAACTTTGAGATCAAGCTAGCCATAATTCAAATGATTCAAGCAAATGATCCGAATGCACATATAGCTAGCTTATTGGAAATTTACGATACATTCAAGCACAATAGCGTTTCTAATGATGCCATCAGGTTACGACTCTTCCTTTTCTCACTTAGAGATAAGGCTAAAAGCTGGTTACACTCTTTGTCAGTAAGGAGCATCACTACATGGAACATATTGGCAGAAAAATTCCTAACAAAATTCTTTCCTCCAGCTAAAACTACAAAGATGAGAAATGAGATTGCTTCATTCACCCAGCATGACATGGAAAGCCTTTATGAAGTATGGGAAAGATACATGGAACTACTAAGAAGATGTCCTTATCATGGGCTTCCAGATTGGCTATAGTTATAAACTTTCTACAATGGATTGTCTAATGCTACCAGAACACTTGTAGATGCTACAACTGGTGGATCATTAATGGAAAAAAGCATAGAAGCTGCTATGGAGTTGTTGGAGGATATGGCAGCAAGTACTTACTAGTGGCCTTCTGAACGCAACACTTCAAAGAAAGCACTTGGGGTCCATGAGCTAGACATTCTAACTACTTTATCTTTTCAAGTTGCCTCTATATCCAAGCAAGTGAGCTCACTAATAGCTTAAGCAAATACAATCAGAACTCCTGCAGATGCTTGTAATTTATATGGAGGTCCTTATGTAAGCACACAATACTAAGAAGGTAATCCATTCATGCCTTCTCAACCTGAACAAGCTAATTATGTAGGGAATCAAAATCATCAAAATGATCCTTTCTCAAACACATACAATCACGGATGGAGAAACCACCCTAATTTAGGGTGGAAGAATAATCAGAATGTGTTCAGACCTCAAGGAAACTATAGCAACAAGTTCAGCAACCACCACCACCACAACCAAAGATGAACTTAGAAAATGCACTAGCTTAATTAACCATGAATACTTCCCAATTCATGGCCAGAACAGAGGCTACACTCAAGAGCTAGGAAGCAACTATGCAAAGTCAAGCAGCTTCAATAAAAAATTTAGAGGTACAAAAGGGCCAAATTGCAAGCATGTTGAATTCCAGACAACCAGGAACTTTACCCAGTGACACTAAAAGAAATCCTAGAGAGCATGTAAAGGCTATCTCATTAAGAAGTGGAAAGTAGTTGAATGAGCCAGAACTGAGAAAGAAGCATGAAAAAGCTTAGAAAGAAGATGAGGTGATTCTAGGAAGAATGACCTTTTCAGATAATCCTCCACCATATATTCCTCCAATTCCATTTCCTCAAATATTAGTGAAAGCTAAGCTAGATAAGCAGTTTAGCAAGTTTCTTGAGGTGTTTAAGAAGTTGCATATTAATATCCCATTTGCTGAAGCCTTAGCCTAAATGCCCAGTTATGCAAAATTTATGAAAGAGATTTTATTAAAGAAATACAAACTGGAGGATTTTGAAATAGTAGCCTTAACTGAAAAGTGCAGTACAATTCTCCAAAAAAAATTACCGTCAAAGCTTAAAGATCTTGGAAGTTCCTGCATACCCTATACCATCGGAGAGTGTGAATTGGAAAAAGCCTTATGTGACCTTGGTGCAAGTGTGAATTTGATGCCATTATCCGTCTACAAAAAGCTAGGATTGGGAGAAGTGAAACTAACTACAGTGTCATTGCAGTTCGTAGATCGTTCAATAAAGCATCCACGTGGAATCCTTGAAGATGTACTAGTAAAAGTGGATAAATTCATCTTCCCAATAGGTTTCATAGTGCTTGACATGGAAGAAGACCAAGAAATTCCTTTTATTCTTAAGAGACCATTTCTTGTAATTGGACGAACTCTAATTGATGTACAGAAGGTAAAGTTAACTCTATGGATTCAAGATGAGCAAGTGTCTTTCAACATTTTCAAAGCCCTATCTTTTCCTGATGAAAGTGATACATGTTTTAAAGTTGATTCAATAAGCAGCTGCACCAGAGAAGTAGTAGAAGAAATTTACTCTGATTAACTTTTAGCAGTCAGTATGATGGACATATCACATACTACTAATCCCAAAATTTTAGAACAAGTCAACTATCTCGAAGCCAATTCACCAATTTTCATAAAAAGGTCATTCGAAGATTTAGAAGAAAGACCACCAAAGCTAGTCCCTTCAATTGAAAAGCCACCAAAATTGGAGTTGAAAACACTGCCCACTCATCTAAAGTATACTTTCTTAGAAGAAGATTCAGCCTTGCCAGTTATCATCTCATCTGATTTAATCGCTAAAGAAGAAGAAAAGTTATTGAGAGTATTAAGACGGCACAAGTCCGCATTGGGATAGTTGATTACAGATATTAAAGGAATAAGCCCCTCAATCTGCATGCATAAAATACTGTTAGAAGAATATGTCAAGCCCTGTATAGAATATCAAAGAAGGTTCAATCCAAATATGAAAGAGGTAGTTTGTAAAGAAGTGCTTAAATGGCTAGATGCTGACATTATCTATCCAATTTCTGATAGTCCATGGGTGAGCCCTATACAAGTTGTACCAAAAAAGGGTGGCATGACAGTGGTGCTAAATGAAAATAATGAGTTGATCCCACAAAGAACAGTGATCGGATGGAGAGTTTGCATTGACTATTGGAAGCTCAACAAAGCTACCAGAAAAGATCATTTTCCTTTGTCATTCCTAGATTAAATGCTAGATAAATTGGTAGGACAAGCTTATTACTACTTCCTTGATGGATACACTAGCTACAACCAAATTTTGATTGCTCCTGAAGATCAAGAAAAAATAACTTTTACATGCCCATATAAAACGTTCGCTTTCAGAAAAATGCCTTTTGGATTATACAATGCTCCTGCAACTTTCCAGCGAACAATGATGGCAGTCTTTTCAGATATGGTGGAAAAGTTTATTGAAGTATTCATGGATGATTTCTTAGTGTTTAGGAAATCTTTTGATCTCTGCCTAACTAATTTGAAAAAGGTGCTACAACGTTGTGTGGAGATAAATATTATATTAAATTTGGAAAAATGTCACTTCATGGTGAAAGAAGGTATCGTGCTAGGACATAAAGTTTCAATTCATGGGATTGAAGTTGATCGAGCAAAAATTGAAACTATTGAAAAATTATCTCCACCTACAACAATTAAAGGCATAAGGAGTTTTTTGAGCCATGCTGGATTTTACAGGTGATTTATCAAGGATTTCTCAAATATCACAAAACTGTTATGCAAGTTATTAGAGAAGGACACTCCATTTGTGTTCGATGAGAATTGCATGGCAGCATTCTAAACTTTGAAGAAAGCCTTGATCTCAGCACCAATCATTATCGCTCCAGATTGGAATTTCCCATTCAAAATAATGTGTGATCCAAGTGACTATGCAGTTGGAGCAGTCTTGGGCTAGAGAAAAAATAAGATTTTTCATGCAATTTATTATGCTAGTCGAACACTCAATGAAGCCCAAATAAATTATGCAATAATCAAAAAAGAGCTCCTTACTGTTATATTTGCCTTTGACAAGTTTAAAGCCTACTTAATTGGCTCAAAAGTCATAGTCTGGATGGACCATTCAGCAATAAAATACTTGATAAAGAAGAAGGATTCAAAGCCTAGACTAATCAGATGGGTACTTCTGCTACAAAAATTTGATTTAGAGATCAGAGATAAGAAAGGGATTGGGAATCTCATTGAAGATCATCTTTCTCGACTTGAACTTCCCAAGCTGGAACCAGAATTGCCAATTTAAGAGGCCTTTCCAAATGAGCAACTGTTTAATATAAAATTATTGTTAACTCCATGGTACGCTGACTTAGTAAATTATCTAGCAAGTGGGATAATGCCGTATAAGCTCTCTGGGTAGCAAAGAAAGAAATTCTTAGCCAATATGAAGTATTACTTCTGGAAAGATCCACTTATGTATAAATATTACCCAGATAGGATCATTAGGAGATGTGTTCTTAAAGAAGAAATAATCAATATCTTCTCCCATTGTCATTCATCCCCGTATGGTGGTCATTTTGGAGCAAATCGAATTGCTGCAAAGGCCCTTTAGTCTGGATTCTATTAGCCTACCCTATTCAAAGACTCTCAAGCCTAGGTAGCCATCGTAAACAAGTAATAAAGTGATAAGTTAAGTATCGTTCCCACGAGGATAATGGTTTAAACGGCTTCTATGAGTCAAGGATTTGCTTCCTATCCAGTTTTCTTATAAACTAGCAAATAGGATCTTTTTTAGTCAGATTCCCAAGACTGTATTATTCCTTTTCTGTGCTGAATAACTTCATTAAATCAAGAAGAATAACATGAACATCTCCACTAGGATATGTCTCAAGAGTCTGAATGATATCATCTAATGACTCTTTATTCAGTCCATCCTTAATGAATCGAATTTTATCTTCTTGATTTACTGGAATCATTCCTTTATTCCTACAAAGCTTATTACAATTCCACCTTGCACACTTATGGCAAACTCTCATTCTTTTAGCTCTTCTCTTTTTAGAGTAAGAACTTCTTCCCATTCCTGGCATACGCTTAACAAATGATTTATTAAACTCACCTACTAAACGTACCTTAGCTTTAATGATTCAGCGTATATCCTTCGGAAAGCCCAAATGCTTAAATGCCTTCATCCTTTCAAGTCGACATTTGTAGATTTTCCTGAGTACATCTTTAGGAAGAGTAGGGAATCTGCTTTTAAGCTTTACAAAGGATTCCTTCATGATGAGAATGATGAAAGCTAAAATTGTAAGTGAAAAATGTTGTGCAATGTGTGCTTAAGTAAGTCAAAAAAAAAGAAATGAGTAGAGAAAAAAGTCTTGGGTTGCCTCTCAAGCAGCCGCCCTTCTTTAACGTCTTTAGTTAGACAAAGTCCTAACTTATTGCTTTATTTCTTTTTTTTTTTAGAACTTACCAACTGGTTCCTCGAGCTTGATGATGGTCTTCATGGTGTTAAATGCACTATCATTGTATTCTTTTAATCTTTGCCCATTCACTTTGAATTTTCGGTTACCATCTTTAATTTCCACAGTTCCATATAGCCAAACTTGAATCACAGTAAAAGGATCTGACCACCTTGATCTTAATTTTCCTGGGAAGAGTTTTAATCCTGAGTTGTAGAAAAGTATTTTCTATCCTGGTGTGAACTCCTTCCTCATAATTCTCCTATCATGCCATATTTTTGTCTTTTCCTTATAAAGCTTGGCATTTTCATAAGCTTTCGGTTCTAACACTAGTGATTTTTCTATTGATGGAACAGGTTTACTTGACCTCTCTCCTAAACCTTTGAATGGTTTCTTGTTAAAAATTGGAGAATTTACCTTAAGGCAATTAATCTACTTCAAGATTTTAGGATTAGTAAACTTTGATGCATCAACCATTCCTACTGCTAATAGCTTTTCTATGCATGTTTCATACATTACATCTTTCATGCAGTTGGTCAATGTGTCTACTCTGTAACAGGTATTATAAGAGGTGTAAAATGGTTTATAAATTAGTGCAAGTGTACACTGTCGTAAACAAGTAATAAAGTGATAAGTTAAGTATCGTTCTCACGAGGATTGTTTTACTAAGTACCAAAATTAATAACCTTAACACTATTTGATAAATTGATTAGTTGGAAATGAAGTAACTAAATAAAGATTTATGCAAAAAATATTTAAAATAAAAAGGAATGCAATTGGTGTAAGATAAATATGAATAAAGGTCCTAGGGATCAAACTTCACTTAATAATTTCATATTGAATCATCTATCTACTCTAATCCAATTTTAACTCCCTTAATTGATAGTCGAGTTTCTCTAAATTAATTACTAGCCTCTTCCAAGGTCAAGTAATTCTATAATTAATTGCTCATTCACTATATTCCTATGTGAATTAAAATAACTAATCATGCATTAGGATTTATGGAACTCATTAAGACTACATAAACCATATGAATATATTCCTATTTCATATGCAATTTATGGTTTTAATTATAGGTTCCATACACATGTATCTCCTTCCGGTCTCAACATGCATATTGAATTCATTCAAAAGGTGGCCAATCAATTGAAAGCGTTAAGAGCAATAATTAAAACTCAATCTAGGAGAAGAAAATTGAAATTAGTTTCAATAAAATAGAACTCAATTCGTTATTATCAAGTTATATCATTACCCTAGAAAGACAAAAAAATTAGAACATAATTAAATTAAAAATAAAGTCAAAATAAAATAAAAACATCATCACATTCATGATACAAACATATAATCACAAATGCATAAAAATAGAAATACTATCCATCCATGTAGGAGGTAAAACCTTCCATATAGGATGACAACCTAGCCTTCCATGTAGGAGGCATATAAAAAGAACTAAAAATGCATGAACTAAACTACTATCTAAGATACTCTCCAATATGTCCTTTCTTAGTTGATCCCCTTGCTATTTATAGATGAATGGGTGCAAGAATTTCAACTTGCCAAGCCACCAATTTTGACTTCCAACCGTAATCTTTGACCTAGGAGCAACCATATTTCAGCGTTTTTGCTAACTTTTGACACTCAAATCGGTGGATTCACACATTTTAGTCTTCAACAAAGTTGTAGCTGTGGATCTAAGCTTTCAAATGGAGGCAAGAGCTCCCAATTTTGACATTTCTAGCTCAAGTTATGGCTGAATTAGTGGGCGGAGGTCAGTCTCGGGCAGAACCATTGTTTCAGCTTCTAAGCCTATTTTGAGGTTCTTAAAGGCTGATTTGGACTTTTCTTGCAACACGAAAGTTGTAAGAATTTTTGTTAGCTTTTGATTCATACAAAGAACAGCCCAATATGAGTCCACAGCTCCAGATAGAGCTAGAAATCTGAAACAGGGTCAAAATCCAACATTATCCGGAAAGTTTAATTTCATTTCAAAAATCATGTCCCATTCACAAAATGCAAACAGATTTATTAAATTAAGCTCATATAACATCCAAAAAGACATAATATAAGGGAAAATAAATATGAAAATATTTTACTTATCAAATATCCTTATATTATGTCTTTTTGGATGTTATATGAGCTTAATTTAATAAATCTGTTTGCATTTTGTGAATGGGACATGATTTTTGAAATGAAATTAGACTTTTTGGATAATGCTGGATTTTGACCCTGTTTCAGATTTTTAGCTCTATTTGGACCTCTAGAAGTCATATTGGGCTGTTCTTTATATGGATTGAAAGCTAAAAGAAATCCTTACAACTTTCATGTTGCAGCTAAAGCCCAATTCTATCTCCAAGGACTTCAAATATTTCTTAGAAACTGAAGCAGTGGTTCTGCCTGAGACTGACCTCCGCCCACTAATTTAGCCATAACTTGAGCTAGAAATTTCAAAATTAGGATTTCTTGCTGCCATTTGAAAGCTTAGATCCACGGCTACAACTTTGATGAAGACTAAAATGCATGAATCCACTGATTTAAATGTCAAAAGTTGGCAAAAGCGCTGAAATATGGTTGCTCCGAGGTCAAAGATTATGGCTAGTAGTCAAGATTGGTGGCTTGGCAAGTTGAAATTCTTGCACCCATTCATCTATAAATAGCAAGGGGATCAGTTGAGAAAAGGCATATTGGAGAGGATCTTAGATAGTAGTTTAGTTTATGCATTTTTAGTTCTTCTTGTATGCTTCCCACATGGAAGGCTAGGTTATCATCCTATATGGAAGGTTTTACCTCCTATATGGATGGATAGTATTTCTATTTTCATGCATTTGTAATTATATGTTTTTATCATGAATGTGATGATGTTTTTATTTTATTTTGAGTTTGTTTTTAATTTCATTATGTTCTAATTTTTTATCTTCCTAGGGTGATGACGTAACTTGATAATAACGGATTGAATTCTATTCTATTGAAACTAATTTCAATTTTCTTCTCCTAGATTGAGTTTTAATTATTGCTCTTAATACTTTCAATTGATTGGCCACCTTTTGAATGAACTCAATATGCATGTTGAGACCGGAAGGAGATACATGTGTATGGAACTTATAATTAAAACTTCACTTAACAATTTCAGATTGAATCATCTATCTACTCTAATCCAATTTTAACTCCCTTAATTAATAGTCGAGTTTTCCTAAATTAATTACTAGTCTCTTCCAAAGTCAAGTAATTCTATAATTAATTGCTAATTCACCATATTCCTATGTGAATTAAAACAACTAATCATGCATTAGGATTTATGGAACTCATTAAGACTATATAAACCATATGAATGTATTCTTATTTCATATGCAATTTATGATTTTAATTATGGGTTCCATACACATGTATCTCCTTCCAGTCTCAAAATGCATATTGAGTTCATTCAAAAGGTGGCCAATCAATTGAAAGCATTAAGAGCAATAATTAAAACTCAATCTAGGAGAAGAAAATTGAAATTAGTTTCAATAGATTAGAATTCAATTCGTTATTATCAAGTTACGTCATCACCCTAGGAAGATAAAAAATTAGAATATAATTAAATTAAAAACAAACTCAAAATAAAATAAAAACATCATCACATTCATGATACAAACGTATAATTACAAATGCATGAAAATAGAAATTATATCCATCCATGTAGGAGGTAAAACCTTCCATATAGGATGACAACCTAGCCTTCCATGTAGGAGGCATACAAAAAGAACTAAAAATACATAAACTAAACTACTATCTAAGATACTCACCAATATGCCCTTTCTCAGCTGATCCCCTTGCTATTTATAGATGAATGGGTGCAAGAATTTCAACTTGCCAAGCCACCAATTTTGACTTCCAACCGTAATCTTTGACCTCGGAGCAACCATATTTCAGCGTTTTTGCTAACTTTTGACACTTAAATCGGTGGATTCACACATTTTAGTCTTCAACAAAGTTGTAGCCGTGGATCTAAGCTTTCAAATGGAGGCAAGAGCTCCCAATTTTGACATTTCTAGCTCAAGTTATGGCTGAATTAGTGGGCGGAGGTCAGTCTCGGGCAGAACCATTGTTTCAGCTTCTATGCCAATTTTGAGGTTCTTAAAGGCTGATCTGGACTTTTCTTGCAACACGAAAGTTGTAGGGATTTTTGTTAGCTTTTGATTCATATGAAGAACAGCCCAATATGACGTCCACAACTCCAGATAGAGCCAGAAATCTGAAACAGGATCAAAATCCAACATTATCCGAAAAGTCTAATTTTGTTTCAAAAATCATGTCCCATTCACAAAATGCAAATAGATTTATTAAATTAAGCTCATATAACATCCAAAAAGGCATAATATAAGGTAAAATAAATATGCAAATATTTTACTTATCAAATTCACCACACTTAACTTTTGGACATCCTCGGACAAATATAAGACTAAGAACTAATCCTCCAATGAAATCAAGAGTGTAAAGTCATAGGTAAGAAAATAATTAAAGCATAAAGAAATCATAGTATTTATGAATCAACTTTTGACATCTAAAACTAAAAAGGAATGGCAAATTCATTTGATAAAGAATGAACTAAATTAATATAACCACACAACTCAATCTCTCCATCTCTCAAGTGTTTAAGGGTAAGTGTTTCGCTCAAATTCAACCTATTAAAAATTGCACTATCATATGCTTGCTTAAATTCTTAATCTCCATTACTTAATTTACATGCACAACTTAAATCAAAATGTCTTATTAAGGTTTGTAAGATAGTCAAGGTAAAGGTAAAGAGAAGGTAAAATTAGGATATGAAAGGCTAGATCAAATAAAGAAATCACTAGAGCAATTGAAATATGGGCCATCTCATAATACTTTTTCCTCAGTACAACATCCCAAAATTCAAATACTCATTAATTTCTCTTTTCTTTCTTTCTTTCTTTTCTTTTATGTGTGTGTGTGTGTGTGTGTGTGTATATATATATTTCACTTTTTTTTTGAAATTGAAAACAAACCTTTGCAAATTTGAAATTGATGATGCATACACCCCCACACTTTATCAAAAACCCATCTTAAAAAGATTTAAATGCCCTACTAATTTCAAGGTAAAGACACTTGATATTTCATTACAAAACTCATTAATGGGTTAAGAACAAAGGAACAATCAGTTAGGCTCAATGGGGCTTATCAAAGATAATTTTGCAAGGTTGGTTATTTGGTTCTAGCTAAAAAAAATGCCATTATCATATTCGAGCGTGCATGTGAAATGTAATCTCAACTAGACTTTAAGCAAGTTCTAAAGTGATAACTTAACAGGTGAATATCACACACAAGAAAGAAAAACATAATTACACAAGTAGGCTCAAAAGCTCAAAGCTAAGGACTTTCAGTTCATTCAACTCAAAATCATTACCAAACCTATCAATTTTAGAAGCAAGAAAGTTATTCATTCATGCTATGAAACCTCTAAACCCAATTGATTCATACATAAGACTTATTCACTTCTTAAAATCACTGAAAGGTACCTAAATATGCAAGAAAATGATAAAATAAGTTTTTTTTTGGCAAAGAGATAAGTCATGAAAGAAAAACATGCAACTAATAAGATGCGTCCTAAGAGTTAAGAATTTCTCTTTACTCGGCCATCTTTTTCACACAATGAATTTCATGGTTTTACTAACAAAATCTCCTAACAAAAATTTTTTTTTATAAATTTTTTTGTCTCCCCCCAACCTAATGTAGACATTGTCCCCAATGTCTTCAGCAGATTAGCAAAAGTGTTTATTAAATAAGTAACCACACATACAAGAAATTTTGTGAGTAAAACTATAAGAGTAAAGAAAGTTACAATCGGAGAGTGGTATCTGCCTCTTGCTTCGTCTTGCTGTCCGAAGATTGTCAATCTGTCTTTTTCACTAATGGATCTAGTTCAGGTGCATAACCTTGTAATTGGTCAATCAACTGTTCGGCAGTTAAGACAGATATTATAGCACGATAAGTCACTTGGTGCATGAATTCGTGTTCCACAGTATTATCTAAAAAAGATAATAAACTATCATAAAAACCATTAGTGTTTAGCAAACCTATTGGCTTTTGATGAAAGTTTAGGTTGGCCCAATATGCAATACTAGAAATTCCATCCAACGTTTCTAGACCACCAGGTAAAGCAATAAAGGCATCAGCATTACGAAACATGCTTTCCATATGTTCAGGCAAGCTTGAAACCTTTAACTCATTCCCTAGAGTATGTACCTTATCATCATAACCCTTTATATGGACACTCAGTACTTTACTCCCTCTAATGCTTGTAGAAATTACTGCATTTTCCCTTAAGCCCTAGACTCCACCCCCATACATAAAACGGATATTTCTAGCAGTTAATGCATTACCAAGATCACTCGCTATTTCCAGAAACTCTCCAAGCCGCCCAGAATTAGACTCACCAAAAATATAGATAGATTTAAATTTACATTTTGGTGGCTTTTGACCTTCTTTTTCTTCCTTACTCTTACTCTCGGACATTTTGCATGGGGTGGTTGTTGGGTGTACCTTTATAATACAAAAGTAAAGACAAAAAGATCAAGCAAATAATACATTGTCAGAAGAAGTTTGAAAATTGTTATCAGGTATAATGATAGCATGAAGATATTAAATAGATTAGAACAAGAAAGTCAAAAAGCTATTGAAATGAAAGGATAAAACATGTAAGGAAAGTCAAACGGTTACTAAAAAGATAGATAGAAAAGGAAAAATAGAAAAGATGAGCATTAATATCTATAGTAGTTGTGATTATGGCTCACATCTTCCTCTGGTTTTACGTCCAGTAATGGTTTAAGCAACTGTTATGAGTCGAGGATTTGCTTCCCATCCAGTTTTCTTATAAACTGGCAAATAGGGTCTTTTTTAGTCAGATTCCCAAAACTGTATCATTCCTTTTCTGTGCTAAATAACTTAATTAAATCAAGAAGAATAACATGAACATCTCCACTAGGATGCACCTCAAGAGTTTGAATGATATCATCCAATGACTCTTTACTCAGTCCATCCTTAATGAATCGAATTTTGTCTTCTCAATTTACTGAAATCATTCATTTATTCCTACAAAGCTTATTACAATTCCACCTAGCAAACTTATGGCAGGTTCTTATTCTTTTAGCTCTTCTCTTTTTAGAGTAAGAACTTCTTCCCATTCCTGGTATTCGTTTAATAAATGATTCATTAAATTCACCTGCTAAACATACCTTAGCTTCAATGATCCAACGCATATCCTCAAGAAAGCCTAAACACTTAAATGCCTTCATCCTTTCAAGTTGAGATTTGTAGATTTTCATGAGCACATGTTTAGGAGGAGTAGGAAATCTACTTTTAAGTTTTACAAGGGATTCCTCCATGATGAGAATGATGAAAGCTGAAATTGTAAGTGAAAAATGTTGTGCAGTGTGTGCTTAAGTAAGTCAGAAGAAAAGAAATAAGTAGAGAAAGAAGTCTTAGGTTGCCTCCCAAGTAGCCGCCCTTCTTTAACGTCTTTAGCTAAACAAAGTCCTAACCTATTACTTTATTATTTTTTTAGAACTTACCAATTGGTTCCTCGAGCTTGATGATGGTCTTCATGGTGTTGAATGCACTGTCATTGTATTCTTTTAATCTTTGCCCATTCACTTTGAATTTTCGATCACCATCTTTAATTTTCACAGTTCCATATGGCCAAACTTGAATCACAATAAAAGGTCCTGACCACCTTGATCTCAATTTTCTTGGAAAGAGTTTTAATCTTGAGTTGTAGAGAAGTACTTTCTGCCCTGGTGTGAACTCCTTCTTTATAATTCTCCTATCATGCCACATTTTTGTCTTTTCCTTGTAAAGCTTGGCATTTTCATAAGCATGTTAGTGAAATTCTTCAAGTTCATTTAGTTGCATTAGCCTTCTTTCACCAGCTGTCTTCAAATCAAAATTTAATGCCTTTACTACCTAATATGCCTTGTGCTTCAATTCAACTGGAAGATGACATGCCTTACCATATGCTAATGGGTAAGGAGATGTACCAATTGGGATCTTGAATGCTATTCTGTAAGCCCATAATACATCATCCAGCGTCTTTGCCCAATCTTTCCTGTTAGAATTCACTGCCTTCTCTAGAATTCATTTCAACTCTCTATTTGATATCTCTACTTGCCCACTGGTTTGTGGATGATAAGGAGTTGCCACCTTGTAAATTTTTTATTCTCCTTTCATGATTTTGAAATATTTCTTAGAATTTGATCTATATTTCTATTCATATTAATTATATTTCTATTAATATAATTGTTAAGAATATTTAATAATAATAAAAATTAATTTCATATTCCATTTCTATTAAATAAAAGAAAATATATAACTATAAATTCAAGAGATAAAGAAAATACCAAATCATCGACGAAAACGAAAAGAGAAGGATTCGAACCCTCGGTACAAAATTTTCATACAACAGATTAGCAATCCGACACTTTAGTCCACTCAGCCATCTCTCCCAAATTAAAAAAATAGAATTCCTATGTTACTCCATATTTAGTGAGCACAGATTGAAGTTGTTGATTGCAGAAATGTTTACCTCTATCACTTATGATTGCTCTGGGTACTCCAAATCTTGTGAATATATTCTTCCTCAGGAACTTTACAACCATTCTAGAATCATTTGTAGGAGAAGCTGCTGCCTCTACCCATTTGGATACATAATCCACAACCACTAGAATGAATTGATTGCTAAATGAAGATGGGAAAGGGCCCATAAAGCCAATATCCCATACATCAAATAACTCTACCTCCAGAATATTGGTCAATGAAGTTTCATGTCTTTGAGAAATGTTACCTATTCTCTGATATTTATCACATGCGGCTACATAGGCTTGAGAGTCTTTGAACAGGGTAGGCCAATAGAATCCAGACTAAAGGACCTTAGCAGCAGTTCAATTTGCTTCAAAATGACCACCATACGGGGATGAATGATAATGGGAGAGGATATTGGTCATTTCTTCTTCAGGAGCACATCTCCTAATGATCCTATCTGAGTAATGTTTATACATAAGTGGATCTTCCCAAAAGTAATACTTCACATTAGCTAAGAATTTCTCTCTTTGTTGCCTAGAGAGCTTATACGGCATTATTCCACTTGCTAGATAATTTACTAAGTCAGCGTACCATGGAGTTGACAATGATTTTATATTAAACAACTGCCCATCTGGAAAGGCCTCTTGGATTGGCAATTCTGGTCCCAACTTAGGAAGTTCAAGTCAAGAAAGATGATCTGCAATGAGATTCTCGGTCCCTTTCTTATCTCTGATCTCTAAATCAAATTCTTGTAGCAGAAATACCCATCTGATTAGTCTAGGCTTTGCATCCTTCTTCTCTATCAAGTATTTTATTGTTGAATGGTCCGTCCAAACTATGACTTTTGAGCTAATTAAGTAGGCTCTAAATTTGTCAAAGGCAAATACAACAGCAAGGAGCTCTTTTTCAATTGTTGCATAATTTATTTAGGTTTCATTGAGTGTTCGGCTGGCATAATAAATTGCATAAAAAATCTTATTTTTTCTCTAGCCCAAGACTGCTCCAATTGCATAGTTAGTTGCATCACACATTATTTTGAATGGGAAATTCCAATTTGGAGCGATAATGATTAGTGCTGAGATCAAAGCTTTCTTCAAGGTTTGGAATGCTGACATGCAATTCTTATCGAACACAAATGGAGTGTCCTTCTCTAATAACTTACATAATGGTTTTGTGATATTTGAGAAATCCTTGATAAATTCCTATAAAATCCAGCATGGCCCAGAAAACTCCTTATGCCTTTGATTGTCATAGGTGGAGATAATTTTTCAATAGTTTCAATTTTTACTCGATCAACTTCAATCAAATGAATTGAAACTTTATGTCCTAGCACGATACCTTCTTTCACCATGAAGTGGCATTTTTCCTAATTCAATACAAGATTTGTCTCCACACAGGGTTGTAGCACCTTTTTCAAATTAGCTAGGCAGAGATCAAAAGATTCCCTAAACACTGATAAATCATCCATGAATACTTCAATAAACTTCTCCACCATATTTGAAAAGATTGCCATCATTGTTCGCTGGAAGGTTGCAGGAGCATTGCATAATCCAAAGGGCATTTTTCTGAAAGCAAATGTTCCATATGGGCATGTAAAAGTTATTTTTTCTTAATCTTCAAGAGCAATCAAAATTTAGTTGTAGCCAGTGTATCCATCAAGGAAACAGTAATAAGCTTGCCCCGCTAATTTATCTAGCATTTGATTTAGGAATGGCAAAGGAAAATGATCTTTTCTAGTAGCTTTGTTGAGCTTCCGATAGTCAATGCAAACTCTCCATCCGGTCACTGTTCTCTGTGGGATCAGCTCATTATTTTCATTTGGCACCACTGTCATGCCTCTCTTTTTTGGTACAACTTGTATAGGGCTCACCCATGGACTATCAGAAATTGGATAGATAATGCCAGCATCTAGCCATTTTATTACTTCTTTTCGAACTACTTCCTTCATAACCTTAACACTATTTAGTAAAACCTTCCATCTATGTAGGAGCTAAAACCTTCCATATAAGATGTCAACCTAGCTTTCCATTTAGGAGGCATACTAGAAGAGAAATGAGATTGCTTCATTCACCCAGCATGACATGGAAAGCCTTTATGAAGCATGGGAAAGATACAAGGAACTGCTAAGAAGATGTCCTCATTATGGGCTTCCAGATTGGCTATAGTTACAAACTTTCTACAATGGATTGTCTAATGCTACCAAAACACTTGTAGATAATGTAGCTGGTGGATCATTAATAGGAAAAAGCATAGAAGTTGTTATGGAGCTATTAGAGGAGATGGCAGCAAATGCTTACCAGTGGCCTTTTGAATGCAACACTTCAAAGAAAGCACTTGGGGTCCATGAGTCAATATTCTAACCACTTTGTCTTCTCAAGTTGCCTATATATCCAAGCAAGTGAGCTCACTAACAGCTCAAGCAAATGCAATTAGAACTCCTGCAGATGCTTGTGATTTATGTGCAGGTCCTCATGTAAGCACACAATGCCAAGAAGGTAATCCATTCGTGCCTTCTTAACTTGAACAAACCAACTATGTGGGGAATCAAAATCATCAAAATGATCCTTTCTCAAACACATACAATTTAGGATGGAGAAACCACCCTAATTTAGGATGGAAGAATAATCAAAATGTGTTCAGACCTTAAGGAAACTATCAGCAACAAGTTCAACAACCACCACCACAACCAAAGACGAACTTAAAAGATGTACTAGCTCAATTAACCATGAATACTTTCCATTTCATGGCCATAACAGAGGTTACACTTAAGAGCCAGAAAGTAACCATGCAAAGTCAAGTAACTTCAATAAAAAATTTGGAGGTGCAAATGGACCAAATTGCAAGCATGTTGAATTCCAGATAACCAGGCACTTTACCCAGTGACACTGAAAGAAATCCTAGAGAGCATGTAAAAGTTGTCTCATTAAGAAGTGGGAAGCAGTTGAATGAGCCAGAACTGAGAAAGAAGCATGAAGAAGCTCAGAAAGAAGATGAGGTGATTCCAGGAAGAATGACCTTTCCAGATAATCCTCCACCATATGTTTCTCCAATTCCATTTCCTCAAAGATTAGTGAAAGCTAAGCTAAATAAGCAGTTTAGCAAGTTTCTGGAGGTGTTTAAGAAGTTGCATATTAACATATCATTTGCTGAAGCCTTAGCCCAAATGTCCAGTTATGCAAAATTTATGAAGGAGATTTTATCAAAGAAACGCAAACTAGAAGATTTCGAAACAGTAGCCTTAACTGAAGAGTGCAGTGCAATTCTCCAAAAGAAATTACAGCCAAAGCTTAAAGATCTTGGAAGTTTCTGCATACCTTATACCATTGGAGAGTGTGAATTAGAAAAAGCCTTATGTGACCTTGGTGCAAGTGTGAATTTGATGCCATTATCCATCTACAAAAAGCTAGGATTGGGAGAAGTGAAACTAACTACAGTGTCATTGCAGCTCGTAGATCGTTCAATAAAGCATCCACGTGGAATCCTTGAAGATGTACTAGTAAAAGTGGATAAATTCATCTTCCCAACAGGTTTCATAGTGCTTGACGTGGAAAAAGACCAAGAAAATCCTTTTATTCTTAAGAGACCATTTCTTGCAACTGGACGAACTCTAATTGACGTACAGAAGGGAAAGTTAACTCTATGGATTCAAGATGAGCAAGTGTCTTTCAACATTTTCGAAGCCCTATCTTTTCCTGATGAAAGTGATACCTGTTTTAAGGTTAATTCAATAGGTAGCTGCACCAGAGAACTAGTAGAAGAAATTTGCTCTGATCAACTTTTAGTAGTCAGCATGATGGACATATCACATACTACCCACTTTCATAAAAAGGCCATTTGAAGCTTTGGGAGAGAGACCACCAAAGCCGATCCCTTCAATTGAAAAGCCATTAAAATTGGAGCTGAAAATACTACCCACTCATCTAAAGTATACTTTCCTAGAAGAATATTCAACATTGTCGGTTATCATCTCATCTAACTTAACCTCTAAAGAGGAAGAAAAGTTGCTGAGAATTTTGAAATAATACAAGTCTGCACTAGGATGGTCGATTGTAGATATTAAAGGAATAAGTCCTTCAATCTACATGCATAAAATACTGTTAGAAGAATATGCCAAGCCCTATGTAGAATATCAAAGAAAGTTCAATCCAAATATGAAGGAGGTAGTTCGTAAAGAAGTGCTTAAATGACTAGATGCTGGCATTATCTATCCAATTTCTAATAGTCCATGGGTGAGCCCTATACAAGTTGTACCAAAAAAGGGAGGCATGACAGTGGTGCCAAATGAAAATAATGAGCTGATCCCACAAAGAACAGTGATCGGATGGAAAGTTTGCATTGACTATCAGAAGCTCAACAAAGCTGCCAGAAAAGATCATTTTCCTTTGTCATTCCTAGATTAAATGCTAGATAAATTGGCAGGACAAGCTTATTACTACTTCCTTGATGGATACACTTGTTACAACCAAATTTTGATTGCTCCTAAAGATCAAGAAAAAATAACTTTTACATGCCCATATGGAACATTCACTTTCAAAAAAATGTCCTTTAGATTATGCAATGCTCCTGCAACCTTCCAACGAACAATGATGGCAGTCTTTTCAGATATGGTGGAGAAGTTTATTGAAGTATTCATGGATGATTTCTCAGTGTTTGGGGAATCTTTTAATCTCTGCCTAGTTAATTTGAAAAATGTGCTACAATACTGTGTGGAGATAAATCTTGTATTGAATTAGGAAAAATGCCACTTCATGGTGAATGAAGGTATCATGCTGGGACATAAAGTTTCAATTCATGGGATTAAAGTTGATCAAGTAAATATTAAAACTATTGAAAAATTATCTCCACCTACGACAATCAAAGGCATAAGAAGTTTTCTAGGCCATGCTGGATTTTACAGGCGATTTATCAAGGATTTCTCAAATATCACAAAACCGTTATGCAAGTTATTAGAGAAGGACACTCCATTTGTGTTCGATGAGAATTGCATGTCAGCATTCCAAACTTTAAAGAAAGCCTTGATCTTAGCACCAATCATTGTCGCTCTAGATTGGAATTTCTCATTCAAAATAATGTGTGATGCAAGTGACTATACAATTGGAGCAGTCTTGGGCCAAAGAAAAAATAAGATTTTTTATGTAATCTATTATACCAACCGAACACTCAATGATGCCTAAATAAATTATGCAACAACTGAAAAGAGCTCCTTACTGTTGTATTTGCCTTTGACAAGTTTAGAGCCTACTTAATTAGCTTAAAAGTCATAGTCTGGACGGACCATTCAACAATAAAATACTTGATAGAGAAGAAGGATACAAAGCCTAGACTAATCAGATGGGTACTTCTGCTACAAGATTTTGATTTGGAGATCAGAGATAAGAAAGGGACCGAGAATCTCATTGCAGATCATCTTTCTCGACTTAAACTTCCTAAGCTGGAACCAAAATTGCCAATCCAAGAGGCCTTTCCAGATGAGCAGTTGTTTAATATAAAATTATTGTCAACTCCATGGTACGCTGACTTAGTAAATTATCTAGCAAGTGGGATAATGTCGTATAAGCTCTCTGGGCAACAAAGAGAGAAATTCTTAGCCAATGTGAAGTATTACTTCTGGGAAGATCCACTTATGTATAAACATTGTCCAGATAGGATCATTAGGAGATGTGCTCCTGAAGAAGAAATGACCAATATCCTTTCCCATTATCATTCATCCCTGTATGGTGGTCATTTTGAAGCAAATTGAACTGCTGCTAAGGTCCTTCAGTCTGGATTCTATTAGCCTACCTTGTTCAAAGACTCTCAAGCCTATGTAGTCGCATGTGATAAATGTCAGAGAATAGGTAACATTTCTCAAAGACATGAAACTCCATTGATCAATATTCTGGAGGTAGAGTTATTTGATGTATGAGGTATTGACTTTATGGGCCCTTTCCCATCTTTATTTGGCAACCAATTCATTCTAGTGGCTATGGATTATGTATCCAAATGGGTAGAGGCAGCAGCTTCTCCTACAAATGATTCTAGAATGGTTGTAAAGTTCCTGAGGAAGAATATATTTACAAGGTTTGGAGTATCCAGAGCAATCATAAGTGATGGAGGCAAACATTTCTGCAATCAAAAACTTTAATCTGTGCTCACTAAATATGGAGTAACTCACAAGGTGGCAACTCCTTATCATCCACAAACCAGTGGGCAAGTAGAGATATCAAATAGAAAGTTGAAATGGATTCTAGAGAAGGCAGTGAATTCCAACAAGAAAGATTAGGCAAAGAAGTTGGATGATGCATTATAGTCTTACAGAACAGCATTCAAGACCTCAATTAGTACATCTCCTTACCCAGTGGTATATAGCAAGGCATGTCATATTCCAGTTGAATTAGAGCACAAGGCATATTGGGTAATAAAGACATTAAATTTTGATTTGAAGATAGCTGGTGAAAGAAGGCTAATGCAACTAAATGAACTTAAAGAATTTCGCTAACATGCTTATGAAAATGCTAAGCTTTACAAGGAAAAGATAAAAATATGGCATGATAGGAGAATTATAAGGAAGGAGTTCACACAAGGGCAGAAAGTACTTCTCTGCAACTCAAGATTAAAACTCTTTCCAGGAAAATTGAGATCAAGGTGGTCAGGACCTTTTACTGTAATTCAAGTTTGGTCATATGGAACTATGAAAATTAAAGATGGTGACCGAAAATTCAAAGTGAATGGGCAAAGATTAAAAGAATATAATGACAGTGCATTCAACACCATGAAGACCATCATCAAGCTCGAGAAACCATCTGGTAAGTTCTAAAAAAAAAAAAATAAAGCAATAGGCTAGGACTTTGTCTAGCTAAAGACGTTAAAGAAGGGCGGCTACTTGGAAGGTAACCCAATTTGACCCTATTTCAGATTTCTAGCTCTATTTGGAGCTTTAGATGTCATATAGGGCTGTTCTTTATATGGATTGAAAGCTAAAAGAAAGCCTTACAACTTTCATGTTGTAGCTAAAGCCCAATTCTATCTTCAAGGACTTCAAATTTTGCTTAGAAACTGAAGCAGTGGTTCTACCTGAGACTGACCCCCGCCCACTAATTTAGCCATAACTTGAGCTAGAAATTTCAAAATTAGGAGTTCTTGCTGCCATTTGAAAGCTTAGATCCACGGCTACAACTTTGATGAAGACTAAAATGTGTGAATCCATCGATTTAAGTGTTAAAAGTTAGAAAAAATGCTGAAATATGGTTGCTCCGAGGTCAAAGATTATGGCTAGCAGTCAAGATTGATGGCTTGGCAAGTTGAAATTCTTTCACCCATTTATCTATAAATAGCAAGGGGATCAGCTGAGAAAAGGCATATTGGAGAGGATCTTAGATAGTGTTGGGAATTCTGATTATCATATGCAGCAGAAATTTAAAATTTTGATCTGAATTCTACCTAGGATCCATGCAAAAAGCATAAATTAATGATTAGGGTTTTACCTATTGGACACTCATGTCTCTACTGATCAAAACTTGAGAGTAGATGAATCAAATGCCGGCCGAAAGGTACAGCATCTCTACGGTATCCACACGGAGTGAACAACGACCTCTCGCCCTCCACGAATCTGCTAGGATGCGCTTTTCTCTCTAGGAATTAGGATTTGATGTTTTCTGAGTAATTTAAGGTTTTAGGAGGCTTATGAGTATGTGCATAATGTGCTACCCTCAAGCTCTTTTTTATAGAATTTAGGCAAGCCACAATCCTAGTCCTACTAGGATAATGCTTCCAAAATCCTAATCACACTTAACAACTCATTTTATCCTTATCCTAGAGATAATGAGGAGAGATAGGACTTATCTATTAATTATCTAATATTAGATAATATTATCTCATAATATAAATATCTTAATATTAGATAATTGTATTTAGTTATTAAATATCAAAATAATATTATCTCATAATATATTTATCTAATATCTGATAACGTAATTATTTGATATTACTTTAATATCAAATAATATCACATAATATATATATATATATATATATATATATATATATATATTACGTAAATAACACATTATTATTCTTGATAATAATATATATATGCATAAAAATAAGTCCAATTAATTGGATATTAATATAATTAAAGTTCAATTAATTATTATCTTATTCCTACTTCTTTTGTGTGATCCTGTAGGTTCTTACTACGTTGACAATGACTCATTATTGAGCCATAGACAGTGAGCGGTATCTAACAATACATCACTGCCACTCAAGTAATAAGAATATCTGTGATTCGACATCCACCTAATACATGATTAACGTTTTGCATCATAACCCTTTTGTAATAATATCCAAATTGAACTGGGGGCATGGAATGTGTCATCCTCGTCAATGTTCAATTTATAGTTCTTGATACTGAGTAGACTTAAAATATATTATTAATATCACATATTAATCCAATTGAGCATGGCCATGCATTTCTAAGTTTCCCTCAATCAAGGGACCCAAGGATATTTCTCTTTTATACAAGAGTAACAAAATCTCATCTACATCACTCACTGCCCTCTGCACGATTCATGACACACCTAATCAAGGTCCTATTTGTCATCCTGATTAAAGGTGACATAAGACAATATTAAAGTGAGTAATTCCTCATATAGGAAATTGTAGTAACTTCAGGTTAAAGGTTTATGTGTATTTGTGATCATATGAGAATAACTTATGACACGTCTATCCATGCAATATTCTCATAGTGGGTCAGTTCAGTACATTATTCACTAATAATATACTCATGTATTGACTTGATATCACATATCTATAATTCGTAATCATCAGTCATTATACATACTAGTCTCAATGTATTATTACAATCATTTTCGTAATAATACTTGACTAGGGGCATTTTAGGAATAACAAAGCTATTCCAAGGATAATTATTATATTAAGTTATAAATCATGCAGAATAATAATTAAATTACCTAAAATAAAATATAATACATTGTATATTACTTCAATCATCTATATGATTGGTTCCTAGGACACATACCAACAGATAGTAATTTAGTTCATGTATTTTTAGTTCTTCTTGTATGCCTCCTACATAGAAGGTTAGGTTGTCATCATATATGGAAGTTTTTACCTTCTACATGGATTGATAGTATTTCTATTTTCATGCATTTGTAATTATATGTTTGTATCATGAATGTGATGATATTTTTATTTTATTTTGAGTTTATTTTTAATTTCATTATGTTCTAATTTTTCATCTTCCTAGGGTGATGACGTAACTTGATAATAACGGATTGAATTCTAATCTATTGAAACTAATTTTAATTTTCTTCTCCTAGATTAAGTTTTAATTATTGCTCTTAATGCTTTCAATTGATTGGCCATCTTTTGAATGAACTCAATATACATGTTAAAACCGGAAGGAGATACATGTGTATGGAACCTATAATTAAAATCGTAAATTGCATATGAAATAGGAATATATTCATATGGTTTATGTAGTCTTAATGAGTTCCATAAATCCTAATGCATGATTAGTTATTTTAATTCACATAGGAATATAGTGAATTAGCAATTAATTATAGAATTACTTGACCTTAGAAGAGGCTAGTAATTAATGTAGGAAAACTCGACTATCAATTAAGGGAGTTAAAATTAGATTAGAGTAGATAGATGATTCAATCCAAAATTATTAAGTGAAGTTTGTTCCTTAGGACCTTTATTCATATTTATCTTACACCAATTGCATTCCTTTTTATTTTAAATATTTTTTGCCTAAATTTTTATTTAGTTACTTCATTTCCAACTAATCGATTTACTAAATAGTATTAAGGTTATCAATTTTGGTACTTAGTGAAACAATCCTCGTGGGAATGATACTTAACTTATCACTTTATTACTTGTTTATGACGGTGTACACTTGCACTAATTTATAAACTATTTCACATGTAACACTCATTTTTAATTTACTTGACATACCTTTAAAGTTGTTTGCTACTTTGATTGCACCATTAGTGCCTGCATCTGTTTCTTCAATACCAACACTATTTACAACAACAATACCCCAGTCTTCTCTTGTTATGATACCAACAACTTCTACAGTACTCTTCACCATTCATTCTATAACCTAGGTATGTTCCATTTACCACCATTAAAGACCATGAATTTGACATGGCTTTTTATTCTTATGCATCAATAAAGGTTGATAGTGTCACTTTGTTCTTCTTTTTAGTTTATAGATATTGTATATATTTGCACTTTCTTGCTATAACATCATCCCAGTTATTTTGATACAAGGATATGGGAAAGATCTAAAACCATGTGTGAAAAATGCATATATTTAATTATGATTTACATATAATGCACATTATTGTATGTATCATTCATTTCCTTTCATATATAATTTATCTAAAGGTAGTTATGAAATAAAAAGAAGACATCCCATGGGAATTTTCAAGGAAACATAAGAAAAAGAACTTTCTCCAACGTTAAAGTTAAATATATATTCTTTCCAAATATTACATTAAAGGTAAATATATATCTTTTCCAAATATTTTTCTAAGTGTTTCCAAGACATCTTTTCCAAGCATTATTCACATAGCTTTAAATATAAACTATTTTTGATATGTTGCAAAAGAAAAGAAACTAATTTATTATTTTCGATTGTATCTCTAAAGTGTTTTAAACAAAGTAAGATCTTTTAAGTTTTTAAGTTTTATAAACTTGATTCTATTTTATCGTGTTGGCTTCATGGTTTAAATTATGGGAATAAAAATATTACTTAATTTTTCAGAATATTTTCTTATAAAATATCTTTTTGATTTCTTAAGAATTTTTTAAGAAAATAATATTTAAACAAGTTTTATAAATCTATTTTAACTCCATATTTTTTATTAATTATCTTCTTTGAAATAGTTTTATAAAAAATTGTCTTTTTAAGACTTTGATGGAAGTAATGACTTTTTGATAAATAAATATTTTTTTGAAATCACTTCTCTAAAAGTTTCTATTTTCTAAAGTCATTAGATCTTAACTACTTCCAAAATAGAAAATAAAAATTCTAGTCTATTTGACTTAGAATTTTGACACTTAAGAGATTTTGAAGATGTCTTAATTTCTAAAATATATCTAAAAGATTAAATCTCATCAAATGTTGAAAACTATAAATAGATTTAACTCCCTTTTTTATTTTAATATCAAAATTATACTAAATAATAATATTTCATAGTATAATCAAGTATGAACTATCATCTAAAAATCACATCTTTGTTTAAATTAACATTTTTAGTTAGGGAAGTTTGGTAGAAAACGGTAGGTCAAATTTTACGCTAATTATAATTGTGGAAGGGTTGTGACATCTAAGATGGAAATCAATCAAGCCAAACCTTAATATAAATAAATCGTTCCTTCTTTAAAATGTTTTGGTATGAGTCTAATTTGTGACTTTTTAGTAAGCAAAAATTTTGATCTAACCTAATTTGTTTATAAAATTTAAGAAATTTAACCCAATTTATTAACATATTTAAACTTAATTATTAAAATATAAATGAGTTATCGATAGGTTTATAAACTTGAGTATATAGGTCATATACAAGCCTTTTGGTAAAAAATTATAATAATAAATTTATTAAATAAATAAAACATTGAGTGAAATTTTATTTTTAATTTTATAGAATTGTAAATATTTCGACATAACAAATTATGATCATATTTATATGAAATTAAAAAGACTAGATGATATAATAATATATATTCATTACACTCACAAATTTTAAAAATTTAGAAAGACTGGTGGTTGGGTTGAAGAAGGAAAAGGAAATACAATAATAAATATAGTACCAAGTATAATGTAACTATGTTGATTAATTTATGAATATTATATAATGATAATATATTAATTAAATAAATTGATCTAATATGTCAACAAGTCAAAACTATAATTTCAGCTTGATTAATAAAAAAAGTAAATATATTGGCTTAGACCTAACTTATTTTTAATCAACAAATAAGTTAGATTAAATTTTTAATGGGTTAAATCATAGACAATCTATTTTTACTCACGTCACAAGCACCTACTTAGCCAAATAAGCTAAAGCAAGTCAAACTTAGACCCTCACTCGGAAACCCACGCTGATACTGTTCCTAAATTTTAAAATCATATTACTAATGCTTAGTTGATTTTGACCTTAAATTTAATTATTTTAAATTAACTGATTTTTTCTTGAAAACTTTATAAATATAAAATCTTAAAACTTACAATTACCACTTGGTTTAAAACGGCTTTACAAATATTTAAAATTATCCAATTTTAAAAGCGAAAAAGAGGAAGTTTCCAGGCCAGTTCATTAGAACTACGATTGCAAAGTTTCGGTTTCGAACTATGAACTACTATTGGTGAAGCTAGCATCTAGTAGTCGGCGAGGGTAAATTTTCTTTTTTCAATAACTTTGTAGAAAAAACTTTAAAAATAATGGATGTATTTTAGATAATACGTTTAATTTTACGTAAAATTTAAAAAAAATTAAGGAGAACACGTATTTACATTAAAATATATGTAATTTCATCACTGTTAATAATTTTTGCAGTCCATCTATAAACAAACCGGATGGATATGTTTAATAGCTTTAATCGGAGTAATTTAAGAATATTTAGTATATTTAAAAAAAATTTTAAGTATCATTTAATATTAATGTATATATATTAAGAAAAGTAATAAATAATTTAAATTTTAAGAGAAATAAATTATAATTTACTAATATATCATCTACTAAAAATTAATTAGTAAATAAAATTATAAAATATTTATTTAAATAGGAGAAATAGTATTTAAAAATAAAATAAGTATTATCTTAATTTTTAACTAACAAATGAATAAAAATAATTTTTTTCTCTGATACTAAAAATACGGGGGGAGTAAATCGGACCTCATGGTAGCTGGGCAGAGAGAATGGTGTGCAAACAAAGGCTTCGCTCCCATATTTTTATTTTTATAAAATAATTTTATATTAATTTTAAAACTTAAAATAATATTCCACAAAAATTTGATACTTGAGCGCGAAAAATTTTAATTTCGCCTCTGACTTCAAGATTAAATCCTGATATTGATATTGTTTTTCCTCTATGGTTCAAGTGGACTAGCCGAAAACAAAAAACATTTTAGACTTTCACGCAACCGCACGATCAGAGGACCAAAAGAAGTCCGTGGGCCTTTATTACCTTGGGCTAAAATTTTAAGTGCAGAACAATTCAGCCTTGCTAACTGTTGTTGGGCCCAAATGAAAGAAGAGGAACCCCGTCTACTTGACTAGGCTTCTTATGCAAAAAGTTAAATACTGGCCCAACAAAAAGTGATGCAGGTTACATCAGACTTTTTTTAAAAAAAGGTTATTTTATATTAACTAATTAAAATTGAGAAAAAAAATCTGATGTAACATAAATTTTTTAGGGATGAATATAATATAAAAATTAGAGATATACGATATAAAATAAACTTGAAAGAAATATCTAATATAATTTGTATATTTTTAGAGCAATTTATTAGATTTAAAATATATATCAAGGTCAGATACAATTGGACCTATAAAAAGAAGGGAAATTATAATATATAATTGATGTAGGAGGATATTAGTTCATTATTAGATTTGAGGTCAAATGCACTATTAATAATCAAATTTGATAGTATCCATAACTATCTTCCACAAAGAAGCAAGATTCAAATGTAGCTTTGCCCAACATGGAAAAATAAAATAAAAAATTAGAAAAAATATAAAATACCCTCTTCAATGTTAAAGTGGTTGAATTTTACTCTCTCTTACTTTGAAAACTTAAAAATCATCTCTTTGAAGTTTTCAAAACTTAGATTTAATACTTATTATTAACTTAATTAATCATTTTATCAAATTATATAATTTTTTTCATGAACTTTTTAACAACAATCACAATATTATAATGTATTGGTTTATTTTATCATTTTTTACATATAATTTTGCAAATTATTTTTTATTATTTAATTAAAATTTTATATATCTAATTTAATTCTTATTAATTATACAATATAAAAATTATTTGTGAAAAAATAACAAGATAAACTAGAATACTATAATGTTATGATTCTTATTTGAAAACATTATTAAAAAATTATATAATTTGATAAAAATAAAATAATTAATAATGGGTATTAATTCTAAATTTTATATAGTTTAAAGAGGTGATTTTTAAGTTTTCAAAATAGATGAGGGTAAAATCTAACCACATTAAAGTTAAAAGAAATATTTTACATTTTTCTCTTAAAAATTTGAGCAATTAAAGGCCAAGAAGCAATTTTATTTCCTTTTTCCCACTTTGTTTGCTTAAAGAATGTTTATCAATCTCCATAAATCGATTTAAAATAAGAGTGTGTTATATCAAAGATTAATAATAATTCAAACAAATTTAATTTGAGTAATAATTATGCCAAATTAATTATTTATTAAATATGTTAATACGGGATGATTCATATAATTTAATTAATAAAATTTATAATATAAAATTATTTATTATTTTTCATAAAAATATTTTTTATTATTAATAAAATATTTTTAAAATTTTTATTTTCATTTCATTAAAATAATAATTTTATATTTTATTATATATAACTATTTATAATTTAATTATTAATTATTTTTAATAATATTTTTTTTGGCTTGTCAATCCATTCATAACTCTAACTCAATTCATTTATTATTTATATTAAATGAATCAATTCATTTACAACCTAAATTTATGTAAGAGTTTCATATTTATATTGAGTTATCATGTTGTGTAAAAAATTATCATTCATAGTTTAAAACTAGATGAGTGTAGAAATATGATCAAGTTTTACCTTATAATATTTTCCAAATTCTAAGTTTCTAACTAAGAACCAGTTTTCACTAAATTTTTTATCATATAAACTGTGATAGTTATAATTCTAATTTTGAGGGGTAATTGTACTCATTTTATAATATTTAGTATAATTATATTTACAATTCTTCTATTTCAAGAAATATATATTAATTTTATTTTTCATGTACACTCACTTCTCTTCCTTTCTATTTTAAGTTTACATTCACCTCCCTTATATTTTAAAACCAAGAAAAGTGAGTGTATATTTTTAATAATAAAAAGAGTATGACTATAATTAAGTTAAAATTTAAGAAAGTGGAGATAATATTTCTAAATTTTAATTTCATACTGAGAGAAAGAAATGAGAAAAGTAAGGGAAGATTTTGACCAGATAAATACCAATTAAGTGGAAACCAACTTTTAACTGGGTATTTTAAAATTAGTTTTCATCTAAAATTACACTAAATAAAAAATAACTTTCTAATTTTGATAATTTACCAGACAAGTAAAAATGAAAAATCAGCTTCGCTTTACTTAGCAATGTATCAAAAACTGGATCTCACATAAATTGGATTAAATTTTTGCAAACATAGATACCTACCTCCTAATAATTATGAAAATTTTGGCACATAAAGTTGTGGAATTTCTAAATTTATAGACATCATGGAGGGGAGTAAGGTACAAAAACTCCTTTTTTCCTCTTGCATCTGCTGCTTATGAAATTGAGAGCGTGGATCTGCGATTTCTTTTAAGAATTGATAACGTAAATTCAAGAGATAAATAATTTTTATTGACATAATAGGTATTGATTTAAAAAAAAATTTGTGGGTTTCAACAATGAACATTATATTTTTTTTTATTAAATGGAGAAATTTTGAATAAAAAATATTTAATTAAAGTGATATATGAATATTAAGTGGTTTAAAAGTTTTACTTTTTTTTACATCTAAATTCAAATTTAAGATTTTACGTGTGTATCTAATGATTCAACCCAATCCTACAAATACGAAAAAGAAATTGAGAAAAATTTGATATATAAAAATTAAATGAATTCAGATCTTGAAATTGAAAAGATACAAATAAAATAACTTTCCCGTGGACTAAAATTCGAATATTCTTTGCATAGCAAAATTGCCATTGCGGTTACGCGTATGTTTGTTGACGTCTGCCGCAAGATGAGCAATCCCTACGTGCAATAGGAGGAGAAGAAACAAGTGATAGTGGGAAGATCATAATTAGATCTAAATTAATCCGAACACTTATTTATATTAAAATATATATAATTTCATCACTGTTAATAATTTTTGTAGACCCATTCATGAACAGTTGAAAGGATATGTTTAATACACTTAAGGATATTTAGTACTATTTAAAATTTTCTTTAAATATTGTTTAAAATTAATGTATATAGATTAAGAAAAATAATAAATAATTTAAATTTCAGAAGAAATGAATTATAATTGATTAATATATTATTTACTAAAAATCAATCAGTAAGTGAAATTATAGAATATTTATTTAAATAGTAGAAATATTATTTGGAAAAGACAATAAATATCATTTTAATTTTTTTTTAAAATAACATATATCATCTTAATTTTTTAAAATAACAAATAAATAAAAATAATTTTTTCTCTGATGCTAAAAATATGGAGGGAGTAAATCGGACCTCATTGGTAGCCGGGCAGCGATAATGATGTGCAATGCAAACACAGGCTTCGCTCCCATATTTTTATTTTTATGTAATAATTTTATATTAATTTTAAAAATTAAATAATATTTCACAAAAAAAATTGATACTTGACTGCAAAAAATTTTAATTTCGCCTCTGACTTCAAGATTAAATTTGATATTGATTTTGTTTTTCCCCTATGATTCAAGTGGACTAGCCGACAAGAAAAAACAATTTTAGACTTTCACGCAGCCGCACGAACAGAGAAATACCTTTATTACCTTGGGCCAAAATTTTAAGTGCAGACAATTCAGCCTTGACAGAACTGTTGTTGGGCCCAAATGAAAGAAGAGGAATCCCGTCTACTTGACTAGGCTTCTAATGCAAAATGTTGAATACTGGCCCAACAAAAAGGGATATAGGTTACATCGGCCTTTTTTTTAAAAGATTATTTTATATTAACTAATTAAAATTGAGAAGAAAACCTGATGTAAAATAAATTTTTTAGGGATGAAGATAATATAAAAATTAGAGGTATATGATATAAAGTAACTTTAAAGAAATATCTAGAATAATTTGTATATTTTCAAAGCATTTTAGTAGAGTTAAAATATATATTGAGGCCAAATACAATTAGACCTTTAAGGAGAAGAGAAATTATAATATATTATTGATGTAGCAGGATATTAGTACATTATTGGATTTGAGGTCAAATACATTATTAATGATTAAATGTGATAATATACCATAAGCAAGATTCAAATGTAACTTTGTCCAATATGAAAAAATAAATTAAGAATTAGAAAAAATATAAAATATCCTTTTCAATTTTAAGGTGGTTGAATTTTTCTCTCTCTTATTTTGAAAACTTAAAAATCATTTTTTAAAAATTTTCAAAATTTGAATTTAACATCCATTAGCAACTTAATTAACTATTTTTTCAAATTATATGATTTTTTTCATGAGTTTTTTTAACAACAATCACAATATTATAGTATATTGATTTATTTTTCCATTTTTTCACATATAATTTTACAATCCATTTTTTATTATTTAATTAAAATTTTATATATCTAATTTAATTCATATTAATTCTATAGCATAGAAACTGTTTGTGAAAAAATAACAAGATAAACTAAAATATTATAATATTATGATTCTTGTATGAAAATATCATTAAAAAATTATATAATTTGATAAAATAATAAAATAAGTTAATGATAAGTGTTAATTCTAAGTTTTATATAGTTTAAAGAGGTAATTTTCAAGTTTTCAAAATAGAAAGGAATAAAATCCAACCATCTTAAAGTCAAAGGGGTATTTTGCATTTTTTCCAAAACAATTAGAGGCCAAGAAGCAATTTTATTCCCTTTTCCCCACCTTGTTTGCTAAAAGAATGTTTATCAATCTCCACAGATCAGTTTAAGATAACAGTTTGTGTTATATCAAATATTAAAATAATCCAAATAAATTTAATTTAAATTCAATTTGAGTAATAATTATGTTAGATTAATGATTTATTAAACATGTTAATATGGTATAATTTATTTAATTTTAATTAATAAAATTTATATTATAAGGTTATTTTTTAAATTTAATTATTTATTATTTTCCATAAGAATATTTTTAATTATTAATAAAAAAAATTTTGAATTTTTATTTCCATTTCATTAAAACAATAATTTTATATTTTATTATATATAACTATTTATAATTTAATTATTAATTATTTTTAAATAATATTTTAAAAATTGTAATGTAAGTTTTTAAATAAATTGGTGTGTCAACTCATTTATAACTCTAATGCAATTCATTTATTATTCATATTAAATGAATCAATTCATTTACAACTTGAAAATATATAAGTTCAACATGAACCTATATAAGAGTTTTATATTTATATTGAGTTATCATGTTGTGTTGTGTAAAAAATTATCATTCATAGTTTAAAAGTAGATGAGTGTAGAAATATGATCAAGTTTTAACTTATAATATTTTCTAAATTCTAAGTTTCTAACTAAGAACTAGTTTTGACTAGATTTTTTATCATATAAACTGTGATAGATATAATTCTAATTTTGAGGGCTAATTGCACTCATTTTATAGTATTTAGTATAATTATATTTACACTTCTTCTATTTCAAGAAATATATATTAATTTTATTTTTCGTATACGATCACTTCTCTTCCTTTCTGTTTTAAGTTTACATTCACCTCCCTTATATTTTAAAATCAAGAAAAGTGAGTGTATATTTTTAATAATAAAAAGAGTATCAGTATAATTAAGTTAAAATTTAAGAAAAATGAATATAATATTTTCAATTTTTAATTTAATACTAAGAGAAAGAAACGAAAAAGTAAGGGAAGATTTTGACCAGATAAATACCAATTAAGTGGAAACCAACTTTTAATTGGGTATTTCAAAATTAGTTGTCATCTAAAATTATATTGAATAAAAGTAACTTTCTAATTTTGATAATTTACCAGACAAGTAAAAATGTAAAATCAGCTTCACTTTACTTAGCAATGTATCAAAAACTGGATCTCACACAAATTGGATTAGATTTGGACCAAAGTTTTTAACTTGGGCAAAAACTTTCCCGTTGACTAAAATTCGAATATTCTTCGCATAGCAAAATTGCCATTGCGGTTACGTGTTTGTTTGTTGATGTCTGCCACAAAATGAGCAATCCCAACGTGCAACAGAAGGAGAAGGAAGCAAGTGATAGTGGGAAGATCATAATTAGATCTAAATTTGGTGGAAGACAACCGACAAGTGCATTGAGAGAACGTTCATTAATCTTCGTAACATCATACTTTATTATTATAGGTCAAAAGGAAAAGAATGAAAAGAGGAAAAATAGGTATATAGTTTTTTCTCTTTTGAATTCATTATCTATGCTCTGTTGTCCGTTTGGAATTGAGCCGTTGAGCATCTCCTTAAAATATCATTGAAAGATGAAAGTAGCTTTGCACCAATTTGATTATATATATATATATATATATAAGGGAAGAAAACCTTATGAAATTTTATGAAAAATATTTTTTAAGAAAATATATATTTTAAAAAATAAATTATTTTTTTGTTATTTGGTAATATAATAGAAAATACTTTGATTGTTTAGAGCACCAAAAACTATTTTTATTAAAAACTTTCTTATACGTGTAAATTTTATCTATGAGATTGAGTTGTACAATAGTCATTTTATTATTAAAATGTTATCAAGATAAGAGTCAACAAATTTTGAATAGTAAAAATTGAAAGGTAAATACATTTTGTATTAAAAATATAACCTACAAGAAAGACTACTTACATTTTTAATTTTCATCTTGCTTATTTCTTTATAAAATTAATTCATATTCATATAATTTTATTTAAAAATGAAAATCATACTTTTCAATTCTTATAATTATCTAATTATTTTTTCAACATGATTTTTATTATATTTATAGAAATGGGAGGAAATTGATAAGATAAAAATTAAGAGAGTGATAGAAGAAAAGATAAACGAAGAATTAACAAACAGACGGGAGAGAGACAAGTGGGAAAAAAAAAGATGAGGGAGGGAAGAAAAAGACAGTGATAGAAGAAATATGAGAAAGAAAAAAAAAAAGGAGAGAGAAGAGTAGGCAGAGGAGGAAAGAATGCAAAAAAGGGCAGAGAGAAACATAGGAGAAAGGGAGAAGAGCAAGAAAAATAGAGAGGAGATGGAGATTAGGTAAGGTAATACAATTTAAAAAAATAATTTTTTAATTAGAGGAAGAAATTAATTTCTTTAAATATTGAATAGAATTTACTTTTTATTGATTAACTTTTTTATTGCCTTCAAATATAGAAAAGTTAGAAGATAATTTCTAAAACAAAATATTTTTTAAAAATAAATGAATCCCTATTTAAAAAGATAATTTTTTAAGAGGTTGAACATTTTTATTATTAAATTATTTTTTTCTTTTGTTTCAAATATCAAATTCGATTGAAAAAAATACCCCAACCTTAATACTAAAAAGCAATCTAAAGTCTGAAACAGCTAATTTATCTGTAAGTCATGCATTTCATAAAATTTATCTCATAGAAATATCATCAATTCAGAAAAAAAAATTGAAATTTGCCACGCAATTTGGGATTTGCATGGGACAAGAGAATGCAGAAATTACACACTAAATTCTTAAGGCTCCATTCAGGTGAAGAAAAGTTCATTAGCCCCTCCATTAGCAAATGCTTTTTCGTGTGTCCCCAAACATTTTGATTAAAGATGTAGCACTCTTGCAGGGATATAAGGCTTGAAAAACAGACAACTTGTGCGATGCATGAATGACTATTGCCAACAATTTGGCTGGCAACTTTGGACAAATGGAAAACCAAATAGTGCCAAAGTGAGACAAGCAGCATAATAAGCCAACATAAAGTTGCAGATGAAATGAACTGAAAGCTAAGCGCAAGGGGAAAAAAGTGGCAAAGCTAAAGAAGTTTTCACGTGGAAAAGAGGAAATGGAAGGTGTTTTCCACTGGTCTTCGTCTTTTCTCTTTCTCACTTCTCATTTTCTGTCCTCAATTTTTAACCCCATATACCAAAGTGTTCCACTATCATAATAGGATTCATAACTTTCCACATAAGACCTGGTTAGGTTTTCGCTTTTTAATTAATATATTTCATAAGACATTCTTGGTCGCTACCAATGGTATCAGCAGAAAGCCTTTTCATGGAGTTTGTATACATAACTCAAATGGTATAGAAAACACAGATAAGTTAAGGTTCTAAGTTATCGTAATGATACTGGCTGTGGTGTGTTTTCTATGATTATGGGTATTTCAAAAATAAAAATGTAAATTATAAATATATAGCAGATAATATTACAATTACAATTCATGTTGCAACCAATAATTTAAATCTATAAAATGGATTCTTACTCTCAAGATCTAAGAGATTGAATTATGAAATCAATCTAAAAATATGACTTTTTTTAATGATGAGAAAAGCAACAAATCATTTAAGTAAATACGTGCAACCTTCTATTTCTAATTTTTTTTATACATTAACAGTAAGAATGTTTGAACTTAAAATGTTCTGTTTCCAATTATTTACAACTTAACATTGTTTAATTTGAAGATTTACATCATTTAGGAGTAATGCCACGCCTACACTAAAATTCATAACACAACTTTTCCCATGTTTACTCGTAATAAATAGATTCAAAAATGCTGCTTCCATACGTATAATATACAGTGCTTTTCATGTCACTACATTGGGCTTACAAAATAAGGGAAATGCATTGAAAAAGGATAATTCGTGAGCATTGTGTGCGTATGTGGGTGGAAGTTTGAGAAGTGCATGTATGAGACATTGTAGTTTGTGTGTAGCAAATACCTATCATTTAATTATTTTAATTTCTTTTAATTATAAACTACAAATTGAAGATAATTTTTAGGATGCCTTTGGTCAACGAAATATTTTTTATATTGTATGAAATATTTGAAGGGAGAGTTGTATTTCCATATTCAGTTTAAAATTTTAGAAAAAGATATCTGAAAATATTTTTAAATTTATCAGCGAGGTATTTTTTATTATTAAATTTTTTTATAGAGTAAATACTTATTATAAATTAGGTTATGAATCAACTAAGTTATTTATAAATAATGTGAACTTGACTTATAAAAAATTTGATTTATGTTCAAGTTAAACAAACTTAAACATAAATAAATTAAGTTCGTATAATTGATTATTCAAGCGCAGGCTAACATACAAAACTCATGATACTCAAAAGTTAAAAAACCTAAACAGACTTTTGTATATTTTTTTATTATATTATTTATAATTTTATTAAATTTTTTATTTACTTAAGTACTTTATATTTTGATATTGATAAAAATATTTATTATTTTTATTTTATAAAAGCAAAAAAAATTACACCTCTAATATTTAAATGCAAATGATATATGTTGGTGCTGCTTGAAAAAATTATAGAAATTTTTAATAATAATTTTTTAATTTATATTATTGTTTGCATAGTTATTATATAATGTTAAAATATTATAATTTGATTATTTTCTACATATATTTGTTGACTTAAAATGAGATTTATATTTTTAGTATTGTTTACTTGTACAAAGAAACTATTTTATATTTTTTATTATTATTTTCTAAAAAAATATAATATATTAGAACTCGGCTAGGTTCTATTAAATCGATTTAGTGACCAAATTCAAGCTCGAATAAGTAGAAATTTGACCCAATTTATTTACAGGTCTAATTATAAGAAACTCGATCTCATCTTACTTTTCTTTCTTTATAAATTTTTTAATTTAAAATTTAATTTATTATAATAAAAATTTTGAGAAGAATATTTTTAAAAATTTATTAAAATTCCTAAGAATTTAAAATACAAATCAAATAAGGAAATATATCTAAGAATTTAACATAATATTTCTTAGAATATTTATAATACGGTAAGGAAAATACTAGTGCTCCCGACAAATAAGAGCCGAAAGTGTACCAAAATTACTGTGACTATTTATTAACCATTGATATAATACTAAATTACGTGTGTGATGTAAATTCAAGGGTGAAGTTTGTTTGGAACAGATTATTCGGAACAATTTGTCGGGTTATATAGCATTACCCTTATAATAAATTTAACATTAAAATGTTACATTTTCCTGAATTATGTACATTTTTTATAAAAATAATGTAAAATTTTATGAAGCAAATGCCAACACCACAATAAGCTTATGACCATTAACAATAAATCATCAATAAAAATTAATTATATAAAAAATCATTTTACCGACATGATCCAATTTTATTTATTGACGTTAGAGTTGAAAACCGAGAACTAAATATACATTGACGTTCTTATTTGACGCGGATGGGTGCATCCTCTCCCGCCTTAATGAATTTTACAGTAAAATTCAATTTTAAAAAATGAGAGATGATATGAGTAATAAATATGAATAATAAAAGTGGGGTCCTATCAATAATTCGAGGTGAATACAATATGTTTATTCGGTTTGATTTGATATGTTAATTCTTTAAAAAATTATATTAAATTTTTAATAATTTATTTTAAGAAATAATTAATATTTTAATCATGTATATATAATAAAGATATAAATTTATTAATTTAATAAAATTAAAATAAAAATTTTAAATAGTATTTTATTAATAATTAAAAATATTTTTATGAGAAATAATAAGTAATTAAATTTAATAAATAATTTTATAATATAAATTTTATTAATTAAAATTATTAAATAAATTAAATAAATGATTCATAAGTAATCCGTTTTAATATGTTTAATAGATGAATTGATTCAAATGACACGGTACTCTATCTATCACTCCTATTAATGTATGCTTTGTTTGGGAACAATTTTTTTTTTTTGTATTTTTATCGTAAATAAATAATTTTCTTTCAGGGCAAGCTATATTGACCCACTCAAGTCGGAATAATATAATTTTCCTTTTTCTTTTTCATAGGGCAAGCTATATTAACCCTAGGTCAAAATTATATATTCTTACCTTTTTTTTAAAATACTTTCATTATTATAAAATATAAAATTATTTATTTTTTTATTATAATCCCTTTTTTAATGTATTAGAAGATTATTTTTTTTATTTTTGTATATAGATATTATAATATAAGTATATATAAAAGGAAGAGATTGTTTTTATTCTTTAAAGAAATAATACATCAATACATAAAAATATAAAAAAATAAATTTTCAATCACAAAGAATAATATTAAAATAAAAATTATAATTTAACATGATAATATTTTTGCATTTTATAATGATAAATATTCTTTAAAAGTAGATGGGTATATTTGAAAAAAATGAAGAATGCCGAATGTATTTAAACCAAATTTTAAAAGGGCAATATAATTTATCTTTTTTTCAGTAAAAATACCAACAAATCACTTAATTATATGCAGAACATTAGAGTTTGAATCCAGAACATGGAGGGAGAGAAATTTTATAATAATGTTATATATTATTACATCGAGACAAAAACGTTGATGTTACTGATGTCACCATCCGTCTGCGTACAGACACGAGATGAGTCGTTTCTTAGATGGAAGTAACTATTACCGCATATTTTTAAGATAATTATATTATATGGATTGAAAGTAAGAATTAAAATTAAATTTTAAATGTAAATTAAAGTATATTAACTAATAATAATAAATAATAAAATAATTGTATAAATTTAATTTAATAGATATAAAAAATTTAAATTTAAATTTTACAATGATTTTTATTTTTGAAATTATTAATGAATTAATTAATTAATCAAATTCTATGAATCACTTCTAAATCTGAGATGACCCCCGGTCAGAGCCAGTGCCACTAAAGTGGGAACAAGTTTTACTAAACAAAAGGGGCTTGGATGCAGTCCAGTTAAAACACATGTACCAACAATAACAGAGTGATTGATTTAGATTTAATACCGAAAGGACCCACAAAAGAGATGCATTTCTTTCAAATAGACCCTCAAAGTGAGTACAGGGTCACGTGGGAAGCACGTGCTGTGCGAGTCCTGGCGTGATGAAAAGGGTGTGGGTGTGAGTTGCGGGGCCATGGGAAATGAGTGAGTGGAGAGAATGTGAAGAGTTGGGTGGTTTGTTGGGCAGCTGTCTTTTGTCTTAGGAATGGAGGCACGTGATCGGCACGAGGGCCCCCTCTCGAATGTCTGTCTTCAATCCCTCCAAGCAATTAATTATTATCGACTCTTCCACCTATCTCAACTCCTGTTTAGATGGAGAAATGATGATTATTAATACTCTGATTCTGAAAAATATTTTACATAAAAATATAATTATAAATAATTAAAATGATACAAATTATTTTATATATTTCATATTGAATATTAAAAGGTTAATAAAAATAATTTTTTTAAAAAATAAAGTATTTTATTTTATTATTATAATTTTAAGTATTATTTTTTAATAAATCATAAAAATAATATATTATTTTTATCTAATTAATTGAAGTGATTATTAGTTGTAATAAATTGATTATAATACTATTCTACCTTTTTTCTCATTTTTATAATAAATACACTCATTAATTGAAGTAATTGATGATAACAAATTAATTATAATATTTTTATTATTAAATTAGTAATAAAATTTTTCTCCAAATAAAAAAGTTAAAATTTTTAACTTCTACATATAAATTTATATATATTAGCAACCCTTTCCCACGCCTCCCATGTACGTGCACAAGGAATCACTACATTCTTATGAAGATGATAGTAGAGAACAGTATTTATTAAATTTTGTTTTAATAATCAATATTTAAATATAATTAAAGATTACATCGTTACTTAAATTATTGCATAATTTCATATTTTAATCTTAATTTATTAAAAAAATTAATAGTAACAATTCAATCATATTATTTTCATTTAAAATTACTTCTCTCATTTCACATCCAAATCCCTCTAAGTGACAAGTAGCAAAAGTACAAAATTTCCAAAACGTGCAGTGTTAAAAGGCAAGTAAAAATAATTTTGAATTTCTTTTTCTTATCAAAATTTTTAAATTTCTCTAGCATACTTCGCGACATCAATGTTATTTAAGCAAATAGAGCCATGGGGGGGGGGGGATTACAGAAGCGAACATAATGAAACCCAAATTCCTCACAGCAAGGTTATACATGTCTACTATTATGCCAAAAATTAGTTTCTCTCATAATTTTAATTTATTAGTGAAAAAATTAATAAATAATTTTAATATCCCTATCACAAAAACTAACAATTATGCAAATATATATGCAATGTAGTGCTTTGGTGATTTGATTGAATCACTAACTGGTAATGAGCAAATTTGTACCGGCATGCCAGAATCTCAGTGCCAATTTCTTTTGTAGTTGAATAAGGAATATGTTTTTTGTTTTGGTGATCAAATAGTCACTGAGTGATGATTAATTTTGATTCAAGTAACATTCAATATTTCTTAAAAATATTATGTTTTATATTATATTTATATTTTTTATTATATTTAGATTTTGATTTCTAGTTCTTATATGTATATATCTAATAATATAATTACTTCTATTAATATAAAAAAATAGCAATTGAATAAGATAATTATTTTAAAAATTAGAGAATTAAAGGAATTTTTTTTCCTCTTCCAACAAGAATCGCCTTTCTGATTTGATCTCATGCCTATTTTAAATCAGGCTTAAGTGAATATTAAAATTTAAGAAGTAATATTCTTATTTTAATACTGAAAATTTTTAATGGTGGAGTGAGTCGAGAGAAATATTTCTGGTAATGGGCCCTTGGGGTGCGTCAGGTAGGGCTATCCATTGACAGCTTAGCTTAAGGACCATACTTTAGGTTGTGGGCCATCTTGGACTGTTGGAGGAGTAGGTGAGCCATTTACTCCAAAATTGCCCCTATCCTTCGTATCTTAGTGGCACCCACCTTTTATTCTGCCTCCTCAAGTGAATGGGTCCTACAATGTTCCCCACCAATTTTCAAAGGCCTTAATTTGACAAAAGACCTCTTCTTTGGCCCAAAAATCTTACTGGATTGGGCTTCCCCTAAAAGCAATGTGGCCTTCAACAACCCAAAGCCCCAATAGTCTGAGAAGTACTACTCTTAAAGATGAATAGTGTACACACACTCTACACCAAAAAAGGACTAAATACAAATAATCTGGGCTAATATTACATGATTCTTTTGAATTTCAAAATTTATAAATAATCTCATAAAATTTTTAAAGAATTGAAAATATTAAAATTTCACTTAAAAAAAAGGACAGATAGACCACTTGTGATTTTTTTTTTTAGTATAGTAATGTGAAAGAAGTAGTAAAAAAAAAACAATACATATCTCACATGTTTAAATGCAGTTAAATTAAGTTCCAATAATAAAATATTCAAAATGTTTATTTTTAATTATACTCAAAAATTTAGAAAGACTTATGGGTGGTTCGCCTTACCTTTTTTTTTTTTTGGGGGGGGGGGTTATTTTTTTACAGAATTTTCCTCAATAAAAAGACATGTAGATCTCATACGAAGGGCCGACACATTCTCTCTGCTTGTAAAGGACATTATCCATAGTTTGAGAGTAATGCCAGTAGCATTAAGTTTCGGTTATTACATATCTGTCATGATTTAATTCAACTTGGCCACAATTATACATGAAAGTCTTGCTTGGCAAACATTTTGTCAATAGTCAATTGAAAAATAAAAATAAACGATTAAATAAAAAATTTCATAAAATAACTTATCTTTCTTTTTTTCTCTTCCGTGATATCTTTCAAAATCAATTATCTCTCAAAAAATAATTAATTATCATTAAAAAAATTTTAAATATAAAATAAATTTACAACCTCAACCTATCAACAATATAAATCACACATATAATCAATTATGCTGCACCATACTAAATAAGTCACAGCACCACTTACTCTTAGATCATACCAAATATGTAAAAAAGTAAAATTGAATAAATGAAAACGAAAGCCAGAAACATTACCTCGAGTTCGAATGGAGAAAAAAGAAAAAATTTGAAGGGCCATTGTTGGCCACATAAATCCAAAATATTCAAAGTGTTCTCATTATCCACCATGACTGAACAAGGTGATGTTGTGGATGATTAAAAGCATTGAAAAGATTGATCGTTGGAGACTGAAATCTGGGTACTATCCCATTTGGCTTGAAGAATCCTTACAGCCTCTCACCACCAAGATTTGTTTCACAAAATGTAAAATGATGTGCAATAAATTCCTTTCAATTGCTAGACAGATAAGAAATAGACCCCAATGGGATGGCAATTTGCAAGGAAGAAAGCAGGAAGATAAGAACCACTATTCATGAAAAGGGCTTAGCTTGAATTAATTCAAACTTCTCTTCAAGAACCATCTTCTGGGTGCCAATGTACTATTATCATGGGGACCAAAATACTAGTGATGTTTAATATACGATGCTTGATGTTTGTTGGAAAGTTATGTATTCAAAGTTTGATATGTATATTAATTAATTTATTTAATATAAATCATTGTAAGATTGATTTATTATTGCAATTATTAAATTTTAATTATTAATAATCAATATAGCAATTAATATATGTGTTATAATTTGAATGTGAAGTTTTACGAGAAATATCTAATGTAACTTAACTCAAATTTGTCCTAACATATATTCCTTTGCCATTTTATTTCTAGTAGCGTAATTTCAGCATACGATTACTCAAAATTATTAATTTATCATCTCAGATTATCAGATAATTGACAGGTGATAAAATTTTGACTCCAGGAGCATATCAAAGGTATTAAATATATTTATGAAAACTTATTATAAAGATAAATTTTATTTAATCTCAAAAATTTTTCACAAAACCATAATCTTATTTTTCATGTGACAAGTTTATAAAAAATTATATCCTCCTTAATTAAAATTTTTAAAAATATTTGAAATTTGCATCATTTTTGTATAAAAGTTACGATTGTTAATAAAAATTTTCAAAACATTTGAAATTTTTTTACAAATATTACAAGAATAAATGGTACTTTGAATTTTTCTAATACACATCAAAGCATATCGTATAAAAGAGAATAGCAAAAAAGAATTATATTGGCATACTAATTAAGTATACATGATTAAATTTGAGATAAACACACATAGAGTGTAAATTGAAACTCACATGTTAATATCTATGCTTAATTACAATTTAATTTTTCTAATATTTAAATTGATTATATTTGGTCTTTCATAAATATTTATTCTATTTTAATCGCTTTAATATAAAAATTGAAATAAACTAACATATATATATATATATATATATATATATATATATATATATATATATATATATATATATATATATATATATATATATATAGTTTTTCGAATTGAGGACGAAATTGTAATCAAGCAATAGAATTTTGAGACTACAAGTAAGGGTGCAAATGGGTCAAACGATGTATCGGGGGCCTATGGCCGGCCTAACTTAGTTCAACTTATTAGTTAAATGAATCAAGTTAAAATTAATATAAAAACTTTTTTAATTAAATAGATCAAACTTTTTATTTTAAACATAACCTATAAACCTATTGGATCGGCCTATTTAATATTTTTTATTTAAATTTATTTACTATAAAGGCAATGACATATAGGCTTTTTTTTTTCCAAGCCCATTATATAGATTAAATATTTTGAATGTTTGTTGTATAATTTATGGTGAACTAATTTACCTTTATTTTTAATCTTTGATATTATGATAGGTTAATATTATTTTATTTTTAATTAAATATTAAATATTTAAATTAATAATTTTGTGTTATAAGTATATAAATTTATTTCTTTGTCAATTAATTCTTATATAAAATTTTATATTAATTTTAATATTAGTAGGGATATCTTAAGAATATATTAGTATAAGTTTATATAAGTTATTAATTTATTTAATATTTTTTTATAATAGGCCTTTTAATTCTTAAATTATTTATTTATCTAAAAACTTGTATTTAAAAATAGATTTTTAAATAAGTTAATAAGTCATACTAAACTTTAAAAATAGGCTAGGCTCAAACCTAAAATAAAGCTTTATATAAGTTAATAAATCAAGTTCGAACTAATATTTTATAATACAGATATGACCTATTTAAAATAAAGTCTAACTCGACTCAATCCATTTTCACCCCTAAATCTACAAGCAGGCAAGTAGGGAAAGGAAAAAAATTAGCAGAATTTGCCTGATCATATTGAAAAACAACAAACCATATGACGCACTTACAATTCAAAATTTCTAATCTGACTGATAGAATGACGCAATTCAGATGTCTTCTTTTTTTTTTTTATGTTACAACTGACATGGACTTTTTTAAAGTCTTGCATGTTAATTATGATTATTGATTTTTAATTTGACAAAAATTCTTAAGCATATCCAATTTAATTTGATTTAAGTATTATTTAATGGAGCTAATTTATATATTAAGAAGATTAAAATTAGAATAAAATTTATTTTGTATTTTTTCGTAAAATTTGTCAAATAAGTAGCTACTTATCCCTATACGTAGTACCCGCGGTAATCGAGGGATCCAAGTTTTTGTGAAGAATGTCTTACGAGAGACATGCCCACATGGCTAACTGGCTGGCCTGTATCATGATAGGCCATAATAAATAATAAATATTAATATTCAACAAGTCCAATTATAATTTCAAGATATATTTATTGACAAAATTTTTCTGGTTGCATTGGCTTCGTGTAAAGTTGTAACCATTATAGTATTTATTCTCTCCTATGACCCATTTGTACCTATTTCCACCAATTATTGCCCATGATTCTTCAAAACCTATTATGCCTTTAAGGTTCAATCATTTTTAATTTCAAAATATTTGTCCAACGAATAAAATGATATTTACAAAATCTCTTTCTCACAAAATAAATTTCTCAATTGTATTTAATAAATATGAATAATTCTAAAATTAAAGGCAAGCTCATGTAATATCACTTATCATATTTATAAATATAAATAAACACCAGTAACTGGTTGTCTAGTGAGAGCATACTGTCTCTCAAAGCATTTTAGATCCGGTTCAATTCAACCACTGAAGACAGTTTTATTTTAAAAAGTTTATAATTTACTGCTTCCACTTTAAAAATGGATTAGTCTCATAAATTGGAAAAAAAATGTAGAAATAAAGTTATTGGGTGGTAAGTTAATGATAAAGGACTTAAATAACATTCTAGAAGTTATACATTTAAATTTTAAACCTTTCGGCCATTACTTTACCCAAAATAAAAGTATGTAGATATCTTGGGTGTGTAAATAAAATAAAAATATAAATAAACAAAATCAACTTAAGTGACATAAGTATAATTAAAAAATTGTAATGCAGTCTCAAGTTCGATTAACTACCAAATCTAACTAAACGATCGTTTAAGTTATTTTAACAGTTAATATCCGATGCTACATATCAAAATTAAATTTCACGTTTAATGGCCAACGTGCATTACTACACGATAATTTAAATTAAAATTTTATTTTGGTTGTTATAAGATTAAATTTTCATTAATTTTATTTTTAATTAAAAATTTATATCAATTTCATTTCTATAAGATTAAAAACTTTCAACTTTTACAGAAAGACTAAAATTTTAAAATTTTTAGTTTTGCAAAAATTAAATTAATATAAACTTTTAATTAGAAATAAAATTAATAAAAATTCAATTTTATAAGAATTAAAATAGATTTTTATTCTAAAATTTACATTCAACAAATATTTTGATATTATTTGCCATGTGTTAAATTAAACTGATTCAAGACATTTATTAAATTAAAAAATATTGTTTAAAATACCAATCTGAACTCTCTCGGTGGTTAAAAACATGTGCTTATTACCAAATTCCAAGTCCAATTATATTATGTATCACCTAATTAAATCCAATTAGTTTAGAAAAATTGTTAGCATGAATCATGCTAACAAAAAAGATTGGTGATTAGTTTGGATTGTCTTAGTGGTTTATATTTAAAAAAAAAAAAAAAACCCACGCAAGAACTGGCGCGAATACAGTGAATAAGACAGTGCATATAGATTCTCCGACCCAAATTTATGTGAAAATGCATCACAAGCTTGCAATTGGCTTTATTAGGTTGTGAGCTCAAGAAATGCAAGCTAAAAGACAATTTCCAATGTAAAATCAATCAAGGTTTTGTGTCTAATAATATGACTAATGAATAATGATGAAGAGCAAATATGGATTCTACTGTACATATACAAGCCAGTACAATTTGGCGGTCACTTGGATTTACTCAGGTGCCATCTTGAGAAAAGTATTGATATAACCTTTTTTTAATGGTAAGGTGATCGATAACTAGATGTACGTATATAAAAATCACGATTTACAAAGAAACATATAAAATCTTCAAAAAAAAATATTGAGTACTATTTAAATTAAAAATTCTTGATAATGTTGATATAATTTTTAAGGGAAGTTAAAATAAAATTTCATGAATATTTATTGTGAAATTTTCAATCATAATTGTATATATATTATCTTTTTAACTCACCCCTAATAATTATAATTCAATAGCTATAATTATTATTTATTTATTTAATTAATTAGGAATCGAATATATATAATTATGATTGTAATCTTTATAATAAATGCCTATAAAATTTTAAATAAATTTTTTTCATAATTTTATGTAATTTTTCCATTAAAAAGTATAGAGTAAATCATGCAATTAGTTCTTAAAACATTCAAGTGATATCAACTTTTTTAAAATTTTGTTTTACACTAATTAATTTTACACCAATTAATGTAAGGTGCTTATTAAAATACTCTTAAAGGTTTGATACTCGAAATGATATGATAAAATATAGGCCATTGGAAGAGATTATAAAAATTTTAATAATAATTTATTAATTTCATTTAATGACATGTATTTTACCATATCATCCCGAATATCAAATTCTAAGGACACCTTAAAATTCACTTGTAATATTTATTTTTTATAAATGAATTTGATATAAAAATTAAAGATTTATATGTATATTTGTGTGTTGTAAAATAAATTTTCAAATGAAATTTGATATAATATATATCTTTCAAAGATTAATTTAATAGTTTATCCAAAATTGTATGTAAGATTAATTTTTATAAATTTGTAATACAATATACTTTTTCATGAAATTTCAAAGATTTTTATGTTGCAAGGATGAATGTTACAGTTATAACTTCCTAAAACTAAAATTGTGAAATTTTATTAAAAAAAATTTACGGATACATGCACTTTTGATTTTTTTTAATGAAAAAGCCATGAATTTTATACAAAAAGTCTTTAGTTTTATATATATATATATATCTTTTTGATAAAATTTCGGGATTTCCTCTCCTGTGGTGCAAAAGCCACCCCATGGTTCTCTGATTTTAGATACATCGGATCTCTGACTCTCATGCTTTTAGTGCACGTTGTGACAGTTTTCTGTTAACTCTGCAGGTTGTATCATGTGCTGCGTTGACGGAAGGGGATCCTATAAAGTAGAGAATACATTTAAAAAGCACTATCGTAATTTTACTTCTAAATAAAAAAATTAAATATTTAAAATTTAACAAATAATAAATTTAAAAATAATTTTTAAATTAGTGATATTCATTTCATTGATTTTTTTATCAAAAATTATGTATTACATTTTACTTTCAAAAATACATTTTAACTCCCTCAACTTACTTATCTTATAAACTTACTGTTAATATTTGTGTCGATACCAATTTACTAATAAATCAAGTAAAGAATGGTTCTTTTGAACGGAGGGGAAAAAAATTAAAGTGGAGCAGAACATATTGCGATCCATCAGTATATGCCTATCAACTGAGAATTATCAAATAACACTCAAGTTGTTGATTTTTTTATTAAAAAAATTAAACTAATTTTACTAGTTGAGTCAATAATAGTGAGAATATGTAAAAAAAAAGATATAAGTAAATAAAAAATGATTTTGATAAAAACTGACATAATTAAAGTTATATTTACTTCAATTTACTTACTTTTAAATATTTGCAATTAGTTTTTTTAGATTTTGTGAGAAGATATGTGAAAAAAATAAACGTTAGTTATATGAAGTGATAATCGGATGTAATTTAGAGAAGAAAATGAATATCATTAACGAGAAAATGAGAGAGTGAATAGTTATAAAATTAGAAATTATATTTTTAAATTATTATTACCATTTATTAAATTCTTTTAGATGAGTCACTAAATGGGATAGATAATCATTTCATGACTAAAATATTAATAGAATTTTTTTTTAATAAGTATTATTTTTGAAATTCGAATTTCTGCTTATTAATAAGCAAAATTCATTTCAAATAGTATGCTTTCCACTAAATTAATACTTTATTAATTTTTATATCAAATTCTAAACCTTTAATTTTATTATTAAAGATAAATTAAGCAAGAAAATTTTATTAATCGATTAGAGAAAAAAGATGGACATCTAAAAGAAAAAATTTATGATGCACTTCTTTTAGTGTGGTGTGAATTTACATCACTAAATTAATAATTATAATTTAATCAATTTTAAAATAGTAATAGACTCCACCAAAAATTGATTAAAGAGGAAATTATCAAATAACTACTTAAAAAATTCAGTTTACATCAAATCAATACTAAAATTTTCTTTTACATCAATTTAGTACCAATTAAAAAATGCTCACCTCAAACTAGCATTAAAAAATTATTTTACATAAATTTAATATGTAAAAAATTTGCAAAAATTGATTAGTGTAAAAAATTTTAACACTAATATTAAATTAATGTAGAAAATTTTTTTAGTATTAATTTAATGTCCACAAATTTTTTTAAATAATAATTTGATGGTTTCTTTTTTATTAAATTATAATTATTAATTTAATAATATAAATTTATACCAATAAAAAAAATGTACCATAAACCTCCCTCACTGAAAATGTCAAACTCAGGAAAGATGGGGTGATGTGAACTGATACAACATGATAGATGGCGTATAGAGGACAAATTGAGGGCATTCAGGCATTAATAATTTTGCATCTTAGTGAAAAAGAATTAAAAATGAAAAGAATGAAGGAGGGAAGTAGAGAGAAAGCGAGGAGGAGAGAGAGAGCGAGAGAGACCCACGTGGCTACGCTGAACTTGATGGCAACATCTGACTAAAACCTCTCATTTTGGCAAAATCATAGAGGAAGATTCAAGCAAACTCATCTCCAGCTCCTTGAGATATCCGCATCTGACAGCCTCTTTTTTCGGCATGCAATTAGGCTCATTCCGTCAAGCCTTCGCTTGCCCCTGGCATCCATCGTTTTAGAGAGGATCATTTTATTTATTTTTTAAAATTAATTTTTATTTTTATTTTAAAAATAAAAAATTTTATTTGATAAATTATTTTTAAAATTTATATTTATAATTTTTTTAAATTCTTATTTTAAAAATAAAAAATAAAAAAATTTTAAATATTTTTTAAATTTTCATTTTGAGTAATAATTTTTTAATTAAATAAAAAATTTTATTACTTATTTTACTGAATATCATCTATTTATTATTTTCTTAAATTAAAACTAATTTTTAAAACTAAAAATATATTCAAACACTTTCTCACTTTGATTTGCAAATTTTGATATTAAAATAACGTATTCTCACTTTTTTAAGATATGTTTAATGTAATAAATAAATAAACATATAATTTATTAAATTAATTAATAAATTATAAATTAACTTTGACAAATATTTGGCACACTATAAACTATCGATTTATAAGTTTTTATTTGATAAATTTTATAAGATAATTCATGATTTATATGATAATAACTTTTTAAAGTTTTTTAAATTTGCCCTTCTTCTTTTAATTAAATAATAATTTATTTCCTAATTATATAAATAAATATATAACATGTTTTTATTAATTTAATATTAATAAATAATAAATAAATATGTAATATCATAAAAATAATTAATTAAAATTTATATTATTATATTCTTATTTTAAATATTTTAATTACATTAATATAATTTAATATTAAAATAAATATGACTTAATTTAATAGATTTATTTATTTATATTAATATATTATTTTATGTTATTTTACATTTTACAAAAAATTTATCAATTAATTTTCTCAATTACTTTTAATATAATCAAGCTTTATCAACTAACTTTGAGTTATCGAATACCAAGTAACTTATTAAATCGAGCCTTTAGTTTAATTTAACAAATAAAGTTGATTTTCTTTTATTGTTGATGTGTTTGGTTAAAACTTTCCTATCAAGGATCTCAAATTGATTATTAAATGATTTATAAATTTACTCTGCTATAAAACACCTCTCTAAAAAGTTAGTGATTCTTTTATAAGATAAAATTACGTATATATTTTGTTAATATATGAACTTTTCGTTCATTTAAAATAAAAGGTAAAACATGATGTGAACTGTTCGCTACATAAGTCTGAACAAACAGATGCAAATTTTTTAATGTCAGCATTTAATCATGAATTTTTTTTTATTAGGAATGATAATTCACTTAGCTCAGATCAAATATCACTATACTAAGATACTAAAATGTTAGTGCATACATTTTTTTTAATTATAGTTGTAATGACAATAATACTGTTATATTAAGATTCATAATCATAACTTTAGAATGACATTGTAGTTTAAAATCATAATTCGATTACATTAAATTTTTTAAAATTTTAACAAGATAATTTCTTAGATATTAAAGTTTAGTGGGCAATTTTTGAATTGTTAATAAATTGCATAAAAGAGTGGAATTCTTCCTTCAAATATACCATCATAAACAGTTGTCGGCGACAATTAGATAACCCCAGATGTCTCTTCTTCACTCCCTCACACAAACACACATTTTATAATTAAATAATAATAATAGATATAATGAAAATTATAAAAAAATATATAATAAATAACAATAGGGTTCATGTGAAACGGCCATACCACAAGCTCCTAGGCCTATGACTCTCCTCCCATGCTAGTGTACACATAAAGTCAGGCACCTGACATTTCCGCTTAACCCAACGTTTTTGTTGTTAGTTGCTTTCAAAAAAATTCTGAACATTTTAATTTATTCAAATGTTGTCTCTTTTGCACTCAAAAAACACTACAAGCAAATTTATTTTTCAAAATTCGATGCCCAACTTGTTTAGTATTGTCTTGCCATTAAGAGAATACATATAGTGTCATCTAACTGATCTCCATGCGCATTTCATTGGAAGTTTCAATTGATTTTGTCTATTTTTCTTGGAACGTAGTCAGGGCCATGTCTAAATATTTTGGGGATTAAGCAAAATTATTAAAGAGGTTTAATATAATATAAATCATTAAATTATTATATTATTTTTATAACTTTTTGAATTGTAAAATTATTTATCAAAATTTTATAATAAAGTGTTTCAATATTTTACTCCCAATAAATAATATGAAAATTTTATTTAATTTATCTTGTAACATAATTAATCTTAGATAAGATTTAAGCAATTTTAATTTTGAAAAACTTTTTTGATAGTAACAATTGTTACAGGTATTGTTAATAATATTTTATAAATAATGTATGTATTTAGAAATGAATCTAATCTTTTAATACAATTTAATATTTCTATTAGAGTATTAATTTCTTCTATTAACATTTCTCTCAATACCTTTAATTTTGAAAATAAATCAAGACCATCAACATTCACTTCAATTCTAATGTATTACTATACTCAACATTCATTTCTACTAAATTATCATCATTTAAATTTTTATCTTCTACTTGTTCTTGATTGGAATTAAGACTATTAGTGTTTTCAATATTATTTATAGGTGATTGTTTTATCATTTCATCATCAATTAAACTAATTGTTACATCTCTTTTATAAATAGTAATAGATTTATCAAGAGTAGCACGTTGAAATTGAATTAACTTTTCCACTTTTTTTTTAATTTTTCAAACTCAAATTCATGCTTTATATTTGACATCTTCTATTGCTACAAAATATAAAAATAAATAAAATAACAATATAAATATAAATAAAATAGATATACAAAATAAATAGGAAAAAATGATGAAATGATAGAATATGAAAACTTCGAAATAAAGAGAATTGCATATCGTATTATTTACTACAACAATAAAGAGTATGAAAATAAAAGTGAGAAGAGAGAACAAAATGTGAGAGTTAAAAAAATTTGAAGAAAAAATGTTATAAATTTGTAGTATATATAGTTAAAAAAATGACTATTATAAATTATAATATTGGAATTTGTTAATTGGTGATAATGTGTAAGTTAGATTACTAATGTATAATTCTTTAATAACACATTTAAATTTGTAACTAATTGGAAAATAATCTCAAAGAAATTAATTATTATTGTATTACTAATGTACAACTAATTTTTTTATAATCATTAGTCATTTTTTTGTATAACATACAAAAAAATCTGCAATTAATTAGGGAATAAAATGATAATTATGCCCTAATTAGTTACAGATTGTATAATCAATGGTAATGATTATACAAATAATCTCAAAGAGATTAATTACCATTGGATTTAAAGTTCAACTAATTAACTAATGACTATACAAAATAAAGAAGAAAATATAAGTGGAGCCTAGAAAAAATTAAGGGCCTGAGACAAGTGTCTTACTTGCCTACCCAAAAATACGGCTCTAAACAAATTCGTCTAGAAATTGTATTTCATGCACCATTTGTGTAATTTAATTCCTACCAATGGCGTGTCTATAATTAACATTTAACTTTTATTTTATCATAAATATTCTCCATAAACACTCGATGACACTGTTGTGCTTATAGCCGTATATGATAATTGATAAAATTTTAGATAAATAAAGATAAGATGTTAATTATATATGTACTATTAGTGTGGATAAATATGGTTTAAGTCACAGACAGAAGTTGAAGATCATTTGTATGATCAATCACGTGAGTTATGATTATTTCAATATCAATCACGTGATCGGTCATGTAATTGATCGCGTACCATCATAATAATTGAGGAGACATCAAATAAATTGATAATGATAATTATAAATAATTAAATAGTTTATCTGAACGGTTTCACTCCATCAAAATATGAAAACACCGTTAATTTAGAAAGTTTCAACTAGCTAGGTAAAATACAGTAATATCTAATATTATCTTAAATCTTTACTCTTATCATGTCTGGATAAGAATTTAAATTTTTGTTTTAATGGTTTAGTAAATTAACACTCATATATTATTTTCAAAAAATTTCATTGGTCAAACAATTACTATAAATAAAATAATTAATACAATTGTTAAACATGCTTTATCACCATTTTACTTAGAATAATGTTATAAGGAGTTGGATCTCTCGAGATTAAATGTTTTAATGTTAAATTATTTTTTTAAGTCTCATAATAATTGAACTAAAATTAAAAATAAAAATTTTAATATATTAAATACAATTTTATGATGAAAATATTTTATAAAATTAAACTTTTTATAACATTACCCTTTTACTTGTTGTATTCATACTCTCTTATTACGATTGATTTAATTGTCAAAGATTATGGTGCTCGCTAATTAAACTAATTATTGCAGGCTGAGTTCCGACGTGAGCAGTCCGTCTTCCGCCTATCAAAAAATTGATATCTTTAAGACTTGTGCAACTAAATCTTAATAATGGGAAAATGTTTGTTGCCACGTGTGAAAATGACAAAGTTACATAACCATTTTCATTAGTAATCAAAGAAAAAGATAAATAATTGGGCCAAAACCGACCTAATCTAAAGTTTACAGGACCAAAACAAAGATTTGCATCCAAGTAAGACCAAAACCAATTAATTGAACCCTCAATCATGGCCCGAAAGTAGTTGAATTTTTCAAGTATTATTGATGTTTCTGTAAGTATAAACGCTCACCACTAGATCAAAAATGTGTGATGCTTCTGTGTGTGTTGTAGGTTGTGGATAAGTACAAGGAGCTTCAAAAACACACTTAACATCTTGACAAGTTGGATTATCAAGTATTGAAATTGTGTTCACATACAACAATGAAATTCTGAAAGGATCATGATCAAAGTTTACCGAATATAACGAAGCATTACTAATTTAAATTATTAAATTTTATATATTTATAAATACTCTACAAAATAAATAAAATTCAGTAATTAAATTTAATAGTATATTAGTGCACCGGAGGCTTTCCGTTTTGAAAATATAGTTGTTGTCCCACTTAACCAGTAGTTTCAATTAATTGCACTGCACTTCTAGGGTTTTGAGATGGCACGAGTGGAACCGAAGACCCACAAATAGCTTATTTCTCAATTTGATCAGAATGATAAAAGGGTACAATAATGGTGTACATTTTGAATAGAAGCACCATAAATATCAGCCTCACTGTTGCTTCCCAGCTTTGGCCGTCTCACGGCCGGCCAGTAGGGCATCAATCGCCACACAAACACTATTACACTTCCACCATGTGGATCCCATATGCACCCTATTTTGTCTAATCATCCATTTTCATGACGCAAGAGTGTTGTTGACTTAATTAATACTTTGCTAATCAACCTCAATTAATTACTTGAGTGAAATCAAATTTCATCATGTCAGATCTTACATCATTATGATCTTGTAGTTTTGCTCCTTAATTTGTTTGTATTATAAGGACATTCGGAAGATTTCAAGAAATGGGTTCTTTTATATGTAGGTTACATATACATGTCTAGATGTGCCCAAAAGGGGTATACACACCAATTGTTAGAACATAAGATGTCGGAACAAAGTGAAATCATTCTCATATATAATTATTGTGTATTTTCAGTGCCAATTCGAATGATCGAATCTTAATTTTCTTATTTTTAGTCAATAATAATAATAAAAATAACAATTCATTTAACGTATATACTTAACTCCTCGAATTTGAACTCAAGGCAGCGAAGAGGAAAGAAGTCTAAAGATTAAATTTGAATTCAGGTTCCCCTCACTCATAATTTTGATGGTCTCTCTTTTATGTTTAGAATTAGTTCATGCTATTGAAGACTATTGGGAAAAAAATGTTATACTTTTGATGATAGTAAATTTTATCGTGAGCAAGGGCAAAAAATCTGTTATGTTTGTTTCTGGGGCTTAATTATAATTTGGGTCCAGTGATACACAAATTGATCATATTTAATATTTCTATAAGTATAATATAATATTTAAATTTTTTAATATATAAATTGGATCAAATCAAATTTGTATTAATATATAATTTTTTTCATATTAAAGATTATGAATTTTAATTGATATACAAATATCTGGTTTGAGTCTGAATTAAAAATCTCTACGAGAAAATTAGTGCATTACACCACACAATCCCTATTACACTTCCACCAAATCGGTCCCACATTCACCCTTTTTTGGTTAATCATCTGGAGTGTTGTTTAATAAATACTTTACTAATCAAATTTAATCAATTCCTGAACCCTCTTCTAAATTAAAAGACTTAAAATTCAATTCATATGAAATTAAATTTATAAATAATTTTACATATAAATTCATTTTAAATGAATTGAATTTTGAATATAACATGATTCCAAACGAGGGTCAGTAAAATTGGATTTCATATTATCACTGAAGTATTAGATCTTAATTAAATCATCTTGTAGTTTTTCTCCGTAATTTATTTGTATTTTATGGTCATCTAAATGAATGATTTCAATTGGACCAAATAAAAATGAATCACTTCAAGAAAATGGATTCATTTATATATGTAGTAATATTCTTCTTGTCAAGGTGCAAGGTGTACCCAAAATGGGTATACACATCTATTGTTAGGCATAAGATGTCGGATCCAAGACATATGATGCTAACGATTTTGTATTTTTAATGTCGAGTTTAACTCGAATTTGCCAAATCTTAATTATATTTTTTATTATAATTTTATGAGTTTGAATCTATATAATACTGTGATCACTCAGAATACTAACACTCGAGATTTAAATTTAGTTTGTTTTGTGAAGAAATATCCCTGTAAGAAAATAATATTTGTGTATATATTAATGAAGGAAAGATATGTAATTTATATTTGTAATTAAAAAATGGTATTTAAATCATATTTATGTAGGAAAGCAAAATCTCTTTGAAGAAGACTAATTTACTTTTTTATATTATTTATATTATTTATATTTAATATAAATAAATAAAATACTTTCTATAATGTTAATAATTTATAATTATATTTTACAAAAAAAATATTTTCCACGTAAAAATTAAGCATCTGTGATCAATTTTAAAGTTATACTTGTGTTTTCAATTGAAAATATTAAAAGCTTTGGAGTACATGTCTTTATATAACTTTTTATATTCATAACAATTATTTAATATTTTTAATAAATTTTTATTGATTATAGTATAACATGATTGCATTTTTATTAAAGTATGTTGACATTTCTTTCACAAAAACTACAACACTAGCATTTTTGTTTTGAAATTATCGTATGAGTAACCAATGAATAAAAAATTATGCAATAAAAAATTTAAATTTAATTTATTATTAATATAAAAATTATTATATTATTAATAAATAAGAAGGTAATATATTAGTAAAAATTTAATAATATTTATTGATAATAAAAATATTTTAATAATTTAGATATATAATAATATATAAATAAATAATAATATAAAATTAATTTATATTGAATATAATTTAAATTTAAATCCCAATTATAAGATTTTGGGTGTGTGAAACCCAACATTCATAAGTATGAGCACGCAAGGGCCTCTGCGATAGCTCCTCTCTTCTGTGTTCCAAATCTAAGGTACCACTGAGATGTGAAATTTAATTCATATGAATATACAATTACCATCCCCAGAGCAAAATATTATATATGTCTTCTTGAAGCAAAAATATTGAAAACATCAAGGAAGATATCCAAACTAAAAACAGATTGGCACAATTACCATTACCAATATTGCAATCTATATATAGTCTAATCTAATCAACAATATACATGGAAAAATTAAATCAAATTTTAACTTTGGGCTTCAACTTAGGTGTAAATCTATATTTTAATGTGTGAAATGTGGTGTTTAAATCTTGACGCGAAGTAAGCTGACAACGCTGACTTAAGATGAAGCAACTTCCCTGTTCTCTCTCTTTTCTTCATCGAATTTTGTAATCCAATTGCTAAAAAAGTGTAGACATAATGATTAGTTCATCGATTATAAAAAATAATTATTATTATATTACTTAAATTTTATAATTAATAGCACTAATTATTTATTTTTATTTTTATTAAAATTATTAATTTATTCATTTATTCATTTCTAAATTACTGTTAAAAAATAATATAATTAAACGGAAGTATACATGTGATATTGTTAGAGTGTAAATTGAACACCCAACTTCAATATCTTTCAAATAATTCAATAACGAATAATTATAATAAAATTAAAAATAAAGATTAATATATTAATTATAAAATTTAACAATTATAATAGTGACTACTTATATTAATAAAAAAATTAAATGTTATAAAATCAACTTTCTCTTTGGTGACAACAAGACTTTCTAAACTACACGTAAAGAATCGGATTCGAGCACAAAAAAGAAAAATACAAAAGAAAGGGAAGCGTTTAAGGGACATTGAGTGCATGTTAAATCAAAGACCCACTGCATCATTTTAATTTGATGCTTTAACTTCTTTTTCCGTCAATTTTTACGGTTGAATGCTTAATTAATCTTTAAATGTTATTATTTAATTGACATATATAGGGAAACAACTATTATTGATTATACTTAAATTGACTATAGTTAACCTAAAATTAAATTAAAAAAGCTTCGGCTATACCCTAAGATATATAATGTCAGTGATATATATATATATATATATATATATATATATATATATATATTAAATTTCAATTTAGACATAAAAGAAGAAAAGTGTCAATAATAATAAGTATTAACATATTATTTAAAATATGGAAGTTCTAAATTTGAATCCAGAATATTAAAAGAAGAAAATTTGGAATACAACATCAAATATTATTCCTAATCAAAGATACCAACTAATTAGTTTATTGATTTCTACGAATTGATTTGCAAGTTGTAAGTTACAACCCTAGCAATAATTTCCACACTTGTTTAAAAGCTTTGTTGAACTTGTTTTTGTTATAGATTTTTTTAGTCATATTTTCTCGAGTCTTATTCCATCGCATTCCATTTAAATATGTGATGGAAAGTGCATGTGAATGCATGAAAATGCCGTTATCAATAGTTTTCTGCATTTATGATGAAAAGTGCATGTGATTTAGCCCATTATTGTCATGCTTTCAGCCATTTCAAATTCGTTAGGTATCAAATTCGCCAATTCTCCACCTGCCCCCTTTCTTTCTCCTTTTTCTCCAATTAAACATTGCAAGTTTTGCGGTAATCTTTGACTAACACTAACTAAAAGATCTTCCGTTTCCAAGCGTTGGTAGGCATCCGAGATTTGCAGTGGAAGATTTGCAGTCAACGTGGAAGTCAAGTAATGCACTAAATCAAAGATTTAAAATGCAATTAAAAATTCAATATAAAATTGTTAAAAGTATCCAAATGTGGTTGTTACAGCTAGAACCTTTTTATATAATATATTTTCAATTTTAGTTACTCGTGATCACCGATTGACAATTAGACATAAAATTAATTAAATATAATGAAATTACTTTGTCATAGACAATTCAGGGGGTATAGACTACTATAACTTCTTCGATAATTAACTCAATCAAGTGAGATAATATAAAAGTAAATAAAATGACATTATCTGTAAATTACTTCGATCATAAAAAAAATAAAAAGGTAGATAAAATAGTGATAATGAATTATTAACAACCTAGCTCATTCATATTATGTAATCGTGGTGGTTAATTCACTGATGAAACTTCACTATTAGTTCCTGCTAATTGATCAGTAATTTCTAGATTAATTGCATTTTAGCTCTTTTGGTGAATAAGCGAAGCATCTAATTAAACTATTCAATTATTAACATAACAAATTATGATTGGTTAAGACGATTGATCTATTAAATTATTTGATGTATTTTTAATTATTATGATCCTACATTATTAATTACATAATCGCTCACTTAAATAATTATGTAGATCGGATGGTTACTCGTGTGAATGATAATGTGATGTATTATTCCAGTCTTACTTATTAGTCGTGAAACATATTCTGAATTTTGGGTAAAAGAAAACCCACCAGAAAACTAAAATTGAGAATCTAACCCGACATGTGAGAATATATTATGGTAATTGTATCGACGTAGGGTGGATTTGCATCCTAAACCCTAAAAGGGAAATTAAGATATTAATAAGTTTTAGCAAAGGGTGATGAACTAAACAAGGTCAAGAATCGAGGGATAAAATATGGGGTAATTAAAATTAAACTTTAATAAATGCTATTGGTCGATTTGGTAATATTCTATTCTAGAAGCCGCTTTTGTGTTTCAGGCAAACAGGTTTTTCACAAGGGAGAAACTCCATAAAATTACGCGGTTTGGCCATTGCACGTTCTCCAAAAGCTGCTTTAAACTCTCGAACTTTGCTATTGTAATGGAGCAAACATTGCATTCCATGATAACTTTTGGTGAAATTTTTTCTTATTTTCACAAATTTTTATATAAAAACAAATATAGTGGAGGGATGAAAGACGATAAGCAGCAGCTCGACCCCATATATTTTGGATTTTCTATTTTTAAATATAATAATTTTGAATTGACTCTCCAAAAATTTAAAAATTATATAAGTTTTACAAAATTTTGATACTTATCTCCTGAGTAAAAAATTCAGACTACCTCTGCCACTGGTAAGAAAGTTTTGATAGAAAAAATATTTTTTTTTAGAGTAATTCTAGGGGAGAGGCGGAGACTCTATATAGGGGAGGCCACAAACCCTAAAATTTAGTAAATTCATGATAATTATATGGAATAAGAAAATTTTTTAAAACAAATATTTTAGATTAGTTCCTTTTAAAAATAGTACTGTGCTAATTATAAAATTATTTGTACAATGTTGTGTACAATAATTCTCAATTATGATTGTGTGTGTTATATACATAAAAAAGATATTTAAATTTTTTTATAAAAAATAGCCAAATGTTAATTCATATTTTCAGGACAAATAAATGATAAAATAGCTTTTAATATAAAAAAATTGACCTTAAAGATAATTTTATTTTATTTTTTTACTCATTGATTATAGCAAAACTTCTATAGTTAAACAGATAAAAATGACTTTTCATTAAAGAAAATAGATAAAAACGACTCTTAACTATTTTCTTTCCAATTATATAGGATTGGTAATCATGTATCAGAAAGACTTTGTTTGGCCTAAATCACATTTCTATTTATTAAAAATTAATATAATAATGATTAAATATAGAAAAGAAGTCAAATATGACATGATATAAATAAATTTTTTATTAATTTACAAAAATAAATAGTTACAAATGTTTTTGATATAAATGATATAAATAATAGATATCTAGTTTGAGTATTCATTATTATACTTTTGCATGTTTTTTAATTTTTATTTTGTATAAATATTTTCAATCTTTAATCATTATTAAGTATATTATACTTTAGTTAAAAAAATTTTTGGCCCCCTGAAATTTATTCAACCTCCTGCCACTGATAGTAGCAGATCCCAAAATTTTAATTTGTGAGGGAATACATATATAATTTAAATTAATATATAAAAATTAATTATTTATGTAGAAGTACAATATTATTTTAGTTTTTTAGTTTGTCATCTATATCAGTGAGGACTTAAATTTCAAATAGTTTTACTTTTATTTAAAGTAAAATCATCATCTTTTAATTGATAAAAAAAAACTTATAGGGGCAACTTTATGTAAATTGTGAAGACAATAATTGTAATTAGTGTATATATATATATGTTAGATTTTTTTTTTTTTTTTTGTGGGGGTGATTGCCCATATAATTGAGAGTGTGGATCTGCTCCAAGTCATTAATAAAGAGTCCGTTCTCTTAAGAGATTACTTATATCTTTTTTTTTAATTTTAAAATAAATAAATTAAATTAAAAATATAAATTTTGACACATTAAATATAAATTAATGGTAAAAATATTCAACTTTTTAAGAAGTCAACTTTTTAATAAAATTATCCATTTTTCATGTAATTTTAAATGATTGGACCTATTTACCTTAATTTGTAATTTATATTGAACAAAATACCATTCACCTAAAAATATGTACAATATTAAAACTTTAAAAACAAAGAAATTATTGGACCAATTAAGAACTATAATATATATCGATATAGAATTTGTAATGAATAAACCGTTTTAAGGAGTCCATATTGAATAATTCATTTTATATATAACTTGTTGACTCAAATAGTTGAAATGGTTTATGGCCAAAAAATAAAAAATAGTTGAAATGGTTGGAGTGAGACGAAAATTTTGTTTGGGAAGAGATTTTGGTGCGCTATTTACCATTGAATCTAATGGTTTAATTTCATTTACTCTGCGTTAATAAATTTTTACGATTAATTTAATGGTTTATCGATATATCTGTATTACACAAAATAAATACAAATTAACGAATAAATTCAACGGCGCGTGGCTGCATTCGGTGCATCGAAGTTATTAACTTTTTTTCTTTTTTCTTTTTTTTTATATGGTTTTCACTTTATAGTAGTAGGGCTTATATTATTTTCTCCCGGTATATAGTAGCTAGACACTAGGCATATACAGATTCAAAGCCAGATATTTGGAACAGGGGAGCACAATTATCCGTAGAAAAAAAAAGTCATAAATTATAAATGAAAAGTCTTCCTTTATGGGTGGATCTTTGATTTCATGTTAATTTGTTCGGTATATTCTTGACAATCCTAAAATCAAGCTGAAATTTGTAAAGGTGCTTTTGCAAGAAAGGCACCTAATCTAGATTTGGGATTGTAAATATTAAAATTTAAGATGCCAAAAAAAAATTCTAATTACATCATTACTCATTTAAAATCTAGCACGAACTATTTACATATATTCATAAATATTTTCCGGATGTTACATGGAATTAAATATTTTATCATTTTATTTTTTTAATTAGAGGTAACAAATCATCTAGTATATATATGCAAGGTTCTAAATTTAATTAATCTTGAACATGAAGTGAAAAAAAAACTTTTTTAAGTAATATAATAGGGCCTAAGTCAAAATAAATAAATAAATAAATAAATATGACATCAAATATTATTGCATCTGTTTGAAATGTTAAACAACCATTTTATTGTCATGGATAGTGCTACGTGACCCGAAATTTGTGTGCCGAACAAAGCTTTATTATTTATTTTTCTAATAACTTTTGTTGCTAATTTTCTTTGATTTGGATTTTAAATAACATTTTCATTTTATATACTGCTACATTAGTTTTATTTACACAGTCTATAAGATTTAACCACTATTCTATGTTTAATTATTTTTAAAACAAAATTTCTAACTAATTAATTATTTTATTTATTTTTTATTATTTCCATCTTGCACATGCAATTCCGTTTATTTTTTATAAAATTATTTTTGTAAACAAAACTTTATCCTTCTTACTTTTTAAAAGTTTATTTTTTTGACAGATTATTAATTAAAATTTTTAAAATTATTGCTTATAAAAAAATACAATGGCCAAAATTTTAATTTATCCTTTTACATTTTGAAAGCTTATCTATATAAGAGGAAACATAACATTTAATTTTTTATTTATAAAAGTAGCAGTTATTATATTTTAAAATTTTATAACTAATATTATTAATCCCTTATTTTTACAGTCGCAAAAATATTCATTCATTCATTCATATACAATATTAAAATAAATAAATAGCATTTAAATGGATTGATAAATTTTACCTTTATAATATTAAATACATGCTTGCTAATCAATTTTTACCATTTATTTTACTATTGTTAGTGAAGGAAGGAATGAATAACTATAATAAATTAAAATAATAAAAAAATAATAGTACTAATTATAAAATTTGAGAGATATAATAGTTACGTTCTTCATAAATAAGAGATTAAATATTATATTTATTCTTTTAAAAATATCAAAAATTAATTTTTTTAAATGTATTGCTTTAAAGTTTTATAATAGATAAACATAAATTTAAAATTAAAAAATATGTAAGTCTGAAAAATAGTACGATTTAACGCACCGTGTGAATAGAACTATACAAACAATATATAAAATAAAAAAAATGAATACAGCACAAAGAAAGTTAATAATGAATCTGGATTCTCTCTTTCGGTTTTTATTTTTTTATTATTTTTAAGAACTAGACATATAATTTTTACTTTAATTCTCATTACTATTTTTTTAACTAAGAGTCATAATTTTAAATTAAAAAATTTATATTTATTTTTTCCAAAGTTCATCCGTTTCCGTTAATAATAGAAGCTTCTTAGGCGAAAAAATTTAATAATAAGAGCTCATCCGGTACCGAAATCGGAGCTCGTCTTCGGCCCATTTATCATTGTCCTAGTGTTATGAGCATAAATTTGATAGAAACACCTAATAAAATTTATTTTATGGAATTGACATAATAATTTCGTGTCCACAAAATATAATTGTGAAGAGGGATAAAATGTTACATCAATTTGTGTTAATATGTATTGAATTTCAGATATATTTAAATAGGATTTATATTACATCGTATAGTTATATGCATATTAATAATAAAAAAATATTATTATATGCCTTATATTTTTTATATTTATGTTATATCATTACATTTATAAAAAAATATGATATACGTGGTGTGGCACTAAACTAAATAAATGCATGGAGATCTATTATGAATGAAATAAATAAATATATATATATATATATATATAAGCTGCGGAGATATATAACCGCGCAGTCTCTTTAATGATACGCCATGCAATTCTGTTGACTTAATAATAGTTAGCCCCACATATTAATCAGACCCCTTCTCCCCTATTCAGCTATACTATTAGGAAAAACAAAAAACAAAAAAACAAATTTTAAAAATAATTTTTATTTTTTAAAGAAATAGAAGAACTTATTTAATAACTTATTTTAAAAAATTATCTTTAAAAATAATTTTTAAAATATATAATTTAAAAATAAAAATAAAAATAATTTTTAATTAATTTTTATTTTATTTTTTATTCTGAACATCAATTTTATAATTAAATAAAATACTCTCTTACTTACAATATTAATTATTTTTTATTTTTCGTTTTCTTCAATCTAAAAATAAATTCTAAAAAAATAATTTTTAAAAATATAAAAATAAAAATATATTCAAATACACTTTTATATTTAAGAATAGAATTTGTACGATTGGTTGCATCAATGCGTGGGTTTGTTCGACGATTGAAAGCTAAATCAAATTATAAAAAGGTCAACAACAATATTTTGTTACGTTACCTTCTTGATAAATTTGGTGGATTTTTAAAAAATTTAACATAAAAATTATAAAATATATTTTTATTAAAATTATTTAAATGAATGCATTTATTTTAAAAATGATAGAGAGAATAAATATAATTAATTTTAATATTTTAAATTTATTTTTATTAAACTTAATTAAATACTTGTTATTATTTTATTATTATTAAATTGATAATATATTTTTTTATTCAATTGAAAGAATAAAAGTTGTTAACCTCTATGTATAGATATGAAGGTATTATGATTTATCCCTAAAGTACATGACCGACATAGAAAGTCGCTTAAGGTAACACCCTACCAACTTGTCCTAAAGTACATTTAATACAAAGTATTGTATGCATTCATGCCTTACTTTCAAAAGAGCATATGATTTTCAAAATCAAGTATAAAATGCATTATTAAACTTTCATGCAATACTATTCCAACTATCACAATGCTTACATTGGTATAAAGTTTTCCAATAAACCTATTTTCAATCCATTCGGCAGCATGTTTCATAGAAATTTAGAGAGTGATCATTCAAATAAAAGAATTGAAGAATTTATATTCAAATCAAATTTATATAATTCGATCATTTGTATTTTAGGGATTACTATACTACACCTCTTCCATGAGCAAAAAGAATGATTTTTCATACTTCAATAAGGAGAATGAATTTATATTTCATACCTTTTCCATGAGCAGAAAGAATGGTTTTTTCATAATTCAATAGGGAGAATGAATTTGTATTTCATAGAGTGGATTCAATCTTACTTGCCAATCCTTTAGAACAAATCAAGCATATATGTTTTGGATACTATAATAGGAAGTTCCACAATAATTACTAAGAAAACAATACTCGATTAAAATTCCATTTCACGTACGATTGATTATATTTATAGTCTCACATATTAGACATGCAAAAATTACTTAAGCAATCAAAATAATATTAAACATAACAACCAAGCAATCCTTTTTACAACTCTTAATCATCTTTATCCTCTCACAAATTCTATTATTATCCCTCCAAGGTCTATCTTACCCTCTTATAAATGAGTACACAAATTTGATGCCATAAGCAATAATATATATATATCATTACCTCCAATATTGTAAAGCTTATACAATGCATAATTTTTCACGATAATTACAAATGCCTCAACTAGCATTTTTATCATTTTCTTACAACACCAACAATAACAATATCCTTATATTGAAATATAAACAAAGCCTCAACTAGTATATCAACATAAATGAATTGGTTAGAATTTTCATAATAATGAATATAGCATCCTATGTCATATAATAATTATGAGATGAACAAGTAAATCACAATGATATTAGTATTTGGATTAACAATTCAATGTCAAATCCTACATTACTTACAAAATACACCTATGTATAAATATACAAAAATCATAGGTGACCCATTAGCTCAAATACAAAGCTAAAATCTAGCATTTTGAGTAAAAACATAAGTAGCTTATCAATTTAAACAACATAAAATTCATATTTCATAGTAAATAGAGAGCTTTCTCCCTTTTTTTTCACCCAACTTCAAAAATGAGTGATTGTTTTTCTTTAACCCTTACCATCTAACCTGAAAGCAGATAGCTAATGCATTCCATAGCATAATGAAACCAAACCTCATTGTTTCTTTCACTTTATAGGTTTAAACATATTTTACTTGCTCATGTTACTTTCTATCACCCATAAAAATGTTATTTATTTTCATCTCATATAATTTAGAAGGCATAATATCATGTATTTCCTCTAAACAAGCAATATTACAAAGAAACAAGGCAATAGTTAATTATATATTTGACTATGTATGTTCAAAAGCAGATGCTAAACCCTATGGTATATGTAGTCAACTACAAGGTTCAAAGGCAATTGATGCCTAAACATAATCAATTACAATTAGCTTGAGAGCAACTCTGTTTTACTATGGTCGACTATGTCAAGTTAGAAAACAATCCTACCTAGCAATAACTAATTTTAATAGTAGACAATGCCATACCATAAAGCAAGTCTATTAGGCCTAATTAACTATAAGCTCGCAATTTGTAGATTTTTGTGTAATTTTTCTATTCATTTACCACCTTTAACCCTTAAATCTCATTTTAATACATCATATCATCAGCAAACTTTTCATGCACTTAAATATTACTCATAACAACAAAACCCACCATCAAAATGTCAAATCCAAAGCCTTATTCAAATCTCATACCATTTCCTTTGAACTCTTAGAAAAACCAAACTTAAACAAAAATGATAAATCTAAATTAGGATTTAAATAGCATGCCGCTCACCTTATGTGAAGGAGATACTAAATGAAGAAAACCATAGGTTACTTGCTCCTAATCACTCAAAGATCAACAATTTGGAGTTAGGATTCTAAAATCTTTTTTGAACCAAAATCTCTTAATCATTCTAAATCTAAAGAGAAAATTAGAAAAGAAAATTGTTATAGGAATGAAGGAATAAAATTCATTACCTTTTTCACTTGAGTAAGAGATCAAGAGATGAGCAAAATTAGCAAATGGTTTCTTGCTATAGATGGAGAAGGAGAGGAAAAGGAAGATGAAGGATTAGGATTTGGAGAAGAAATGGGGTGGAGTTGGCTAATTTGAAAAAATATATTAAGGGTTAAAGTCCAAAAGGGTAATTTAGAAAAATAAATTTTGGAATCTCCTTCATATTTACATTTTCATCTTTAATCATATTTGAACCCAAAACATTTTAAATTATCCTTTTATAAATTATTCCTCATTTTTTTATAATCATTATATATATATACGTTTTTATATAAAATATTTTAAATTTTCAAAGAGGTGTGATAGGAGTTTAATAATCCCTTCTTAAATATCATTTATTATTTTATTATTATTAAATTAATAGGATAAAATTTTTATCCGATTAAAACATAACTTCTACGTATGTCGGTTAGCAACTCTCTTTATATATATATATATATATATATATATAATTCAGATTTAATTATCTTATCTATACATTAATTTAATAAACATAGTACATATTGTTATGGCTTCTGTTCTAATCTTTGGGTGGTGACTTGAAAGAAAGAAGGAAGTTCGGTTAGAAAGAATTAGATGCAATATTTATTATTTTTTATGAATCTTATTATATGTAAGAAATTATAAGTTTTATTATACATCATAATTATAATTTTACATTTATTTTTTATTATTATAATAAAAAATAACTTAAAGAAAAAAGGGTATCCAAACCAAAGAAATCATGACATCCCCAAGTTCTTTTCTTTTTCATGCTACCCTACCAAATAAAGAAAGAATAAAGAAGCAAACTCAAGTCTGAAAACACATTCCACCTTTTAACTTTTCTTCACAGACTTATCCAAACGGCGCAGCATCATGTGACAAACTGTTTAAAATTTATAAAACCAAAGGAAAAAAGAAGCATTTTGGGATCTGAAAACCCGCAACATAATTCATCTTTTCTGTTCCCACTTTCCACTCTATTGTTTTCCATTGATGCCCCCATTTTGTTCTTCTGCTAATAACAAAAAATAAATACAAATTGTTACTTTGTTCGTATTATCATTATGATGTATCTTTTTTCATTCTCATAAAGAAAACAAAAATAGATTTTTTTCTTGAGAGATTCATCATGCTGATGTATGCATTAATCACACATGAAAAACTAAAAATGAAAATAGAAATAAAGAGAAAATTATTCAAAAGTAAAATTGCATTACGTGGGAACCTTCTTCTTCCCAAATGGTCCACAGCCATGGAAATTCGATTCTTCTTGCCCTAAATCCAAAATGATTTGATTTCACTTCGTAGTCTTTAACGGGAATCCAATGTTTCTATCTTATAATCTAAAAGTTCTATGGGATTCAAAATTTATTTTTTATTTTATAATTTAAAATTATATGAGATTCTAATTTATAACTTCAATTTAACTTTAATTCATTGTTGATATAAATTAATTTTATATTATTACTTGTTTATATATTAGAATATTATTAAAAGAAATTTAAAAAACTTTTCCATAATCAATAAAAAATTTTATTCATATTATTATTACATTTTTAAATGACGAATATTTTATTTATTAACCAATCATGTAATGAATTTTATGTTAATAATGGATCAAGTTTATATTCTTTTAACTTTTATGTAAGTTATAAGGTAATTATAAAGGATTTAACCTTAATTCACTATTAATGTGAATCTACTTTATATAATTATTTATTAATATGTTATCATGTTAATTAAAAATTGTTAAAAAATTTTATTGTTATTAAAGATTTTAATTAATATTATATTTTTAATGATGTGTCTTTTTTATTTATAAAATATTTTATATTTGACACTAAAACAAATTTAAATTCAATTACAAAGAGCTTTACAATAATAATGAATTATATCTCCTATGTATCAAAGAAGACAATAACGTGGCTTACTTTAATAATTACCCAAAAAAATTTATTTTAATAGTATGATACTTTTTTATTTATTGAAATTTTATAAATATTTTATGTCAACATGTGTATATATATCGAATAATATTTCTGATAAATACTTTGTGAAAATTATTCCATTGACGAGCCAACAACAATATTGTGTTGTCTTTTCATAAAAGCAGTCAAATGTGTATCAATTCTAATATTGATGTGATATGATTTGTATGATTTACCCAGAATTACATTTCAAGACTAAATTGATAGTATTTGTATGAATAACGAATAATTAATGATAATACAAAACAAAATTGATTTTAAAGAAAGGTGAATTTAATTCATCAAATACAATTTGCTTTTTCAAATTGTGTACTCCGATTTGTAGTAATTTACTATATAACTATTATTTGGAGGGTAATTTCTTGTATGCTCTAATTGTATCAAATATTCTTAATTATATCTAATAATTCAAGTATGATTGTTAGTTTGGTAGGATTCAAATATATTTAAATTTAAATTTTTTAATTTTTAAGATATTAAAAATCATGAAAATTGACAATTATTCTTAGATTATTGAGTATGATTAAAGTTATGAAATATAATTGAAACCCACAAAAATTTATTATTATTTAGGTAATACAACAAATTTATTTTAGTCTTCTATTCAAAACCCCAATAACTTAATCTGGCAGATACTTTATAATTTAGTTCTTTGGGTACCAAACTTTCATGTATAATATGTATTAAACGTTGGTGAATCCAATCGAGTCCGGTGACCCCAGTTCACAACTCCAATTATCTTTGATCGACTGTGGTCTGGTCTGGTCGAATTGGACTACCTGTAAAAGGAATAAAAAGTTATGTGTACATGATGAAAGTAATCCACTAGACACACTTTATTGTTTGAGTCAATTAAAGAATAAGCATGCCCAAAAATAATAATAATAATAAAGAATAAGCAGAATAACAATATAAAATTGTAGACCATCAGATGACATATCTCGAATTTTTATAGATGATCTTATGGGTGATTAGCACTGAGTCTCTATGAATTAGAGATCTTCACCATGCTGTTGATTGCTATTTGTAAGGCAATGGACATATTGAAGTATCCTTTGCTAAATTGCCAATGGCAGGTATTTTGTCTTAAATCTTAGTTGACAATAAGCCTTTGAATCAGCCTTAATTAAATTAGATAGGTAGAGTTTGCTAGTTAGTGAGTTATGGTCAGAAGTACATCTATTTTATGTGAATATTAAGTCATGGTGAATAACGGATTAATTGGCCAATTTGGACATTATCAAATGTTTTAATAATACAATAGTATGAGGTTATTATTTCACCTTAAAAATTATAGAATTGAGGAAGAAAATATTAATTTGTAATTAATAAAAAAATGAAGATTATTGAAACTGTTAACGCCTTGTTGAATCCTCTGGGAACAAACTCATCCTTTTAAAAAGTCTTGGTAGTGCGGATGATGCCAAAGTTACCTTTCAAATAACAGCTATCATGAAAGTAAAAGTAAAATTTTGCAATAAGAAAATTCTTCTATTATAATACCTAAAGGGAAAATAACGAACATCGATCGGCTCTTATTAATTTCAGAAAAAAATTACATTTGTAGTTTGAGTTTTTTTTGGAAGAATACAGTATACTCCAATGACGCTTGAATCCAGCGCATAACCCTAGATTAACATAACCAATTAACCATAAAATAAAGTCCCTCATCATTAATTACATAATTAATTTACAATATATAATTAATATATGTCATAACTGCACGTGAATAGATACCCGATAAATTATTATCTTAGAGAAATTTCTTTAAATAATATTTAATTAGATGCCATGGCCGTAACAGCACATATATATGTACATAGAAAATTTATTTTTATTCCTTCTACAATTGTTCATTAATTTGTAGAACTAAACTACAAGTGCTTAAATGAAAGAGATTGCTTTCTTAATAATTAATATATATAACTTCATGTGCCATGTGATGCATGTAATTAATTACAGATGATGATTAATTTTTCCAAAGTATAAAAGGTTGATAATATTCAGTATATCAACAAGACTAATAATTAATATTAATAATTGAAATAGAGCCATCAATATGACTAGGACTAACAATTTGTCCAGAGGAATGTTAATACTTGTTACGTTTATAGTTGGTAAGTCGTAACTTGCAAGTTAATTTTTTAGCCTTCTTTCCAAAGGAAAGTTAATATTTAACAGGGCAACTTATTAAAATATTTTTTTTCAATAACTTAGTATGTCAAACAAATCTTCTTAACTATTTTTAAGTTATTAACTAATTTATTAACTTATTAATAGTGCATTAACAAATTAAAATAATCAAGAAATATTTGTCTTCCTCGTTACCATAATTTATGTTGCATGACCTGAAGTGAAATTTTTGGGATTATTTGTCTTCCTCATGCCATAATTCATTATCTCATTGTTCAACTATGAATAGTATAGCCAGCACTGATCTTAACGATATGCGTGAAAGAATCGCCTAATTAACCTATAATAATGGAAATGTTGATCTTAATTCATTACTATACTATAAAATTATCGATATATGTAAGTTGTCATTATTATTAACATCTACTTTGACAAGGTGAAATTTTTAAAATTATATAAAAACTTAAAACAAAAGATATTAATTATAATCGAAATGTATGTTAATATAGTAATATTTTTTAAAATAGTAAAAAACTTATGATATCAGTTTTAAATTTAATTGACTTTTAAAATTAGACTTTTATGTAGTTATGGAAAATCATATATAAAAACTTAAAAGTATCTTATCAAAAATTCTAATGTTTAGGCAATATTATGGTAATCAAATGTTATTATCATAATCTACTTTATATATTTGATCTTTCATAACATTTAAACATTTCCCTATATAGTCCATTACAATATTCAAATATAAAACTATATATATTCTATCATAATAATCAAGGTGCATATCTATAAACAATCCTTATAGTAATCAACATATGCTACCATAATTTATGATGGTAATAAAAGATATGTTCACATAATCAAATACTAATATAATCCAATACTATAATGAAATATAGGTAATATAGTTCAATATTGTAATAAAACGTAAGGTAATATAATTTAATATTATAATAGAATATAAAATAATAAAATTCAATATTACAATAGAATATAAGATAATATCATCTTATACTATAGTAAAATATAAGATAATTTGATTCAACATTATAGAAGGATATAAGATAATACAGTTCAATATTATGACAAAATATAAAGTAATGTAATTCAATATTGTAAAAGAATATAAGGTTGTTCAATCATATTAGTACATTTTGGTGGCATCCATTTTGCCATTTCAAACTATCTATTACTGATTCAGATTTTCCTTAAATGCATATTTCATAATTTATTTATATTCATGAACACATTACATAATTAAATTACCTAATGTTGATTTTATATAATTGTGATTAACATTTAGGCTAGAGTATTCAAATATAGTAATTGAATATAAGTAACCTTTAGCTTAGGATATTTCAATATTATATTCAAATATCAAGTTTACATATAGGCAATATTCACCTATGGTAATCTACTACTTGAATTTTCAGAAAGGAAAAATCTTCATAAATAATCTACTACTATAAGTCACTACTTAAGTCTTTAAGTTGAAGTAGTTGATTGTAGTAGTAGCCTACTTACTTCTACAGATGACATTTTATATGACATTCAACTACTATAGGTTACTACGTAGTTTTATAAATTAAGGTATTTCAATAATATAGGTCACTACTTAGTTTTATGAGTCAAAGCATTCTACTATTGTATCCTATTACTTAGTTCATGTTTAGGAAATATTCTACTACTAAATCCTATTACTTAGTTCATTATTGGGAAGTAATTGAATATAGTATTTCATTACTATAGTATTTCATTACTTGATTTTATAAATAAAAAGTAATCAGATATAGTATTTCATTACTTAATTTTATAAATAGGAAGTAATTGAATACAATAATAGACTACCTACATCTAAAAACAAATTTAGGTTTGATATTTGAATATAGTATTCAAATATAGCCCTTTGAGACTAATATTTGAATACTATTCTCTTATACTTATCTAGAATTTCTAGAAATTCATATGAAAAATGCAGAAATACATCCAAATCCAATCTTTTGATCTACATACGAATCAATTAATTCAACAAACACTATTCCATCATTAACTATCAGCTTTTTTTAGCTCTAATCAATAAGAAATTCACAACTAACATCAATATTTAATCATTCAAACACCAAATCCTATTATATTCAGCATATAAACTTAATAATCACATGTGTTATAAATATTAGTTAAGTAAATTATCTACTTACTTAGAAATAAAGGAGATAAGAAAATGTCAGAAGTTTAATTAATTTGCTTTGATTAATTAAGAGTAGTTAAACAATGCTTCCTTAGAATCTTAGCTCAATCTTGCTAAAAGATAATGAAATCACCTTGGATGATTTAGAAGAGAAGTTAAAGTTGTAGAGGAAAGGGAAAATTGATTGAAGTTCTAAAGAAATGGAGAAACTACCAAAGGAAAAAAAGGATTTTAATGTCTTAGGGCTAATTTCATACCCACAAACAGAAAAATAACCTCCTAAATTTCTTTTACACACCTTTACTTTATCCTAACTATATCTTGACTTATGTTTAATTTTATTCTTCATGCTTTTAGTATATTATTATATTTTCTTTAATTAAATTCTCACCTAAAACTCATTCACAACAATTTATTAATTATCACATATACAAAGTATTAAATACAAAAATAAATAAATAAAATAATTTCTAATATTTTAAAACCCTATAATTAATTTAATTATACCTATTTCCTTTATAATATCATATTTTATCTAATTTTGATCTTTCTCTAAATCTATCCACAATAATTTTTGAATTTCTGACAAGTATTCATATTTATTAATAAAAAAATTAATTAAGTTATTTTCCTTTTTTTTAAGGATGTGACATTTAATAATGCAAATCTTGAAGTATTATCTAGTTTTATATTCAAATTGTATAAAATTAATATGATGGAAATTGTTGTTTCTATCTCAATTGAGCTATTATATATTACATTGATTGAATATAAGATCGTATACTATAATATAAAATGTGCATTGCATTTTATTTCATTTGGGGTGTTTATGAATTTTAAAATTGGAATATTGGGGAGCTTTGTTTGTATTTCAAATTGGGTATAGTATAGTATAAAGTATTCTAAAATGCTATATAAAATAGAAATGGTATACAAATGAGAACGAGTTTTTTTTTTTTTTTTGTGGGAAGGGGGAGAAGATTATATAACATTAATTATTTGATAAAATTAATATCGTATATAAGACGTTCAACTTCAAATTTTAAAAGACAAGGACTTTCAATTGGATGATAGTTACTTAATAATAATTGACATCTTTAACTTAATAATTTATATTTTACCTAATCAAGTTATATGTCCCATGAAAAAATGATAATGATTCAATTGATTTAAAAATTAATATTATTTTAATTTTTTTATGTTATATAATTGACACCATAATATATTTATAACCATGTTTGATTAGTCATTGATCGAAAATTAACATATAATATGCTTAACCCTAGATTTATAACAATAATTCAATAATAGCGATTTATGAGAAATTTTTATCTATACAAATCTTAACTACACGTTTTGGGACATGTGACATGTTGGTAGGTAGATGGCAAATATCCTTGGACCTTTGGTACAATATAACTCAAAAATTATTCATTAGTGTCATCCATCATTAATTGCTTCATTCTAAACACAACCATTTAAAATATACTAAAATGTTAAAATTCACTGTAAATATCATTTTGCCTAGTGGAATGAAAAAGACCTTTTAGCTTGCTTACACTTGCGCGTGCTATATAGGTACTTCCTAAGATGCCCTTAGAGGTTTGGTACTCAGGGTGATGTAGCAAAATATAAACCATTAGATGATATTACAAAAATTTTGGTAATAATTTAGTAATATTATCTAAGGACCTGTATTTTGTCACACTCCCCGGGTATCAAACCCCTAAGGGCACATTAAAATTCACCATGTATATAAGGTCGGGGAATTAAACGCAAACACAGGATTTGAAAGAGGAAATTTTTCAAAGATAATATTGAGTACTATTATACCATTATGTAGAAATATAAATGAGTCAACTTATTATATTGAAATTAATTCACAAATATTTTATTCGGATTCAATTTTAAACAAATTAAGTTCAAATAACATACAAGTCATTCTTGAATTTTACATTTCTTAACTCAAACTTTTCACAAATTTAAATAAACTTACTAATAAAAATATATTTTCATAATTAATATAATATATAAATTTCATAATTGATATAAAAAACTATTCAATTAAACTCATATGAGGTCATTTAGAGTTATTTATTACCTTAATGTGAAATTTTGAACTAAATATCTTGCAATTTATTTTAGTTCATATAAATTTATTTATGCTCGTATTCACAAGAGTGTTATGTATTGCATTTACTAGATGTGGGATCATGTACTATAATACAAAATATACATTGATTTTTATTTCATTTGAGATGTATATGTATTTTAAAATTTAAGTATTGTCTTTTGTTTAGGAGATTCTTATGTATTACAAATTAAAAATAATATAACAAGAAGTGTTCTAAAAAGTTATATAAAATAAAGAGGATGTACAAAGAGAAGTAGGGCGGGTGTATAAAGGGAAATGAGTTTTTTCTTCTTTTTTTTTATTTGGGGAGGGGGAGGGGAGGTCATACAATGTCAATTATGTAATAAAATCAATGTAATGTATAAGACATTCAACATCAAGTTTAAAAAGGCACTAATGTTAAATATTAATTTTTAACAACAACTACTTGATAATAGCCAATGTTTTTAACTTAATAACCGACATCCTACTTGATTGAAATGCATGTCCCACAAACAAATGACAATGGTTTAATTGATAAAAAAAATTGATGTTATTTGAATTTTTTACATCAATTAGTCATAACATATTTATAATGACGTTAGATCAAATGTCAGGCAAAAATTAATGTGTAATTTGCTTAATACCCGGTATATATCAATAGCGTTGTAGATGTGATTGATGAGAAATTTTTATCTATACAAATCTTAACTACACGTTTTGGGACATGTAACACACTGGAAGGTATATTGCAAATATCCTTAGACTTTTGGTACGATATAACTCGAAAATTATTCAATAATGTCATCCATCGTTAATTGCTTCATTCTAAACACAACTACTCAAAATATACTAAAATATTTTAAATTTCACTGTAAATACTAGTATACCGAACATCCTTTTGATTCCCTGGGGGAATGGAAAATGCTTTTTGGCTTACTTCCACTCATAAATTATTATTAATATAGAAATAAAATGTACGGTCATGAGATCCAATATAAACACAAAATTTAAAAGAAGAAAAGTTTCAAAAATAATATCTAGTGTTATTATATTATTAAGTAAAGATACAAATAAATCAAATTATTCGATTCAAAATTATTTTATAAATATTCTGATTTAAATTCAATTTTTAAATGATTGAACTCAAAATTTTCACAAATCTAAATATACTTAATAATAGAAGTATATATTTTGTAATAATTAATATAATACATAAATTTTATATTATATATAATCAATTGCTCGTTTAAGTTCAAATGAATTTATTTAGACTCATTTATTAGCTTGATGAGAAATTTTAAACCAAATAATTTGTAGTTTACTTTAGCTCATATAAATTTATTTACACTTGTATCCAAATCGTGCTCGCAGTCAATATTTTTAAGTTTGAAAAATTCATTAATTATTATTAAGTATAAATTTAAACAAATAAATATTTAATTTAACTTCACCTGTTTACCTCAACCGCTGCAAATGCGGGGGAGTGGAAGATTGACAAGATCTTGAAGTCGCTGTCAAAGTTACTTCTATGGTAATATTTATCATCAGATCGGACAATTCTATGTTATTAAAGCAGAGTCGCCAATGATCTTATCTCGTATCTCAACCTTCGGATTTTTCCATGGAAAAGATTTGATCATCCTAAGAGGTTTTCTGGTTCACACAAGCACTTCCACTTTTTGACTATTTTTTATCTTTTTACCATATATTGAATAAGCAAAAGATGATACGTCACTCCACATGGTTCACAATTCTAATGATCTATTTAACTTTAAGACCTAACGTTAAAATCAAGTATTAGTTCTTGTTCATATTGCTTTCAAAACGAAACCAAACTAAAGTTGCCATGGAATAAGGGCATTATTAATTGTATAAAACATAATCTAATCAATTCAAGGGCCGTTGTATTTGATCACTTATATTTTATATTTAATTCTCACCATCAATAATTTCAAAAAATTAAGTGATTTATAAATATTATTATAAATCTTCAAAAAAAGTGATATGGGTTAATTTTGAAATTGAGCAATTTATCATATTCCTAAACTCTCCTTTAAAATAAATAAATAAATAAATAAATAATCTAGCCAAGATCCTTCGTGAATATGACAAGATCATATGTTTGAATTCTCATAAATTCCATTCCTCTCCTTGACCCGAAATGTAAATAAGGTTATGATTATATTATTTCTTAGAGCCTGGGTTTTTCTTCTACTCCAAGAGAAATTGTGTAATTTTATAAATAGGTAACTTTTTTAGAACACCTGCAGCTTCTTTATAAAACCTTTCAATTTTTTTTCATGAAATGTTGCAATTGAAATAATTAAACCTGTAACATAATTATTCAGTAATTCAATGAAAAATTCACTAACTTTTATATATGATTATAAGATTTTATAAAAAAGTTGTAGGAGATCTTGTGAGAGTACTCTTTTTTAAGGGAACATTAGAGCATAACCCTTAAAGTTATGGAGATCTTTGCACACTCTTGATAATTCAATGGGTTAATTTGCAATTTGCCCTTTTTATAAAGAGATCTACGTCCAAATTTCTTTAGTAACATTGTGCTAAAATTATTTGATAAATTACCATCATCTAAATTTGTAAAAAGGCATGAATAGAATTAATAAAAATCAAAACAATAAAGTAATTACCGGAATCTTTGTATTAATATATGATGCTGATTATCCTTTTTATCTTAATTTAATCATAAACCACTCACAATCTAATCTTTCAATCATAATTTATCTCTTAATTATGAATTTTGTAATCTTACAATTGTCATTTGCTATCATACACAAAGATCTTTTCTCTTATCTAACCTTAGCTGCACAATATTTTGAGAAAAGTTTGTACACTTATAGGAATACACATAAATTAGGGTTGTGATCCTGTTAAATATTATCTAATTCAAATTGTGAATCAACCCATGATTGGAACCAATCCAATAATGACGTTGAACTTAATTACCAATAAAAAAGCTTGATTTTATTATCACTAATTAATTACTTAATTTTAACATTTTATTCATTTTTAATTATTAGATTCATTTATTATTAAAATTCTGATAACATCTTGTTCAAACATTCTTTCAAAATTTCTGAGAGTATTTTTCATGAAGAAATACTTGAAGTAGTAGTAAGTCTCCTGAGTTATTCAATTCATATTTAAAAAATAAAAATGATTAATAATGGTGGGTCAGTTTTCATTCGAAAAAACAAAAGTTATTATTAAAGGGAGAGTGAGTCTGGGTATTTTCGAAAACTTCCCTGGATTTTTATGCCTTTATACAAGAATCCAAACATCCAGTCCAAATCTCAAAGTGCCAAGGGTAGGAATCATAAACTTAGAGTTCAAGCTTGGATTAAAGTCCAAAACAAACATAGCTATCAAGGAAGCATAGGAAGAAGAAATAGAAGGCCATTCTCATCATGAAATTTAGTGTACGCATCGTTTGGTGAGGAGCCATTTATAGCCTTGATGGAAATGGCTCCTACGAGAGTGTTTTGATGGGGGGGGGGGGGGGACCAAATTTCAGTCTGTTTGGCAAAAAATATCTCTGCTGTAAGAATAATATGTTATGTTTGGATTTGAAAATTAAAATTGGTAATTTAATTATTAAAAAATTTATGTTTTATAGTTAAAATTATTTTATTTAATAATAATTAGGTGGAAGTTATAAATAATTTAGATACTTTAAGTGAATAATTTAAGTTATCAAATTGATATTTTAAATTCAATTAAAATAAGTGTTATTCTATAAATTTTATATTTACTCTTGCAAGATTGTATTAATTATCATTTCTCATTCATAAAAATTAAGTAAAGTTGTCATTTTACAAGTGCAAAACTTCAAAATCTTTAATATTTTCTGAATGTTTTATCTAAACACAACATTTGGATAATGTTATAGAGAGTTTCACCTTCTAAAAACTTAAGTATTTTTACTATTGAATTATATTTAATGTATTAAAATTTATATTTTTAATTTTAATTCACTTATTTTAAAATTTGAAAAAAGCAAATCTAATAATGAAGTATTTAATCTCTCAAGAGGTCAAATTTCTTATAACATTACTCATGATTTTATATTTAATATTAAACATGTGAAATATAACAAAAAATAATATTTTTTGTTTTAAAAGAAAAGATTTTTTTTAGACTACCACAATATTATACATTATATTTTAATAACAAATTATATGAGTGGCATTCTTGTACTTATACATAAATAAATAAAATTTTTATGTGAAAAATACATTTAACAAAACAAACAAAGCCTTACTCAATTTTCCCAGGATAAATATTTGTTGCATTCTTTAAAAAAGAAGTGTTCATTCACTCTCTTGTAGTAATTAGTGAGATCCACGGAACTATAAACTTTATAATTTATGAAAAGAAAATGAAGAAAGAATGAATATATCAAAATAAAAATAATATTACTCTTTTCATATGTAAATATTACCAATATATTATTGTTTTCAAAAAGTCTACTTTTACGCTCCTTTTTTCAGTTTAATTTATTATTGATGATGCTTAATACGGGGAATATGTGTCAAAAATGAAAATATAAGTGTAAAAATGGCTCTCCTGGAATATTTTGGATCCTAAATAATGAGAGGTCAATTTATACAATCTTATGGAGGGGTCCATATTTACTAGCAATGGTTCGTCTCTTATCTATATTCACTTTTTTCTGTGTGGGCATCTGTCACCAATTATTAAAAGAATAATATATAATTCGTGAGTTTCAAACCAAGCTTAGGGGGTAGACCTAACGTGTATTGCCTACCCGCAAAGGAAGTATTTGCGAGGAAGCCTCTTATGATTGATTTCAGGCTTTGTTACGGTACGCCTCTTAAAGTTTACGAGTTTGCATAAAAAAAAAATTATCCTAAGAGTTATAAAATTTGAAAGAAAAAAATTTATGATACACTGCTAATAATATATTATTACAATTGATCGTTAAAAGATTATCATGTAACGTATGAAATTTAACTCAAGAAAAAGGTAAATATGATATATAATTGATCTAATAATATATTAGTATACTATTAAAATATTTTCAAATTTGAAATTTCTTATATAGAGTTTTATACTTTTTATATTTAAATGTAATTATATTCTCCTAAAATAAAATTTGAATAATTTTAATCTTTTAATTTAAAATAATTTATTTTGATCCCTTAAATATTAAATTAATGCAGTTTTGTTCATCCTATTTGATTTTTACTAATTTTTTTGATCTCATAAGACTATTTTCATTTAATACTTCCTTCACATTAATCTAAAAATAACTTTCATGTAAGTAATAAAAAAAATATATTTAGATTTTAAAAATTTTAGATTAAATCAATGGATTATATATAAAAATTTGAATTATTTTAAGAGTTAACAGTTTATAAAAATTTTTAAAAATGTAATTTATTTGAAATATAATACAATAAATGCTTAGCAATCAAATAGAAATTAATAAAAATCAAATAGATATTATACCAATTTAATACTTAGAGTATTCAAAATAATTTATTTTAAATAATTAGAGAGATCAAAATTGTACGATTTATGCTTTAGAAGACTAAAATTATATTTAAAATTTTATAAAAGATTATGAAAATATTATAAAAACATATATCAATGTGATTTCTTCTAAAAATATATCAAAGTGTTACTTCAGTAAAAAATATATTAGATCTAAGAAAATTTTAATTGTCGATGAGTATATATTTGAATTTTAAAAAGAATTATTATTGAAAATAAATAAATTTATTAATATTTTAAATTTCGAAATAATTAAGTGGAAGAAAAAGGCTGAAAATGTTCCGCACATAGGAGGTCACTCTGTATTCAATATGCTTGAAACAAGAATATTTTCAAGGTAATACTTTCAAATAAATTTTACGAAAACATTCATCATTTTTATGAATTTTTTTTAATAACATTTTGTAAAAGATTTGTTATTTCCTTTGCATACAACGAGTACAAAGCTAAATAATTGTAAATAGCAATAGTAGTAAATGAAAATGACCACCCTTCCCATTCTGCTAATTACTTGCGCGGCCTTAACCCGAAAGTGAAAAGTAGGACGCATCATGTGCTCTGCCACTAGGCCTAAGTTCACCAGCCCTAATACTCTTTAAAAAAAAGGCGTTTTCCGTCTTTAGGTTGATGTACCGGGCCCCTCTAAATTGGCTAAGGATTTCTGGTCAGTTATTATGACCAAAAAAAAAAGTCATTTATTATTCGTCTCTGTATGTTCAAGATTCCCATGTGAATTATTAATTTATCATTATTGGCAAATTATATTTGTATTTTTTAAATTTTGATCTAATTAATTTCATATTTTTATTTTTTTAAAATTATTTAGTTCCATTTCAATTAAATACTTCGATAATTATAAAATATAACAATTTTAATTTTTAATTACAACTTTTTTTAATATCATTCTTTATGATTAGAGAGTTATTTTTTATATTTTAATATGTAAATATTGTAACAAAATTATATATAAAATGAGCAGATTGTTTTGTCGTCATTTTTAACAATGTAATAGTATTCAATGTTATTCAATGTTACCTTAACAGCATTATTCTTCTCACATCGTGATTTCAAAATCTTAATTTTGCATGTATATTAAGTGAATTAATATTTATATAAGTATAAAAAAATAAAAAAATGAAGAAATTGCTTTTATTTTTCAAAAAAAAGAGCACATTTATAAATAAAAATGTGAAAAAATAATCTTGACAACATTAATAAAGAAAGAATTGCAATTTAAAAATTTAATGTTATTACATTTTATAAGGATGAAAGCATTTCAAAAGTGAATGTATATATTTTTTAAAACTAAAGGATATCAAGCGTATATAAACTAAATTTCAAAGGTTAATATAATTTATCCATTATTTATGCATAAAAGTCACAAAAGCAATAAAATCTTAAATCAACGCATTATATTAAATTATTAATTATTTAATATTTATATTAATAAATAAATTATTTAAAAAATTTAATTAATAATTCAAGATTAATTAGTGTAATATTTGAAAGATTATAAATTATATTTAAAAAAATTATTAAATTATATATTATAATTGAATTGCTTCCAATTCCTATCATTTTTTGTTAAAAAAGGAAAAAAGCTTCTGATGATTACATTTGAAATCCCCTCCTAGACAGTAGGGTTTTTTTAAATATTTTTCTATTTTTTATTTTTAAAAATAAAAATAATCTATTTGTCAACCTATTTCAAAATCTATTTTTAAAAATTATTCTTTAAATGCATAACTTAAAAAAATAAAAATAATTTTTAGTTATTTTTAAATTTATTTTTTAAATGTTTATTTTATAATTAAATAAAATATTTTTATTTACAATACTAATTACTCTTAATTATTTATTTTCTTTTAATCTAAAAATAATTTTTAAAAATATAAAAATAAAAATATATCCAAACACTTATAGTTTTTTTTTTTTTTAGGTGGAAGTTTGGTAGGTATACTTGTAATAAAGTCAAGTTTGTCTTCCGAGAATCTTCCGATTCTTGTTTTCAACGAATAGATCAAGAAAATTAATATTAATTCCAAACCATAATGACTCGGGTCATACTTTGCTGCCATTTTAGAAAAGGCAGTGACAATACGATTTTTTGTGATTTTTTGTTAGAATTACAAACATTTTTATTCGATTTATTTTTAACGATATTTTAAGAAATTATTTTTTATATATCACTTTAAAAAATTAATGAAGCATTAATTATTTTTTTAATTTTATCTCTTTTTAAGTAAATGAAAGAGAGACATCAATTAAATTAAATAGTAAGAGAGAGAACAACAAAAAGATCATAATGAGTGAAAATTTTTATGGTGAGATATAAAGGATAATTTTGAAAAACATAAATTTTATGTAATTGAATTATTTAATGACTTTTTTAATTCTTGTATAATAACATTAAATGATAGATATTAGAAAAAAAAATATTGTAAGTATGTTATTGAAGTTGCAATAACCTTTTTCCCTTTTTGAGATAACTGGAATGATTAACTTATTAAATACATATATACAAAGCTTTGGAATTGAACAATTGCAAAAACATATATATAATTTAACATATTTTTAGAATCATATCATGTATCATAGCATGATTATAACAAGCAACATCAAATTTACTTTTACAAAATGGGGTGAAAGAGAATTATAAATACCTTTAATCCTTTTTTAAATGAATCCCTAATATAATACTTTTATTTTTCAGGATGCACATGAAATAAAATAGAGAAAGAAAATCGATGATAAAGGTCCACTCCTTTTATAGAAACCATACTACACATTCTCTAAGGAAGAAAAACTCTTTTTTGCACTCTAATAAAAAAATTGCAACCTTGTAGGATTTCTTAATATAAAGATCTCTAAATGTAATTAATTAATTAGGGTGAGTCATGAATTCTATTTATTATAAAATCCATACCTAATCAACTTATATTTGAGCTTAAATATCAAGTAAAATCCACAGCTTTCAGTCACTTTAATTTTTAAGGCATTAAACAATATTAACATTATTAATTTATTTATAAATTAATGTGAAATATAAAATTATAAAATTTTCAACATGAACTCATGATGGAAAGGATGGTGAAGCCTTTAAAAAGCATCATATAAGTCAAAAACTTTCCAAAAAATTGTAGTATTTTACAAAAGAAAAAAAAGTTATAACTTGTTATCTTCAACACTTACAACTTTCAAGTAAAAAAATATAATTTTATTTAGAAAATTATAATTCACTATTATAGAATTGCAAATAGATGTCAATCAAAATTAACATTAATGTCTATTTTACTATGGTAATATTTTTGAAATTATATAAAAATTTAAAATAATGGGTTATACCTATAACTAATGTCTATCCGGATGTAATAACATATTTAAAATTTTGGAAAAATTTTAACACATTGGTTTTATATATAAGCGACATATAAATTCATTACAAAAAGTTTAACAAGAAAATATCAAAAATTAACATGTTAGTCTTCACTTAATTGACATCTAAATATATGAAATTTGTAAAGTTATAAGAATTTGTGAAAACTTAAAATGCCTATTTTGTATTTAACCATTGTCTAAAGGACATTCCAAGCATCTTGTTAGGAAATATAAGTTTATATGTGATTTTTTTTTTTCATAATTGGCATTTAATGGTATGGAAACTCCTAACTTAATTAAAAATTGGTGATACAAACTATAAAGGACATCATATAAAGGACATCAATTTTAGTTACTAAATAACAGGAATTGTTTTTTATTTTGCTTATAAATTTCTCTCTACTCTTTCACTTTGCATATGAGACATTTCCAAGGTACGTTCACTATGAATTTTGTTGAAGCAATCCATTTATTCTTTAATTTCATTTCTAGGGAATGGATGCATTGCTTCAAAAAGTTTCACAGCATATTTATAATTTTCACCCTAACTTTAATCGTATTGTTAAGATAACTAAATGTGTGTAGAATTGCTATAAATTTTTCTCTCATTCTCCAATATTCTAGCTATAAATTTAGAAAACTTATGAATCATGTGGAGTACTTCCACTCATTTTTTGCAATATTAAAGAATGACAAGAACTGCTACCATAATTTGCAAGATTTCTAAATATGCAACAAGAATTAGTAAATAATAAAGCTTTTTTTAACAAGGTTAAGGATTTTGAAATTTTTAACAATATCTCTTTAGTGATCCTTCAGTTTCATCACAAGAGTTTGCATGAAAAAGTTGAACTATATTCATTTCTTCAATGCATATTTTTGTGATTAAAATAAATAAAATTAAGCAATAAATGAGAATTTGCATCAAGGATGATGACTTTGATATAATTGGGTTATGCAATTTAGATGCATAATGGTTTTATTATAATTTTGTGTATTGATATGAATATGCAATTTTTGTGTATTAATGATTTAGTATTGTTTATATGTAAGTTGTTTTATGAAATATATACATGCATACATGTATACATATGTAATGATTTGGAAAGAAATACAATCTTATAATAAATTTATAGAATTATTTGCTTATTTGCTTATCCATTTGTACTTTCATAATAGATTGTCTAATGATAATTAACTTTTACATTAAATTTGTATATTTGACATTTAGATCACAAAGTGTACCAAATAGAGGATATTAAAACATAAATAACTTTTTGCCTAAAATGATTTCTTTATATTCATAATTTGATTGCAGATAATATAATTACTATAAAAAACTTTCTATTAATAAGATTTCAGTTTTACACAAATAATTGACATTTAAATAACTTATAACATTGATTGTTTACAAAATCGACACCTAAAGATATAATTTTCTAGTGAGATAATGTCAACGTTTCACTTGTTAGATTTTAAAATGATTTATTAGAATAGGCTTATGAATAAGTGAAAGAAACTTTAAGTAAAATATGATTAAAGGTGGGTACGTGAGTTAGATAAGAGTTAGAAAAAATATTTTTCAAACTACTCTTAAGGCCCAACTTTTCATATTTTCCTTAAAACCGCCCTTAATCCTCATTTTCTCTAAAAACTTCTTCAATTCTCCACCTTTAGCCTTTCATTTCAAAGGCAAGCTAAATTATCCTTCTTATTTCTTTATCCTTTTAATTTTATCAAGGTAAGAACTATCTCACTTCAATATAGGCAATTTTACTCCCTTACTTTTTTCTTTTCCTCTTGAAAGATTGGAGTTTGAAACTAAAATGGATTTTAATATCTTAATCCTAAATCCTTTAATTTTGATGTGTTTAAGAGCAAATCAACTCTTAATCTCTCCACTAACAACCTTTCCTATGACTAGTAAGTGAATATTTTTTTAAATCTATGTAGACTACATAATTTGCTTAATGGCAAGTTAGTTTTCCTTTGAAATGTTTTAGTTTGATGATATGTTGAGTAAACTAGTGTTTAAGGAGAATTTTTTAATGATTTGAGGGATTATTATATTGATTTTGTACTTGAGAATGGTTCATTTATGAAATTATATATAAAGGTTAATTTTTTACGTAGATTTATAGCATGTGAACTATGAAATTTCCTGTAAAAAAGCATAAATAATCCAATTTATTAAGCTCAAAATGCAAAAGTTGCAACCTTAAATTGTTTTGTAAATTAATTCACTTGTTACAAAATCAAAACTTAAGGAAGTTAAATCAATTGGTAAATCAATTTATTAGAAATTAGAGAATAACATACCATACTTGAATCAATTCATGCTTTCTAGGATTCAACATTAAGCAACTAGAATTGATTTAGGAGTTTTTAAAGTAATTTATGTTTTCACACTTGAATTAAATATGATTAAGTAATTAAAGTATGAATACATATATTAATTAAATTAAAGGTAATGAAATAAGGATTTTAACATCTTTTGATTGCATAATTAGCAATTATAGTATAAATTTTGTTCAAACTTAACTATAACCTTGTAATTTGATACTAATTAAGTATCTTGGGGCCATGTAAATAAGGTATAGTACTATTTGACATATAAAGAGCATCATGAAATGATTCTTGCAATGATTAAGTTTAATTCTTTCTTGTTACTCATGAGCAATTATAATAAGAGTAGTATGACATTCTTACAAAATAAATCCTAGATTTGATATATGCTTGTGAGGAATAAGGATGACTTGAAAAGATAAGAATGGGTTTGTAAGGGATAAGAATAGATGAGAGTTATAAGGAGATTTTAATTATTTTTTTATGCTATACATTATTGATTTTCAATATAAAATGTTCATGACTTATATTAATGTAATGACTCTACATGAAATGGTGAAACTAATAATGAGTTGTGGTTTGTTTGAACATTTATGCTTGAATTAGAAACAATTGAAGGTAGATCTAGTTAGTAAGGCTTACTTTAATATGAATTGCATTCTTTGTCAAAATTTTTGCTCACTAAATTTTGGATTTATTCTTTCATGTTTATTTTGTAGACTCTTAAATGGATGCATCGCCATTATAATAGAGGCAAACCTTTAAGGCTATCATAAGTTGATTAGGTAGCAAATGATTATTATTCCTATAATTAGAATTGAGCCTTTGATTTATTCCATGAAGGCCTTGAATTTGTAAAGTATATACATATCAAGGTAGACAATGTAAGTTCTAGATAAGAAAGGTAGTTAAACTTATTTATCCCTAAAGAGTAAATAAAGATTATAAGTTAATCTAACTTATTTTTTATAACCAAATTAGTCGAGTTAAATAATAATATCATAACATGATCCTTAGTATATTCCTAATTGCTTCAATACTAACTTACGTTATTTGAGAAATATTTTAGCATAGAATGGCCGGTGGAAACTCATAATCTAATTTCATATTGATTATAACCTAGGGAGTGTCATGGCAATCAAACCTTAACATATTGATTTTGGAGTTAATTAACATGTAATATTACTACATTTATGAGATTATAAGGAAACTATAAAAATTTATGATGTCAATTTTGTAAATGACCATCATCTAAAGGTATCTCAAAAAATTGGTTAGGAAATTAAAAAGCTTATATGTTAGTTTTGAACTAAACTGATGTTTAAAGGTATGATAACTATTAGATTCATGGTAAATAAATTATACCTAAGATATCAATTTTCTTTAAATAACTAATGCTATAAATTTTATTCTCACTATCTATTTAAAATATCTCGGCAGTGCTTTAGTATTACATCTTTTAGAAAATTAGGAATATTTAAAAATATTTTATATTATATATTTATTTATTTATGATGATTGATACTAGGATAAGAGTTTATTTGAAAATAATAAAGTTTTATGATATGAATAAGCAAAATTAAATCATATTAAGGGTAGTGTATAATTAAACTTCAATGGGTGTGTATGGAGGAAATTTAGGGGTTATTTTTTCTATTTTGCCCTTAAATCATTCTTAAATTATTAAAGCACCCTTATTGTAATAAAACCCATCAACCCTACCTTTCTTCATTTTCTAGCCAAGTCTACCAAATTCCCCTTTCTCCTTATCTCTAATTTCATCTTTTTTTTAATTTGTAGCAAGATCTAGTGAAGGAAGATTAATTATTATCTTAAATCCTTGGCCAGAGTAAGGTAACATCTCCTAACTTAAAGTTGATTCTTAAGCTTTATTTAAAATAAAATAAATTAAGAATTTTGGACAATTCTATGATTTATGCTTGAATTAATGTTGATTAAGGAAATTGAATTACATTATATCTCCAATTAATGTTGATTTATACTTGTCGTCGTTATAGAATACTTGATCGTCGCTAAATACAAAAGTCATTAGAAAAAATATTGTCGGAATAGGTTCGTAGGTAAAGCCACTAACACTGACATAAAATGTCATCGATAAAAGTTCAAGTTTCTTCGACAACAAAGTTGTCATAGAAAATATTTTCAAAATTCAAAATTTTTTTAATTTTGACTTTTAGCAACGACTATTGGTCCATTCCAAAAATAATAAATAAAATAACTTTTAGCAATAACTTAACCTTTAGCGATGACTTTTGTTATCGCTAAAAGTTAAACTTTCAGCAACAACTTTTTTGTCGTTGTTAAAAGTCGACTTTCAATAATGATTATGTTGTCATTAAAAGTTTGATTTTTAGCAATAAATTTTTGTTATTGTTAAAAGTCAATTTTTAGTGATAATTTTTATCATTGCTAAAAGTTAGAGTTTTTTATTTTTTTAATTTATAGAAATTATATTCAACACTTATTTTTTATAGTAAAATTTTAAAAATATTAAAATAAAATTTGTAAATTAAAATTATAATTAAATATAATTAAAATAACATATCATATTTAATAACATAAATTAGAATATTCTTTATTTCAATTTAGTTAAATTAATTTTATCCTTTTTTAAAATTAATTTTATCTAATTTAAATTGTACAAATGAAATTTATCAACGATACTAATAATAATGTACAACATGATCATATGACTGAATATAAAAAAAAGAATAATCATAAAATAAATGTATAAATAGAATACATATAAATAAATTCATTACAACAAATTAATACTTATACTATGATTAAAATCATGGTACAAGATCAAAATTTCTATGACTATGTTATTTAGTCTTGAAAATACTATTTGAATGGTCTCGTGGTACAAGTAAGCAAGACAAACTAATTGTTATGGGAAATCTGTTAATACTTTTGACTCACATCTAGTTAGGATAAATCATTAAAATTCTATCTATTTAGAAATTATAAATTACATTTATTGAGAATCGAACCAGAATCTCTAAGCTAATGAATGTCATATCTTATCATTGCGTTAATTTGCTTTTTTAATAGTATAATACAATGTATTTTATATAGAGGTTTGATTAACCGATTAACTTCAAAAATAAAACTAAACTTATGTAACACTAATTATATAATAAAATATTACATAAATATATATAATAAAAATACACTAATACTAAAATATTTTATAATTTTATTTTAAAAATTAATTTTTTATAAACTAAATTTCTATTTATTTCGATACTCCTTTTACTTATATCAAATTTATCAATTACAAATATCATATATCAAATTTATTTCTCATAAATAATTAATTAGTTAATTTTATCTTTTTATTAATATTTTTTATTAAATATTATTAATTGAGTTATTACAAAATAAAAGTAAAATTTTTACATCTTTTAAATAATTTTTTATTATTTTCTAAAATTCCTTCAATAAAGATTAAATTATATGAAATAAATATCCAAATAAATCATAACTTTGAACTATTATATATATTTAAATTTTAATCATAAATTAAAATTTAAATTATTATAAATTATTGAATTTTTATTTTTATTAATAATATATATTTTTATCATTCATAAATATAAGTTAAATTATTCGAACCTTCACAAATTTTTTATATTAATTTCTACTCCCATATGTTATTTATATTTGATTTCTATTCTTCCATTTATAAAGTCATTAACCTACCAATAAAATTACAAATAAATAAATTAAATTAATTAAACTATTATTTAGAAGAAAAGAAATTATTACATAATATATGTAAGAAATGAAATTAATAAAGGATGAAAATAAAAATTTAGACTATTTTATATATATATATCACTCCTTTAAATATAATTTTCTTAAAATTTTTAAATATAATAATTTTATTATTATTAAATTATACATAATTTTACATAACTATTATTTTTATTTTTTTAATGAAAGTTTTGTTAATATTATAGTAATGAATGTAAAATTTATTATTACATATTTCTATAATAAAACTTATTATAGCTTATCTCATAAATTATACTATTTATATATAATATAATAATTTTAATATTTTCATAATATATATATATTTTTTGTTAACACATTTTTTAAAAATAATGTGATGCGATAAAAAATAAATTTTTTATAATATTATATACCTTGAATGATTTTTTAGTTGATATTTTAAAAATTAGACTGAATAATGAATTGAAAAAATTATTATATATGTATGTATTATATATATGTAAATGTAAATCCTATTAATTTTCAATTTTAATATTTATAAAATTTAAATTCATTGAATAATTATATAATATAATATTTAAAATATTATAATATTTATTTTATCAATATATATTAATTTCATTATATAAATTTAATTGATGAAAATTTAAATAATTATTTATTATTTAAGAAGAATATTTACATTCTAATAAATATTAAATTTGATACATATGTAAATAAAAATGCTTACGAGTAAGGTTTGGAGTTTAACTCCTATTTCAATTATTTTAAGAAAAATAATAAAAGTACATAATTATATAATTTATAGGTAGTTCTATTTTTTTACATATATTTTATGAATTAATTAATTAAAAATGTTAAATTCTATACCTTTTTTATTTTGATTAATGAGACTAATCAGTTGATTAATTGATGAATTAGTTATTTGTTAAACATAATATATAAATATTTATATTTTTTATTATCTACTATATTGTAGCATGTTACACTTATTATAAATAATATTATATATATATATATATATATATATATATATATATATATATATATATATATATATATATATATATATATATAGTTACAAAAATGATATATTTGATTATAATTTTATTCATAAAATTAATTCATGGCATAAGTAATACTTTGTTATAGATAAATTTTTTATATATATATGATAGAATAAGTTATATTTTCTCATAAAAAATACATATTTGTAACTTAATTTATGGTACAAGTAATACTTTGTCATATAGAATATGTTTTCATAACTTAATTTATGGTACAAGTGATATTTTACTATGAGTAAAGTTTTTCCATAGCATAAGTGATATTTTACTATAAAGAATGTGTTATCATAGCTTAATTTTATGGCACAAGTGATATTTTACCACGGAGATTATATTCCCGTAGCTTTATTTGTGACATAAGTGATATTTTGTCATAAGTAAAGTTTTCCCGTAGCATAATTTTTTAATTTTTTAGATATTTATTTGAATTTTTTTGTTTTCATGGCAAATCGTAAAATTACCATAATTTTTGAATTTTTGTGGCATAGTTTGTGGCACAAGTATTAATTTATTATAGTGATTACATATACATAATCCATATAAACATGTACATATAAAAAAATTATATATACATAATAGTTCACAGGGAGAAGAGGTGCAGAAATCTCGATATACCATCATTTGTGCTAGGATTATTATTGTCATAATCTTAACGGCATGGACAATACATCAATAGTAGTGGCTGAGAAGGATCGAGTGGCTGCACAACACGTGCAGTGGCAAATCTACTCGGCTTAAGCAGTTTAATAGCAAATGGAGGTGGAGGCTGTACAAAAACCTTAAATTGATTTTAATTTTAAATATGAAAGAGTCTAAACAAACTTGGCCATAAAACTATTTAGCTTTAAAATCTAAACATCTAGATAATATATTATAAGAATTATGTATTTTTTAAAATATGTTTTTATAATTATATTAATTTTTTACGTTACATTATTTCAATGAAATTAATAATTTTATTCTTCTAAACTACATCATAAATTTTGAAATTTGTAAATAAAATGTCATAACGATTCCTTCTTTCATTAATCTAACCAAATAATTCACAACTATATTGTATTATATAAAATTATAATTCAAAGGTTACATAACAGCAATAAAATTTATATTTATAAATTTTACATTAAAAATAAAATTATATAAATAAGTTTAATATTTACAATATATAAAATTATACAAGATTTATTTCATACCAAAGTAATCATACCATTAACTTCATTAATTCATTACAAACTATTCATCATACAAATTATACATTATAATAAAATATATAAATTTTAACTTATATACCTTAATGGTAAAAATTTACCGATCAAATATTTTCTATATACCTACCACGAATAATGATAAATAGCAACAATAACTAATAAATCAATATTATAAAAATAAAATATTATAATACATAAAAAATATATTTAAATAATAAATATACTATATTATAACAAAATTACAAAACTAACTTACCTTAGGTTTCTCCCATAGTTCCCTCATCATCGCGCACAAAATGAGAGTTGAATGGTGCTGGGGTGTATTTATAAGGAAACTCTTCAGCGACGATAAAATACTTAGTCGTTATACTTTATCATTGCTGAAGAGTTGTTAGTAAAAATTCTAACCTTTCACTGACGATATTGTTATCACTAAAGAGTAAAAACGGATATTTTTATTCTTCAGCAATAACTCTTGTCATCATTGAAGGGCAGGAACAATTTCCCATTAAACCTTTTAGTAATGACAAAAGTCGTCATTGAAGAGTGAAAATTTCTTGCCTAATTTTTTTGCTCTTTTTAACAACAACTTTGTTGTCGCTAAAGATTTTATTTTCCTATCGATTTTTTTGGAGTCCCAAGAAATGCAATTTCTTATATTACTAGCGATTGTGTCATTGGTGATACTTTCAATGGCAACTAAGAATTTGTCATTGCTAAAAGTGTTACTACTGTTGTGCTTTTTTCTTGTAGTGTCATTCTCATAACCTTCCTCTCTCTTTTTTATACACATGTAAATGGATAATCTACTTAACTTATTTATGTTATTAGGTTTTTATAATATTTGAACTTCAATGTTGGATACTTTACTGATTTGATACAAACTTGTAAATGGAATAGAATTTTTATTATTGTTAAGTTGTAAAACTATTGTAGATAATGGTTTGATATTAAAATATAGGTTAATATTGTTGTAGGATGATAAATGTTGAATAAATGACCATTTGTATTATGCAATTGACAAGAAAGTTAGAAAACCTAGTAAGTAATTGACTTTAGTGATTGATTGATTATAGCTTTAGGATTTATTCCTAATAGACCTATAATCAACCACTATAGTTAATTATTCCCAAATGACTTACCTTTAAAAGCTAATAATCAACCATGGTAATTGATTATAGCTCCCAAAAATTCTTTTTGAGATATCTATAATTAATTATCATATTCAGTTATCACAAAATCTATTACTTGTGAATGGAAATAATTAAGTATTATAATTGATTATAGACTCCAAGTTTTGTTTTTGGAGCCTTATAATTGACTACCATAGTTAATTGTCTTTATTTTATGTCTTATTTTGTGTTTATGATGGAATTATATGATGTTAATAAGTTGTGTAGCTTAAGCATTAATATAATTAGCTTGTGGATAAGTTTATTGATGATTTTGAAATTGAAATCCTAGATTAGGATCTGATAATGATTGGAAATATGATTGAAGGAAATGATATATTAAAATTATGTTAAAGTACTTAATCCAAGAAATCATTGTAAGGGGATAAGACAAACTTTAGGGGATAAGGATGGAGTTTATAAGAAGATAAGAATGATTAAGAATCATAAGAAAATTTAATTGCTTTCTATTTTTCTTATTCATTATTAAAATTATTATTATTAGAGATATGCTTATTTGTATGAACTTGAATTGCCATGGTTGGAAAAGGCTTATTATATTTAATTATAAATATTATTATTTCAATTTAGTTAGGTAGATTGTTTATTTAATGAGTCAATAACTCATTATTTTAGTTGTTTCTTTTCTTATATATACTCTAGTAGAAGCTCTTCCTTCACCAATACCATAGGACTAAATCCTTCAATATATAACCTATTTAAGGTAACTATAGTTATTTGGAATATTGCAAATAGAAATATATCTTAAGCCCTATAGAGAATGGTGAATATGATACTATATAATTACTGACTATAAAGTATGTTTGATACTATTAGATTTGTGTGATGGTACCAAACTTTGACATTAATTTAGGCTAGTGGAAATCTCATGACCTAGAAAGGTCATGATATGTAACTTTCATTATCTAGCTTGAAAGGTTAGGTTGAAGATCAAGACTACTCCTTTGTCATTTCATTTTGCACCTTTAAAGTTGATTAAAAATCTTGTTGAGGGACTTGTTTGCTCTGATATATTCTGTTTTCACATATTGGCATGCCTTCAATAAGAATCCTTCTAAATGTGAAGCTTACCAATATGTGAAAGTAAAGATATTATAGTAGAAAAATCCTTTTACAAATATTTTGTCATCTCTAAGTATGCCATATGAAATAGAAGGGAAGTTGTCATGATAGTCTCCCTAAACTCTATCATTAGTAACAAAGATAAATTTATTACCTAGATCTCATATGAAAAGTTTTTTTTTAATAGAACAATATTCAATAGAAAGGAATGGGTAGCAAAGATAGGCTAAATTTGTATGGATTAATATAAAGAAAATGATAGCATTTCTTATTTATATTTCATAATCTCAATGTATAAATTGTTTATTTGAAATGAAAAGTCAAATGTTTAATGTAAATTATAATATTTTCTACATATAGTAATAAATAAAAATTACATAATATATTTTCTTAATAAATTATCTTCTTTTTCATATATTTCTTAATTTACTTTTGATATGTTGGTGTTTTTATCTATTTGTATATGAAAAAATCCATAAAGAAATAACATTGGTGTTGTTAAAAATAACTAATGTAGTAATGCCTAAAGGAATTGTAATGCTTTCGTAAATAGTGTAAGTTAAATAAAATAAATATCGATAAATTATAAAGGTAACAAAGTGTTGGTATGTGTCCTAGAACCAATCATATAAGATGATTGAAGTTATACATAATGTATTATATTTTATTTTAGGTAATTTAATTATTATATTTTATTTTTATTATTATTATGCGCAATTTATAACTTAATATAATGATTATCCTTGGAATAGCTTTACTATTTCTAAAATGCCCCTAGTCAAGTAGTATTACGAAAATGATAGTAATAATACATCGAGACTAGCATGTATAGTGACTGATGATTACGAATCATGGATATGTGATATCAAGTCAATACATGAGTACATTGCTAGTGAACAATGTATTGGACTGACCCACTATAAGAATATTACATGGATAAACGTGTCATAAGTTATTCTCATATGATCACAAATACACATAAACCTTTCACCTGAAGTTATTACGGTTCCCTACATGAGGAATTACTCACTTTAATATTATCCTATGTCACCTTTAATCAGAATGACAAGTAGGACATTGATTGAGTGTGTTATAAATCGTGCAGAGGAAAGTGAGTGATGTAAATGGGATTTTATTACTCTTGTATAAAAGAGAAATATCCTTAGGCCCCTTGATTGAGTGAGACTTAGAAATGCATGGCCATGCTCAGTTAAATTAATATGTGATATTAATTATTTATTTTAAGTCTACTCAGTATCAAGAAATATAAATTGAACATTGACGAGGATGACACATTCCATGCCTCCAGTTCAATTTGGATATTATTACAAAAGGGTTATGATGCAAAACGTTGATCATATGTTAGGTGGATGTCAAATCACAGACATTCTTACTACTTGAGTAGCAGTGATGTATTGCTAGATACCGCTTACTGTCTATGACTCAATAAATGAGTCATTGTTAACGTAGTAAGAAACTACAGGGTCACACAAAAGGAGTAGGAATAAGACAATAATTAATTAGACTTTAATTATATTAATATCCAATTAATTGGACTTATTTTCGTGCATATATATATTATTAAGAATAATAATTCACATTTTATATATATATATATATATATATATATATATATTATGTGATATTATTTGATATTAAAGAAATATCAAATAATTATCTTATCAGATATTAGATAAATATATTATGAGATAATATTATTCTGATATTTGATAACTATATGTAATTATCTAATAACTAAGATATTTATATTATGAGATAATATTATTATTTAATATTAGATAATTAATAGATAAGTCCTATCTCTCCCCATTATCTCTAGGATAAGGATAAGATGAGTTGTTAAGTGTGATTAGGATTTTGGAAGCATTATCCTAGTTGGACTAGGATTATGGCTTGCCTAAGTTCTATAAAAGGGGACTTGAGGGCAGCACTTTAATCATACGTTTTAAGCTTCCATATAAATCCTAAATCACTCAGAAAACATCCAATCCTAATTCTTAGAGAGAAAAATGCATCCTAGCAGACGCGTGGAGGGTGAGAGGTTGTTGTTCACTCCGTGTGGATACCGTAGAGACGCTGTACCTTCCGGCTGGCGTTTGATTCATCCGCTCTCAAGTTTTGATCAGTAGAAACACGAGTGCCCAATAGGTAAAACCCTAATCATTGACTTATGCTTTTTGCATGGATCCTAGGTAGAATTCAGATCAAAATTTTAAAATTTCGCTGCATGTGATAATCTGAATTCCCAACACAAAGAAATAATGTTTGTATTTATTTTTACTTAATTTGTAAAATTGTTGCTTCCAAAAGTATTAATAAAATAAGTTCACCAAAAAAAGATGTTGGTTTCTTACAAATAACAAATGTGAAATTATTATTATTATAAACAATGATGTAACCAACATCTAATAGTCGATATGGTTTATTTGATTTCACTTTATATGTCAATGATTTTTAATAATAGACATAGACATTAATACAATGTTACTCTATACAACTATTCATCCAATCAAAAATACAAATGGAATTACAACAGAACAAAGATAGACTAAAGATTAGACTAAAAAGGGGACAAAATCAAAATTCCTCTAACATAAAGCTCTTTAAAGCTTAAGACAATCTATAAGAGAATTGCAAAGTACAAAATTTTCTTTTACTCTTTTGTACAAATAATATATACTCATTAAAACCCTTAATATTTTCATTCTAGATGTGTGATTAAATCTTTTTGTTTTAATTGTGTAGTAGTTTATTTAAGCTTTATCTTTGTGCATGCAAAATCTTTAACTTAGAATGATTAGGGTTGATGCTCTATGGGCTCATAAGTATGCACCATAACCCAAAGCAATTTCCTAATGCAATTTCAAGATACTAATATTCTCATTTTTAAAATTATATTTACATATATAATTACTTGCTTATTGTTTGTATTTTATTAATTATTTTTATTTGATTAATGTTGGTTTCATATGAGAAATGTACATAATGAAGAGAAAAAGATTTGAATATCCTTAGATAGAAAAGCATCTATGATAATAAGAAGGTAATTTTACTTCTACCAATAAATATTTTCTTTGTAATTAGTGCAACAACCAAATTGTTATGGGCTTATTTTTCCCTTATAGTTTGAAACATAGTTTGGCCATATACTAACATATAGTAATGCAATCTTGAGATATTATCTAATCAAATGTACTAATTATATGGAATTAATGTAATGAGAAATGTGGCTTTTGTTTTATTAGAGTTATTGTGTATTGAGTTGAAGAATATGAGATTATGTATATTAATATGAAATGCTACTTTCTATTTCATTTGGGGTGTTCTGTATGTATTTTGAAAATGAAGTATTGTAGAGTTTGTTTCTATTTCATTTGGGGGTTATGTATGGTATGAAATTAGGAATTAGGAATAGTGTAATACAAAGTATTTTAAGAAGTTATACAAAATTGAGGATAGTACAAAGAAAAGTAGTGAATTTTTTTTGGATGGGAGGACATTCCATATTGATTTTTTGATGAAATTGATGTGGTATATAGATATTTCAAGTCAATTTTTTAACACCATCGATATTTATGGATAAGTTTCAATGATGATTATATGGCTAAACCCAACATTTTTATTTTAACAACCAATATCTTATCTCATAATGTTGCATGTCTTGTAAAGAAATGATGATGGTGTCATTGATTGGAAAATCGATATTATTATTTTCCTCATCGATTATATAATATACATCATAAAAAAAATATATAATGAGACACTGGTTAAAAATCAATATACTATTTGCTAATATTCAACGTTTATTTATAATTATAATTATGTAGTAGTAATTTTTTTTGGTAAAATTACATAACTTTTTTTTAGAGTTTTGTGGAAAGTAAACCTTAATAACTTTCTCCAAAGATTTGAGTTATCAAAACTTCATTACCTCAAAATTCCAATGAATCGTCTCCAATCCAATGATACTAAAACATGGATTTTGTTACCATAAAGTCTTGCAACAACAATATTTCATCTCAAGTATGATTCGATGTACTAAAAATAAATAGATTCACATGGTCAAATTTTGCGTGAGATATAAATAATCTAGTAATAATTCACGGTACCTATTTGTAGGTTGTTTAGAAGTCTCACTTCCATATTGACAAGGATAGGTCTAAATTGTTGTTTATTAAACTCTCTAGTTTGTTTGAATAATTGAACATTTAAACCTATTTATTTGATCCACTATCCGTTTTTGAAGTAACTTAAATTTCATATTTTAAGCACTCGAACAACATAGATTTTTTTAATCATAAATTTGGTTAAAAATAACCTTTTATTTAATTAGAGCTCCGCTACCAATTTTTAATAATTTAGAAGTAGCATCTCCTATTGACGAGGAATGGTCAAAATCTCTACCTGTTTACCAAACCATATTGTTCACCTTAATTAGTCCTTAATTATTCAAGACATTTAGAAATTATATTCATAACAAAAACACTAATTACATTTGTTAATATTATGCGCAACTACTCAATCAACATAGATCGAGAGTGGAAAAGTGAAATGAATGTAAATAAGATCATATATATATATATATATATATATTATTTTTTTTAGTGACTCAATGGAACCAAAGTCCGAAAATAAAAAGTGAAACAATTAATTGTGCATAAGCTCCACCTTCCAATCTTGACTATATAGCGCTTCTGCTTGTTTGGGATGTTCAAACAAGCTGCCAGTGCCCGATAATCACTTAAATCAAAAATTGATTTTTCTACTACTTATATTTTAACAATTTGAATTTATTCACAATTTATTTCTTATCGTAAGGTACTTATAACATATATGTTTTTGCATTAAAAAAAAATCATTTTTCATCTTTCTATTGATGAAAAATTTTAAACTTAAACATAAATATAATGTTTTTATCTTCGTAAGTAGATTTGAATATGCTATTAAATTAAATATGGCATTTTCTATTAAACACTTAAATTAGAGTTTTTTTTTATAATTTATCAATAATTTGTGGGATAAAGTAAGTATATATTGAATTAGTGATATTTATAAAGAAATACAAAATTATTTGGAAGACTATTTTATGTCGTGTGAAATAGGTTTTTTTTTAAGCTATTAACTATTAAGGTGTGCTGTAAATGGGTGAGGTGGGACCCATTTGGAGGTTACCAACGGAACATACTCCGAGTTTTGATGCTCATAGCCAAGTCCTTTAGTGGCGTCAACATCTGTTTACTAATCATTGTTTCCCCCACTAAGCGCAAAGTTAAAATAGTGATTAGTGTAAACACGTATTGTATTTTAGGTTTGACCATATCTAGGCGGCTATTTCTCATTGGATGGAACCACCTCACCGTGAGAAACTCCATCTTACTTTTGGGATTGCAAAAAAAAAAAATGATATGAAGAATCTTGTGTAAAACCATGGATATTTGTTCAATAAATCACATTTAAATTGAGTATATTACTATTTAAATTTAAATTTAACAATTAAACATTTAATAGTATTTTCATTTAAGTATCACATTACACTCATACAATGAATCCAACTTGTTTGAAGTATAAAATATACTCTAAATAATAGAGTTTTTTTTATAAGAAAATTTAGGGTATGGCTGTTTATAAGTTTAAAAATTATTTTTTTAATTGATTGTTATTTATTAAATTCTAAGCATTTGATTTTTTTTCCAAAATTATAATGACTTATTTTATTTTTTAAAGTACATCTTATATTTTAAAGAGTTCGATTTCTTAAATAAAATATTTTGTAATATATCTAATATCTAGTTAATAACCTTGTGATTTGATAAAATAGTGAATAATATATTTTACAAATCATCAATTGTTATCAATAGAAGAGTAATTTTATATTTTTAATTAAAAATAATTTACAATTGAATTTTTGTTGTGTTTAAAGTGATGCATCCTTAATAAGTTTGAATTTATCCATACCCGATTTATTGCAGTTAAGAGCCTTTTATTTTTTACTTCTGAAAGAAGGGATAGGCAGAATTTTTTTTTTAAATAATAATATGCAGATCTCCAAAGGTGAAGTCCCTTACGTTTTTAAGACTCGTGTCTTTTCTACATAATTAAGGATTTCTTTTACTATAAAATGAAGATAAAATGTGTCCCGATTATACTAATTTTATTAAGTTAAAAAAAGGAAAAATAAATAATATTTAGTCCCTTCCGCACAAAAAAAAGTGAAGAAATTAAAAAGCAACAAAAACAAGAAGCTAAGAAGAAAGTATAAGAGAATTTTAAGAAGCAAAAGACTAAGAAGTTGAACAGTGTGGGAGTGTGGAACTGGGGAGCCACGCTAGTGGCAAACCCTCACAAAGCCGGCAAATCCCCGTTTTAACGGAACAGCTTCGTGCGTCGTGCTATATTTATGTGCTACAAACACCTTACCTTTTAACATGGATTATCCCCTTAGCCCAAAACCACGGTGGCTTTCTCCATTGTGGGGTGGTTCCACCACTCGTGCCACCACCATTTTGACACATATCTTTATAATTACATATGTCATCCTAAATCCATTTTTTTTTCTCAAATTGCCATCAAATGATACAACTTTATATGGCTTAATTTTGTATCATAAATTAATATGGATTTAGTTTCATAAATTTTGTGTTTTGTAGTGCTTAATATTTGAGAGATTCTTGCACACACTTGAATTGTTGTGTATTTGAAGAAAGAGATGACACAACTAAAAATATAAATTATAATTATTTTTAGTTATCTTACAAATTTTATGTATTTGTTCAAGACCTCAAGCATTATGCTTAAGAACTATTTATTCCAACGACAAGGAAAAAAAATCTAAGAGATACTTGATTAAAATAAATGTGGTAATTTAAAATTTTGATAGTTTTATTAATAGGATGTGGTTCTATTAATATATTTATCAATTAATAAGCACGAGAATAAGATTCAAATCATCTTCTTACTATTTTATTTTATTTATTTTCTAATTAGACACTTTTCTGTCAATAATAATGGATGCTTTAATAAAAAAAATTTTAAAATAAAAATGGGTATTTAGTTTAGATAAAATAATTTGATAGTTTCACCTTTTTTTTAAATAATGAAGATGCTATTAAAAATTATATAACAAAAATGCATATATTTTATTTAAACCAAGAAATTTATTAAAAAGAATCTTCTATTTTATTTATAGTATTTGATATTTAGTGCCACATAAAATTAGTGAGTATTTAAAGCTGTTTTTATAATTTGATATTGCAACATTCAACCTTGTCCTAAGAATAGGTATTGTGATATATTATTGATTTTTGAGTAGGTAATTTCATGGAAAGTTCAACTGAATATTTTGTTAATACATTATCATTTTTACATTGAAATTTGTTTTTTATTTTACTTATTTTTTATAATTTTTAGAAATTAATGTAATAATAAAATACTTAATTTTTTGAGAAGTTGATTTTTTTTTTGGGATTATTCTTTTTCAAAAGAATAATTTGTTTTAGATTTTATGAGTAAAAAATTGAGATAAGAAATCATTTCAAGAAAAATTGTATAATGGAAAATTTAAAAGTGTAATAAATTTTAAAGATTTTATACTAAATTAATCAAAAATAAAAAAATTCTATTAAAGCTAAGAAAATATTCACATTTAAAAACACCATGAAACTCAAGGGGGAAGCGGTAGGTCTGATTAGAAGTTGGTGGGCCACTAAGAGCCGTTTGATGGAAGGAAACCTTACATCATGATTCATGAGTAAGCAAGTTAGTGGATTTTCTTGCTAGCCAAAAAAGATAGAAAAGCCGATTTTGAACTAATTTTATCCCAAAAAAATAATTAGAAAAAATAATTGATTAGACTGCTTGTGGTTTTCATTCTTTTCAGGCGTGCATCGGAGAAGGGGCGCGGGCCATCACGGATCGGCTCGAGCTGACTTCCAAAACCATGCGTGCGCCGTGTGCTACGCCGAAAACCAGAAACTCGGCTTTTGAAAGCAACGGCTCCGTCGGCTGGCTTCAGCGGCTCCGGTCAGATACTTTTATACCACGCTCTATTTTTCGTGCGTGTAATTGCGGCAAAGTTACCACACATAATCTTCGAGCTGGAGAGTGTCGTACACGCGCAGCATTTCGAGATTGGTGAAAATATTATGTGATAAATTGGGGGGGGGGGAGGGAATCGATGAAACCTCGGTGAATTAAAAGTTGGATTAGTGAAATTAAATAGAGACAATAGCTTAATTTTTTTTAAATAAAAGGGAAAGAATTAATTGGGAATTTAAATTCACGGAATATCGACTGAGATTTGGATCTGAGCCTGAAATGATGAGATTGAATAGGTGGCAAACAAGTTCTGACCTTATCACTGTAAATTTATTAAGCTCCAATAACTTATAAACCAAAATAGACAAAAGAAAGTTTATTTATTCATGATTTGAATTTATTTTGTTTATTTATAATTTAAAATATTAAAACTGATCTAGATAGGATTTGTTCCGTCAACATTTTAATAATGGGAGATAGCTTTTTATAAAAAATAAAATTTGAATGCATTTATTACATGATTCTTTTATTCTTTCATTAAAAATAAATTAAATTAATGAGAAAGAAGCGAGAAGAAAGATAACAGAGGAAAGGTATTAACCTTTCCATACTTTAATTGTTGTAAAAATATAAATATATTTTTTTTAGAAAAAATATATAAAATTTGGACCGGAGTTAATCGGTTAGTTCAATTCGTCAATATTGACCGGTTTATATCAGTTTTAATTAATTCATACAGATTTGATCAATTTAAATTAATTTATATATATTCCCGGTTTAATATCTTTAATTAGATTGATTTATTGATTAATTTACTGATTCGATACAATTTTTAAAATTATACTTTTTTTTATTCATAAATTTTAGTTGCAAAATAAAAGAAAAAGGAAGATTAGAGTTAATCCTTCAACATCGATATATTTGTGCCCATCTGGATTTAGGTTATTTTTAGAATTTCCTATACATATTAATAAGAATTCAAAAAGTCATGATTTAATAATTCAGGGTCTAATTGTGTATATCTTCCTTTTTTAAAAAATATTTTTAGATTTATAAAAATAAATAATAAATATTTGGATAAATAAATAAATATTTTATTTAATTATAAAATTAACATTTAAAATAAAAATAAGTTAAAAAATATTAAAAATTTATTTTTAAAGTTATAATTTTTAAAAATAAATTTTAAAAATAATTTATTAAATAAAAATTTTTATTTTGAAAAAAAATACTTTTAAAAACAATAAACTCACAAATCCCTTTTTTTTTCCCATCCTTTCCATTCTCCTCCGTTATCCTGTCTCTTCTTCCCCCAGTTCCCAAGCCCGTTGTTAAATCACAACGAATGGTGAATAGAGTTTTATAATTAGATTATTTGATCTGTGAAAAAGCTTTCCAAGCAAAAATTAATATGCGAAGGAGATATAATTTTTTCAAAAATAAAATTTAAGTAAAATTTTTAAATATTTATCATAAATTTTTTATTTAAATTACGACAGTTATATTGCTCTATTAATAATCAATAATTTCAACTTAATAATTATAATAATTAATAATATTGCAATTATAATAAAATAATTAATATATATCATAATTTAAATAGAAAATTTTATAACAAATACTTAAAAAATGTTATCTAAATTTTATCCGTTTTTCTAAATGTATTTCTTTGGAACGGATATTTTATTGCATTGATGAGAAAGGATTACATAAAAGATATGTGAATTATATTTATTTTTATGGAATAAAAATATTATATACATCAAGAATAAAATTCAGATCTTCTATATTTATTAAATTAAGTTTTATATATTTATAATTGTAAAAATACTTAGACTATTAGATATAAATATACAAAAATACGACAACTCTTTATTCATTTTCATTATCTATTTAAATTATATAATAACTCTTAATTTATATTCATCATCTAAATTTAAAACATATTATTGATATGTATAATATTGCTGATGATTGAGATGTTTGATAATTGAAAATTCTGGTGACTTTTGATTGGTTTAATTAAAATTAGTTAATTGATTTGTTAAGTCATATAATTTTAATATTTAGTAATCATTTGATTTAATTAATTGATTATCTTTCAAAAAGTTATTTTAAAAATGCTGCTAATACCAATATTTTTAATTGATTATTAATTGACTGACTTATAAAAGAACTAAGTTACCCAAATTAATTTTAATATTTTCAACTTTCTCCTAAAAAAAACCTAAAAGACTCATATTAATTTGTTAAAAGAAAATTTAATAATTGTAAAAATTATATTAATTTAATTTAAAAAATATTTAATATATAATAAATTATAATGATATATTATTTACAAAAAATTATTAAAATAAAATAATATTCAAAGAATTTATAAAATATATTTACATTCTTATTTATTATTTTATATATAAATAATTAATTAAATTAATTAATTATTATAATTATCAATTAATTATTAAACCAGAACGATAAAAACACAATGAAATGAAAAAAAGTGCTAATAAACCATAACAAGCAAGTCATTTTGGCATTTTAAACGCCGCTGTAAAGCTGGACCTCACCTAAAAAGATATACTACATCCCCTCCCCCCCCCCCCCCCCTCCCACCCCATCCCGCAAGAGAGAAAAAAAAAAAAGGAAAAGCACTAACTTAGTTATAGAAAAAGGAGGGCAGTAGGGTTATTTTCTTTCGAGTAAATCCTCTTTAGTTGACGTGAAATTTATTTTTTTCTTATTTTTATTTTTTATAAAATATTTTATATTAATTTTATTCTCATCAAATATTAATTTATTTAATTTTATTTTTAGATAAATAAAATTAAAAATATAATTTTTATAAATATTTATAAAATAATAAAATTAATATAAAATTTCAGTTTATTCTTTTCCTTTTTGCTACAAAACTCAGTCTCACACCAAGCCGTTGGAGCTGCTTTTTGAGGCTATAAAATAAGACTCCCTTCGAGTACTTCAGTTCTTATTTCTTACTGATCGGAACAACGTCCCCTTTCCTCTTTGATCTCCATATACTCTCCCACCCAAAAGTCGAATCAGAATTCAGAATACCAAAAACATTGGTTTTTCATTTTCACCTTTCTCATCAAACACTGCTTTCTCCACTCCAACAGAAAAAAAAAAGAAGAAAGAAAAAAAGAATCTCCAAGCCAAGCTAAAAAAAAGCAGCAAGATTTACAGAAGAAGCATATAATATTTGCCAATGCCTGCTGTGGCTGCTTATAGCTATTTCTATTTATATATATAGGTGACGAAAAGGGTCTTTTGCTTTCAGACTTTCTTTCTCTGCATAAAAAATAATCAGCTTTGAAAACTTTCAGACGCTGTGGAATTTCTTTTTCTGCTTTTGCGGCCCTTCGCCGTCTTCCAGTTCGGCCCTGAAACTTCTTTTCTGTGCCAAGTAGATTTCCGCATTAAGGCTTCGGCTTTAATATTCTGGAGCTTCTTCTTCACAGGATAAGGAAGCCAGATTCTGAGTTCAGAGATCTTTCTGCAATTATTTCATCCCATTTAAAGCTTTCTCTGGAAAAATCTGTGAATCAGAAAGTGAATTCCCTCCTTAAAAAAATCTCGTATAAACAGAGGAAAGGCCATTTGTAAGAAAATAACCATTTTTGTTTGGAATTGAGATCTGACTTTATTCGTAGTTTTTGGTTTTTCCTCAGCTTTAGGGGAAAGAGACATCTCAAACAAACAAGGTTAGTCGAAAGTGATCAGTATTTCATTTTTTTTTTCTCTCTACTTACTGAGAAAATTTGTGCCCACTTCGATTTTTTCTCATTTCCCCACATCTTTTTTCTTGGATTTAAGGGAAGGAATTTGAGCATTTTAAAGCCTGTAATGGGATTTTTTTTTGTATTTTTTTAAAACTTTTTAGCAGTCTTCTGGATCTGGGGTCTTGTTGGCTTTCGTTTTCTGGGGTTGCGTTTTGATAATGGAACTTTTGTCTGACTCACTGTCCTTTTTTATATATATTTCAGATTCACAGGGATTTAGAAGTTTGCTTCTAGTTAAAAGCTTGATAATACAATGTTGCCTCAGAAGCAGGCAGAGGAAGCCATAGTTGCAACCACCAATCTCACTGAAACAGAGAATGAAGTTGTGAGGGAAGAAGAGAAGGAGCAAGACAGCTCCATTTTCAGCATCAAGAGTCTCCTCTGGCATGGAGGCTCTGTTTGGGATGCTTGGTTCAGTTGTGCTTCAAATCAAGTACTCCCACTAAAACTCCATCACCAAAAAAACCAATTATTTCTCCAATCTAACACCCGTTTGATCTCATTGTAAAAAATCAATTATTATACAAGAAAATCCAGTCACAACTTATAAGTTCTGCTATCAATCATGCAATTATGGTGTAAAAATTTTGGTCAAACTGAAGTCTAAAGTTATAGCTTTTGATTCTACTCAAATTTATCGTGAATTTGGTGGTTGGACTGCCATACCAAACAGGCCGTAAGCTTATGATTAACCATTTAGTTGATACTTTTTTGAACAGGTAGCTCAAGTGCTCTTAACGCTGCCATATTCCTTCTCTCAACTGGGGATGGTATCAGGAATCTTGCTTCAAGTCTTCTACGGACTCATGGGAAGCTGGACAGCATATCTCATCAGTGTTCTCTACATAGAGTACCGAACCAGAAAGGAAAAAGAAAACGTCAGCTTCAAGAACCATGTCATTCAGGTACAGCCCATGTTTGGATGACAGGAAAATAAAAGTAAAGTAAAGAAAAGAAAATTTTGATTTTTCCTTTTCGCACAATTAATTCGACCGCCACAGGATCCTAATCTTAAACCACAGTGATTAAGCTTTTAACAAGTGTTTGTGAAAATGTTTCAGTGGTTTGAAGTCCTTGATGGATTGCTGGGTCCATATTGGAAGGCTGTGGGGCTGGCTTTCAACTGTACTTTCCTACTATTTGGATCTGTGATTCAGCTTATAGCTTGTGCAAGGTTTGATCTCTAATTTGATTTATTCAGCAGATTTTGGGATTATGTGAAGTGAGTTCATGTTTTGATTGAAACAAAAATTTGTGCCTTTTTTGTTGATGAGAGCAGTAACATATATTACATAAATGACAAATTGGACAAGAGGACTTGGACTTATATTTTTGGAGCTTGCTGTGCTACGACTGTGTTCATTCCTTCGTTTCATAACTACCGTATTTGGTCATTTCTTGGTCTTGGAATGACCACTTACACTGCTTGGTACCTTTGTATAGCAGCTTTTATTCATGGCCAGGTAAAAATTTTAGTTCTGAAATGGTGGCTCTCAATACTGCTTTTTTTTTTTTTCTAAGAAAAAAGGAGGATTCGATAGTTAAAATTAAAATTCTGGGTTTATTAATTAAAATTAAAATTGACTCTTGCAGTAGGATCTTATTACTTACAGGGAGCTCACAATTAGATACAAATTGTGGAGCTCGTCATACTTTGTATTTTCATTACATGCAGTTTTGCTCTTTTTACGTACACTTACATTTGTGGTGGGGCTGAATAAAAGTCAAATTGCACATGTGAAAAAGGGGAGTAACGCACTCTTACTTTTCCATGTCTATCCATTTCTCTTTATAATTCTGTTTTTATAGATTTTATTATTTATTAAATAAGAGTGTATGATATATATTCTTAGAAGTAAATGTATAAACCATTTTCTATAAGAAAGAAATAAGGAGCAGAGAGTGGATATGTGTGGCTCATGTACAATTCTCAATTCCATTCCGTTAAATACATTTTAGATTGTGTGTATTAAATTAATAAAACAAATGAGTATACTATTAATTATATAAGAGAGGATGGGTTAGCATATAATAAAAATTTGTGCGCCCCTTCTCTAATTGGTTTATTATACAATTAAATGCATTAACTGCAACTGAGAACATTTGATGGCCAACATCACATGGAAAAAGGTCTTATTGCACGACAAAGGGAAAAAGAATGCTAAATGCGACCGTGGAGTTAGAAAATGGGCTTTATTTATTTATTTTTTAAAGGGTGTGAATGAGAATGCGAGAATAGTATCATTGTTGCGCAATCACATGCAAATTTTTTGTTCTAGTCATCGGTAAATTTATAAAATAAAAATTGCATTAATTTAATATAAATTTCGTGCATATTTTCCTAATATTTTTTTTTGGGGATAATTTCAATTACTATTCTGATTGTGATCTGGGCATGGTGCAGGCAGAGAATGTGACGCACACGGGGCCAACAAAGCTAGTGCTATACTTCACCGGAGCCACTAACATACTGTACACATTTGGCGGACACGCCGTCACTGTGTAAGGCTTTCCTTTTCCTCTGCGTAATTATTCTTTCACTGGTTTCTACGCGGCTTCTCCTTGCAGCTTTTGCCTGTCAAGTTAGATTTAGAGCCCCACAGACAATGTCATTTTAATTGCTTTTGTTTGCTTGCAAAAAAAGCGTTTTCCCATGCCATCGTATCACCGGAAAAATTCCACGTTTGAATGGTCCTGGGTACAAATCATTCCTTTTCAAACTATTTGCAAGATTGGTTCTTTTTTCTTTTTCTACAACACAATTAATGTACATATTAAAATTTTATTAGTTGATCTTTCTAATCGTATTGTTTGGGTGGAAGGGTTGCCCTCGTAATATAATAATTTTACTTATTTTATTAATTATAATAGAAAATTATACATTGAATGTTTTCTAAAAGTAATAATATATGCGTAAAAAATAAGATTTAAAATTAAATTTTAAATGTAAATTAGGAATTATTTTAAAATGTATGATAATATAGTAAATTTATGAAGTTCAATATAAAGAATTTGAAACTCAATTTCGATTCCCGTTTTGGGAGCCCGCAACATTTTTGTTGTTTTAATTTGTGTCATGGTTAATAAATTTGGAATATCAATTATTAATCAATTAAGTTCTTATTTGTTACCTATATTTTCATTAAGTTTTAGTGATAAAAAATGTCATAGTATTATAATTGGAATGAAAAAATTTTGATTTGAGCACTCATGCTTTTAATTGAGTTATTACTTTAGAACTCAATTTTATATTTATTTACCTAGTTTAACTCGCGGTGTAGTTTGAAAATTTTGAAAGATATAGCTAGCAAATTTTGACATGTTTAATTTGATAAAAAAAATTATAACTGTTTAAGTTAAATTATGCTTACTATAACATGAGTAAAATTAATAAAAAAAACTTCTTGTCTAGGGATTATTATTCATGTTCTTAAATTGTTTGGATTGATGTAAGTCGTGGGTTCAATCTTCACTCATACTTACTAAATTTTTTTTAAACTTATGAAAAATTTTTTTATTCAACTTTTACTCTTCAGATCAATAACTTCCTAGATGACAAAAATGAAAAAAAAAAAGTGAAAATGAATAAAAAAGAAAATCTCTTTGTCTTGTTGTCATAACAAAGTAAATTAATTAATTTACAAATATCCTTTAAAAAAATTTTAAACTGACAATAAAATTAGTATCATGCATCTACTACAAATCTTCCTTTGTCCTTACATGCACATAATTTAGTTTCATGGATGCAACAACGATTCTCAATGTACTCGCAAATGGGCATGAAGATAACAACAAAAATCACAGTACTCATAGCCCACTTTCCCTTTTACGTTTGAATAGGAGAAGCAATATCAAACTAAATATCTAACATTTGATTCCTAAGAAGAAACTCTATCATTCTATATGATTAAACGGAAATTCTTACAAATAGATGCAAAATTCAAAAGAAATAACATGTGATTTTTCTAAAAATGAAATCTCTTTTGTCCGTCTAACAAAGTAAGGATCTTCCTCTTTTCGTGAAATATATTTAGAATATCTTTATTTAAAATCTTAAAAGGAGAATAAATGGTGGTTGTGATATGTTGCAGGGAGATTATGCACGCCATGTGGAAACCTCAGAAATTCAAGTACATCTATTTGCTGGCCACTTTGTACGTTTTCACTCTAACGATTCCTTCCGCCTCCGCCGTTTACTGGGCTTTCGGTGATGAGCTTCTCAACCACGCTAACGCCTTCTCTCTTCTCCCCAAAAACCGCTGGCGTCACGCCGCCGTCATCCTCATGCTCATCCACCAGGTTATATAAAATTGATTGTTGCTTTGTTTGGTATATGCTTTACAGCTTGGGCTTATTCATTTTTATTTTTTTGGGTCTTCCTGAAGTCAAAACTACGATTTTTTTTTCCTTTCTCTTTTCAGGTGCAGTGTAACTACTTTTTTTCATTTTTATAAGTGGACTTGCTTCATGTGATATGCATCCAAACTTCTTCTTTTTCTTTCTTTTTTTTTTCTTGCCATGTTCAAAAAAGATAGAAACAAAAAATTGAGTCTTACTGTACATGAAAAAATGAATTTTGTATTTTAATGATCTTTTAAATTTTGGGTTTATCTCTCTCGATATCATAGGAACATGACTTAAAAGGAGAGAGAGGAGAGGATTCAAATTCTATTCTTTATGTGATTTGGACATTTTATTTTCTATTTTTCCGTTTTAATGTCATTTAATGAAAGATATACTAAGAAAAAAATTTAGTGTATTTCTCTTAAAATAGCACTAAAATAATCAAATTAAAAGAAGAAAGATTCAAATTCTTTTGCAACTAACTAATAATTAATATTAAGAAATATTAAGAATTACACACACACACACACACACACATATATATATATATATGTAAATTTATGTTATATATTACACACACACACACATATATATATATATATATATATGTAAATTTATGTTATATATTTCTTATCAAATGGATGTTGGAAAGCAATATTTATTTAGGTCATTAGCCAGCAATAGTCTTATTTTGTTGTTTGCCAAAAGAAGAAAATAGTCTCAATTTGTTAGATTGCATCACATTGAGATACCCATGTAATTTATTAGCCACCTCTCACTTACAATGTGTGACAATTGTGAAAAGTTTGATTGTGCAAAAAAGTGTCAGGGTTAAACTACAGGCTTGTTTCCTGCCTGTTAAAGCTGACTGGTTTTCAAAAATGGGTGCAGTTCATCACATTTGGATTTGCTTGTACTCCGTTGTACTTCGTGTGGGAGAAGGTAATTGGAATGCATGATACAAGGAGCATATGCCTGAGGGCACTAGCAAGATTGCCGGTGGTGATACCAATATGGTTCTTAGCAATAATCTTCCCATTCTTTGGTCCCATTAACTCAGCAGTTGGAGCTCTGCTTGTTAGCTTCACTGTCTACGTCATCCCCTCTTTAGCCCATATGCTCACTTACAGAAAAGCCTCTGCAAGACAGGTAAATTCTCCTAACTAATTCTTACACAATCGATTTGGCCCACAAAAGCTCATACAAGTAATTTAGTTCTCAATCATTTATATGCAATATATTTGACAAAATAAAAAATTATACGGATCACACCTTTCATTGGGTGGGTAGTGTGAAGGGAAGTGCGCATTCTTTCTCCGTACATTATCTTCACACACTGAAATTTTTCAAGGGCTACAACCTTTTTACGTGAGTAGTATGAGATGGGGAAAGAGTGAGTCCTTTTTCTTTAAGATGATGTTGGATACATTCTTAAGATATTTTTTACACATGAAACGAATTCTACATTTTATAGGTCCACCTACCCATATCAATAATTGTATTCGAGAAAGTGTTTACATTATTTTCCTATTCTATCCTTATACTAACCCCGTGGATTGCATCCCTTCTACTGTATGAATAGTGTGTGAAATTGAACTTGTCATTCTATGAAAGGGAGCAAGACTTCCTTCACATCGTGAAATATTGTGAATCAATTTGATTATGCATGCAGCATCGTTTTTATTTCCCTGCTTCAGTTTGCCTTTCATTGTGAATGATGGCATTGCGGTGATTATACGAATCTATGCGAGGGCATGTTTGTCATTATACGCTGTCGGGCACCGAGATAGGTTTGATGGGGACTTCCATATCCCCTACTATATTATTAAAGTGAAGTTTGAACACTGTCAGTAAGAGTGAGAAAAAGCAGATAGAGAGAGATAGCAGCAAATGTACAAAAGCATTTAAGGCTTAGATTTGGAAATATTACAACAAGAATTGAGACTGGTGGGAGGTCATTTTCGTTTAGTTATTTGCTACAGTCGGATTATTATTGTACTATGTCTGGGTTGAGCTGTCCATGTTGACTGATCTCTTTCCAATAATTCAATTAGGAGAACAGTACTGCAACCAATTTAACGTTATTTACCCTAAAGAATTACAAATTGAAGAAAAGGAAAATTTTGTCACTGGTTAGCATCTTGTTGATATGTTCGCTAGTCAATAAGCAGGAGGCTGAGGATTCGACATAGAGATCCTTAAAGCAAAAATAATCCTTTCTGAATTTAGGATTGGTTTATATTTAGTTTGTGTCTTTCAAAAGATAATTGAGGAACTTGTTGACGAACAGTGAGTCTCTGAGTAATAAAAAAAAGTCATGATAGAAAACCTTGACAACATTCTAATTGCATGTAATATTACTTATAAAAAGTATTATTTAATAACTATATAGCAAATTCTAAATAGGTGAATCAGTTTATTAACTCAGATTTTGATATGTGTACAATTAGATTGTAGCTTATGAATCAAAATATTAACTCGAAAGCAAGCAAGGAAGTGGATGCTTATTTGTTGATTTCTTCTCATCCAAGAAAACTTGGCTATGATAAAACATGATTTTATTGACGTTTTATCTAGATCCTTATTATTTTACCAGATTTGCATCATCACTTCAGCAACTGTTTTGGTTTTCTGTGATTAATTCTGAGCTTATTTTTATTTCATTTTTCAGAATGCTGCCGAGAAGCCTCCTTTCTTCTTGCCGAGCTGGACTGCAATGTATGTAATGAATGCATTTGTGGTGGTTTGGGTATTTGTTGTTGGTTTTGGTTTTGGAGGATGGGCAAGTGTTACCAACTTTGTGGAGCAAATTGACACATTTGGGCTCTTTGCCAAGTGCTATCAGTGCAAGCGCCCAGCACCTCCGCCGGCCGCGCCGCCACCTCATGCTCTTCATCACTGATCTGCTTTCTCACTCACCTCAAACGTTAGTAGATTTCACCCTAAAAGCACTCTGCTCTCACAATTCTCGCAATATTTTGTATCATACTTGGGGAATGGTAGTAATACTACCCATTTCATTTCATTTCATGTGTGCTTTTTTTTTTTTTAACTTATTTTTTTCGGGTTTTACTATATAGTAATTTTTTTCTTAAATTTTTGGTCGTTTAAAGATTAGTTGATCAAAATAGTGTGTTGAATGGTGATGATTTCTTTGCTCTAAATGCATAGGCTAATTTATTAAATTCGATACATAAGTTTTTCTACTTCTTGCCTACTTTTGTTTTTGATGTGAGATATTGTAAGATTTTGTTGCCCCTTTATTTTTATGTGTTGATGGATTTGCAATCTCAATTATTACATGACATGTTCGCAAAATGTGCCTTAAAAACAATCCCAAAGGTGTGGGTCTGGTCTTCTAAGGTAACATGGTCTGGTTTCAAAGGGTTGGACGATGTGGGACTTATGTTTAATTGCTCACAATTTGTTCTCTAATTCTTCTCTATTCATTCAAGTAATGGAGCGTGGACCCGCCCCATTTTCACATGGATTGCACGTGCGTTCATCTTCTCGTCACGCGCTAATCTTAACTTCTAAATTTGTTCATAAATCATGATGCATGTATCTATCCCTTAAAACTGCTTTAAATTCTAAATTATTTTAGTGTTCTTATATTCTCAATCAGTTTTTCTGTATTATTACTATTATTATCATTTGATGGACATTTACATAATTCTTCAATGTTTAACGTTCAATTTTATGGGATGCGTGAATCTTTCCATTAAAATTGTTTTGTACTGTATATAAATCAATTTTAAAGATTATCTTTTTATTAGACGCAAACTGACATCTAACAAACCCCCACTTAAAACATGAAGTAATAATCTGCTATTAGTATATCAACTACCTTAATAGTTATTATTAATAGTAATAATGTTCTATTGAATTCGATGCATGAATCTCCCCATTAACGTTGTTTTGTACTCTGAATCAGTTTAACGTCTTTCTATGCTTAATTAGTCGTCGTCGTCGTTATTATTATTATTATTATTATTATTATTATGGGACCAAAGCCATATTCATTATTTATTTCAAGTATTGTTCATTGTTTTCTTCTCAAAGGCATTGGTTGTTGATTGTTGCTTCATAGGTAACTTGGATATATGGATAATGAATAGATTATTACTTCAAGTGCTAAAAAACACGAGCGCAACGCCACTCGATAGTTTACTGAGAAAAAATTAAGAGGAATGGAAGCCGCATGATATTATCTTTCTTGATTTAATGGTTTAGCTAATAGGTTTGTAGAATATATATATAAAGAAGAGTATTTTTATATGAGACATGTGAATTATGATCATTTGATCTTATATTGATGAATAAGATAAAAATATAATTGAAAGTTATATAAAGGTCATATGATCACTTAAAAAAAATTATATTACTTTATGTTTTGACCCTAATCCTTCAATGTTATATATCATCATTTATATAGTGAGAATAGTGTTTTAATGTGAGACATAAAAAAGATTGAATTGTGACCATCAGATCTTACATTGATAATTAAGATTAAAATATAATTTAAAGTTATGTAACCACTTAAAAAGATTACATGATCTCTTAAAAAAAGTTACATAATTTTATGTTTTAATTCTAACTATTAATGCATGATTTTGTGGTTACAATTCACTTATCCTATCTCTCATATAAATATAGTGCGCTCTCTCTCTCTCTCTCTATATATATATGAGATTACAATTCAGATAAATAAAATGAGAAGGTAACAACAAATGAAGTGTATTATTATTAAGTGTGCTGGCAGGATATTTAGAAATTTTGTCATAATATTGGAAGTGTTTTCAAACAAAGATGGTATAGGTATAAAAATAAAATTCAAAATTAAGTTCTGTTTTTTTCATAATTATTGAATTGAGTTTTACAAATATATTCTATCATTCTATATTTAATGATAATTCTTGATTTACATTCAAAATCTAATTTTAAAGTTAATATTCGGTGCGTGAACCATTATTGATTTTCTAATATCCAATTAATTGGTGTATGTCATTAGATCTAATTTAATAGTAGGTACATCATATTTGAATTTAGAATGTGAGATCATGTTTATTTGCTAAAGTAATTATCTCTTAAATTGTTCTACTGTAGTTTCAATATTTTGGAATTTAACATGGAACACTAACGAAGACAAGGTTTATTAACCAATTAAAACACAAAGTCCCATTACAATAGCAAAAAAGACAAGTTTAGGTTTACTGGCTTTGTTATATTGAAATAAAATAAATAATTTATTTTGATATATTTATATATATTAGTATTAATTAATTTACTAAAATATTTATTTAAGTAATTAGTTTTATATTTTAACATTAAACATAGAACAGATTAGACCTTGATTTAATGTGTATGATTCGTGATAGGTTGGATCATGCATAAGCCCATATGGATAAAGGTTTCAGCCTATAACCCTTCAGTGATCAGTCATTTCCTATCACAAATCCGACTTTAAAATAGAGAGATCAAGGTTGTTATTCAGTGATGTACAATAAGGATCACCACTCCAAAATTATTTTCTCTTCTCTCTCTATCTAAATAACCTAAGAAGCGAAATAAGTTGCAACCTTACTCATCATCATCATCCAAGTTGATTATGGCTTTATCAAACTATGCACCAAGTACGCTCATAAATAATTAATAATAATTTCATTGTTTTGCAATTTTTATTAATCATACTGTTAATAGATGGTATAGAGCATGTTGATAGTGTGAATTATCTGATTATGAGCAATTTTAATTGTCTTGGCAAACTTGTAAAATTTCCAATTTTTCCTTATTTCTTTCATACATAAAAGCATCAAGATTAGGGATTTCAATTCTAAAAACCTTTTAGATCTATTTTCTCTTTCAACTAAATCTTAGATCCTGATCTCATATTCATATACATTAGGAAAATTACTTTGTTATTTAATTGTATTAAATTCATGATTGTTGTGGATCAATTTGAATTTTTTTGGAAAAAATATATGAACGCAAATTGCATAGTTTTAAGAGCTTTTCCATTTGAGTAATACATGAATCCATGTTAAAAATAGGTTGGATAAAATTTTCTAGCATTAAAGGTGGTTAAAAATCAATTTTGAAGCTTTAAAACTACATTAATGGCAAAGGAAATGCCATAACAAAGCTTATGGGGCTAAAATAGTTCCATAGATTTGTGCATGCATGGGTGCCATATGCTTGAAGAGCGCGTGAGCCTCATGCGCTTACTTAGGCATCTAGCTACTGCTTGTGGTGAGATCTATGTGCCAGTAGCACATTGTAGTCAAGCGCCTGACCAACCTTGATAATAGCATTAGCTATTTTTTTACTTGTATGGCCCACATGCGTGGGGAGTGCATGAGGTCATGCGTTGGATTTGTTTTGACTTTGCATGCTAAAACTAAGCCTATGCGCAGATCATAGTGTGTAGCCACGTGTTGCTCACGCAGTAAGATTTTCAGGGTGAATTTTAGCCTAGTCATGTAAAATTCAATTTTCTATCATTCTATAATTTTTTCAAAATTTTTTATGGCCAATAAATATTTATTTTGATTTTTGCAAGATTTATATTGTATGAAAATGCATTTTATTTGTGGGATTTTGACTTGTAAAAATTTATAAACATTCTTCACATTTTTTCTAGACTTGGTGAATAGTCACTCTCTATAGTTGTAAGCATAGCTATATTAGATAAATTTTTAAACCCTTAATTATGTAATCTTATACATATGTGGATATCCAAAACCATTTAATTCATATCAATGATAGATTAGGGATATAATAAGACTATTTTGTATAAAATATTATCCTTCTGGGATATTTAAGAGCATATTGTATTGATAATGGATACACCTTATTAATGTGACATTGTTAATGTAATTTTAGGATTTAGACTTTGTTAAATAGGCATACAATGTTTATAATATTTCAATATTTCTTGTACCTTATCGGTATGGTTATATTGATTACATTCTTGTGTAGACTCCTGAACGAGGCAAATCATATGGTATATGTAATTTATTGATGCCACTTTATCATAATAGTTGTTTGATTGATTTTTTATTTAATTGATAATCTTGTATTAAAATTATGTTGTGCACGTATAATTAAAATTTCTTAATCTTGTAACATCAGCCTTAGCCTTTCAATAACTATTTGTAGTAAAGACTCTTAATGGAATGAATTATGATTAATGGAAAGAGTTTTTGAATATATACCCAAGAAAGATTTAGCTTTTAGAGAACCGAAGCCTACTGATCTCTTACCTAAGTCTAGTGCTGCAAATAAGACCTATTACAAATAATAGTATGAGTCAAACTGAATCTATTTAATAGTGATTAAGTTCACTATTAAGAAAGGAATCAGAGAGAGTATCCTAAATAAGGACACCGCTATCGAGTACATGAAAGATATTGGTGAAAAATTCAAGAAGTTTGATAAGACTAAAAAAGTCTACTACTTCTCTATGCTTGACAACATTCATTTTGACAAAGTTTCAGGTGTTAGGGAGCACATCATGAAGATGATTCATTATTACAATAAACTGAGATCATATGGGGTTAATCTAGGAGAAAGCACTTTGGTTTATAGAGTCTTTCAGTCATTGCTAGCTGAATATAGCTACTTAAGAACTTCCTATAATTCACAAGAAGGAAAGTGTACAATAGATCAGATGATTTCTATAATAACTCAAGAGGAAGAGACTATGAAGAGTAACTCACAGCCATCTTTTATCAATTACTTATCTCAGAGATCCAATAGTAAGTCAGGTGGTAGTGAAAAAAGAGAAAAGAAATCAGAGACATAGATATTTGGAAAGCTTGAGTTCAAGAAAAGTGGTGATAAGCGCAAAGGACGATAGAAGAAATTTAAGGGCAAGTGCAATTATTATAAGATCCTTGGACACAAGATGTCCGAATGTTATAAACTAAAAAACAAGCCTGAGCAAGAAGAGGCTTAGAAACAAGCGGATCCTAAATGAAAGGGAGAAGATTGTATTAGGAATAGTAGGAAGTAGGGTTGAAATTGAATACATAGGATCATTTTTTTTATGTTTATCTTCTGAACACATTTTAATTTGAATAATGTTGTTTATGTATCTTTTGTGAGAAGGAATTTGATTTCTAGTTCTATTTTGGATAATTGTAGATTCCTTTTGACAAGGAAATAGAAAGATTGAAATTTATTATGATTTTGCTATTATTAGTATGCCACCTTAAAAAATTATCCATATCATTTGAATTTGAATGATTATCCTATTGTGTCTTCTGATCTTCCCATTAATATTGTGATTAGGCATAAACGTCTTAAAATGAGTGAGAATTCTTCCATTTTGTGGGATTGACGTTTAGGCCATTTTTTCTAGAGAGAGATTAGAAAGATTGGTAAAACAGGGTGTATTGTTAGACTTAATTTCTCATATTTTGAAACATTTTGAGTGTGGAGTTGTAAAGTAGAGGTGAAACCATATAATCTTTACTTGAAGAAATTAGACTCTAGAATAATCAGTGGGTTCTTCATTAGGTACTATATTGGATCAAGAGATTGTAGATTTTTATTATCCCACTCATATTATCAAGATTATCAAATCTGATTGGGCATTATATTTTAAAAATGGCTTAGATAATGGGAGTTCGATGCCTAGAGTTATTAATCTACATAATGAGACCACCATTGTACTTGTACTTATTCTGACTCGTTCATCTACTAGAGGAGATAATGTTCAAAATCCAAATCAAATAAATGAAGAACCTCATGTTGAAGATCCTGATCAGCCTGCCATTAAGTTAAGACAATCTCAAAGGGTTCGAAGACTTGCAATACCGAATGAATATATTGTACATTTGTAGGAATTTTAATAAATTTGACAAAGTAATTTTATCATCTTAGTGCTTTATATTGATGATGTTTTGCTAGCTAACAACTTAAACATTTTCTAAATGAGTCAAAATGCATGTTGTCATGTCATTTTGATATGAAGGATCTTAGCGAAGCATATTTTATTCTTAGAATTCAGATCCATCATGATAGAACTCATAGTATTTTGGGTTTGTGCCAAGATAATTACATTGAACGGGTGCTTAAAAGATTTAAAATGGATACCCATGCATCCATTTTAGTGCCTACTCAGAAAGGTGATACGTTATCTCAATCACAATGCCCTCAAACTGATATTAAAAAGGTTGAAATGGATAAGATTCCTTACATTTCCACTATTGGTAGTCTTTTGTATGCATAAGTTTGCATTTATCTAGATATAGCTTTTGCTATTAGTGTACTTAGAAGATACTCGAGTGACCCTGAGATAGATCATTGAAAAGTAGCTAAAAAGGTAATGAGGTATCTTCAAGGTACCAAGAATCACATGTTGACTTGTAAACAATCTAATTCACTTGAGGGTATTAGTTACTTAAATTCTGATTATGCCTCATATATAGATGATTGTAAGTTAATATCTGAATACATCTTGATGATGTTTAGAGGAGTTGTCTTATGGAAAAGTGTTAAACAGACACTTACAGCTACCTTAACTATAGGAAGTATAGTTTATCGCATGTTATGAGGCTACTTGTCAAGCTGCATGATTGAGGAAGTTGATATCTGGCATGCAATTGGTTGATTCTATATCACGACCTCTACTGATTTTATTGTGATAATTCTTCTGCTATATACTTCTATCAGAATCATAGGAATTCGAGCCGTACTAAACATTTTGATATTAAATTCCAGTTTGTTAGAGAGAAGATTGTTAAATCTTAGACTCATATTAAACACATCCCTAGTGGAGACATGCTAGTAGATTCGTTGACTAAAGGCTTACCTATAGGAGTATTTAAGAATAAAGTAACTTATATGGGTCTTGTTAAATCTTTGATGAAACCTTAATTTAATGGGAGTTTGAGATATACTTGTTTTATTTGATTGATATTTGAGACCACTTATATAATAATTACTTAGTTCAGATGTTAAAACATTGGTAATGTGTTTGATATATCATTTGTTTCCTTATCGGATTCAATGATTTGAGTTGTTTATCTTCTGAATTGTGGTGAAAAGACTAACTTTATTTTGCTGATGTCTGAGACTACTCATGTAATAATTGCTCAATTTGGATATTGAAATATTGGTGATATGTTTTATACATAAATAAATCACTTGTTTCTATATTGGATTCAATGATTTTGAGATGTTTCTCTTTTGAGCTGTGGTTTTGAGCTGTGGTCGAAAGACTAATTTTATTCTATTTTTTTAGGATTGTGAGACAATTATATTTAAACATCACTTATTTCCTTATTGGATTCAGTGATTTTGTATGATCTCATTCTCTGAATTAAGTTGGAAGCTTAATGTATACTGATTGCTTAATTATTATTATTTCAAATATTCTATGTAATTAATTAATACTATCTAAGTGGGAGATTATTATATTAAAATAAAATAAATAATTTATTTAGATATATTTATATGGATTAGCATTAATCAATTTATTAGAATATTTATTTAAGTAGTTAATTTTATATTTTAACATTAAGCATCGAACAAATTAGCCCCTAGTTTAATGTGTATGATCCTTGATAGGTTGGATTATGCATAAGGTCATATGGATAGAGGTCTTAACCTACAGCCCTTTAGTAATCAATGGCTTCCTATCATAAGTCTAATTTTAAAATAGAGAGATCAGGGTTGTCATTTAGTGATGCACGATAAAGATTACCACTCTAAAATTATTTTATCTTATTTCTCTATCTAAATAACCTAAGGGGTAAAGTAGGTTGTAATCTTACTTATTATCATCATCCAGACTGATTATAACTTCATCAGACAATGCACCAAGTACGCTCATAAATCATTGAGAATAATTTTATTGTTTTGTAATTTTTATTAATCATATTGTTAACAAGCTTTTGTTAAAAAGCATTGGAAGAATGGGGTGGAAAAGGGGTTAATATAGATGAAATCAACCTAAATGCGATTGGTTAAAATATAATTTGTTAATAATTTTCATAAGAAATTTTTAATTTTTGGAGGAAGATATTTGAATTTTTATCAAAAAATTAGAACACAGAAAAATTGTTAATTCTCCAAAAATTGGGCAACTTTATGGAAGGCATCGGCCTTGCACCTAGTCTTTCTTGTTGCGGGTTCTATTGTACGTGCCTTCTAATATCCACACGTAGGATAATAAACCAAATTATTTGTAAATGATTTATATTCAGCTTACAAAAAAACTCAATTCGTGTTTGAGTTAAACAAATTCAAGCATAAACAAACCAAATTTGTATAATTGATAAGCTAATTAGACTCGAGTCCCATAATACAAAATTCATGATGTTCTTGAGTTTAGACAAACTTCTTTATATATTTTTATTTCTACTATTATATATAATTTTATTAAATTATTAGTTCATTTGCCTATTGAATATTTTGATATTAACAAAAAATTTTACTAGTTTCATTTTATAAAAATATTAGAAGGTAAAAAAAATTTGTGCATTAAATATGTTAAATTCCAATTTTTTATGTTGAGTTACATGAAAATATTTGAATTTCAAATGATAAATTTTCTATTTTATTATTACTTGTGTAATTATTAGACAATGTTCAAACAACATGATTTGATTATTTGATATGTATATTTGTTGGAATGGAAAGAGATTTATATTTGGAATTTTATTTATTTGTATAAAAAAATTATATTACATCTTATTTTACTATCATTTGCTAAAAAGTTGTATAATATGTCAAAGTTTGTTTAAGTTTGTTGATGTATGATTAAGCTTATTTAATAGTCAAGCTCGAGTTTGAATTTGTTTAATTTGCTTAAGTTTAAATTTGAACAAGTAAAAGCTCAACTCATTTACGCCTTATCTGCACACACACTCACATTTCATTATAAGGCAACAGTAGAGCCATTGAAATGGATCTAAGTTTGTAGATTGGTCCATGAGTCTATAAAAAAATGTAGATTTAAACCTTAAAAAGTAGAGTTTATTTAAATGCAAACTTGAAATTGTTCAGTTTGGTGGGTTTGCAAGTCTATGTGGATCAGATCAAATGGTTCACAAATATTTTTTTATTCTATTTTTAAAGTTTTTTTTACCACATAGCCTAATATTAAGGTAAAAAAATCCCATTATTCTCTAACTATAGTCTATTTCTAACTATAATAAGTTTAATCTACACTCTTCAATGGAAGGTGTTATAATTTTTATATATTGAGTATATTTTAAGAAAGAGTTATAATTTTTATGATTATTTTTGCAACTATATATATGACATAATTTTTATTAGATCAAATAAAATTAATTCTACTTGTATTTTTTTCACCTAAAGAGAAGCCAATGTAAATGTATAGGGAGAAAAGGGGATATCTATTTTCATTTAAAATTAAATTAAAAATACAAAAGGAATTATTTATATACATTTTAGTTCATTTATATAATTTTCTCAATATTTTATTCATTATTAATCAGACACTTAGATGACTCACCTTATTTAACCACTTAAATTTAAATGTGAAGGTTATGGAGAGAATGATTGATTTCAAACTTTTCTAATAATTTTAGTGTTTGTTATTAAAGATTATTATAGTTTTGAACAATAATAGCTTATTAGCTTATAGTTATTATAATTAGAAATAGCTTATAATTATTAGAATCTCACTCAAATTATTATGTATAAATCCATAATTTTGAATTTAAGCTTAAAAGTGTTTACTTAAGAAATGTCTTAAATGAATTTTTCAAAAAATAAAATTAGGCATTTTAAAAAAAAAATGAGCTTGAAAGAATAAATTTAAGCTTAAAAAAATTCATGGGCCCATCCATTGAATCCGCGGGTTGAATATTCTAAGATTAGGACTTTGAAGGTTCGTAAAATTTCTAGATCCATCAGATTTGGTCTATTTGAATTATGTCTGTGCAGATCAGTCCGTGAATGGACCAAACAAATCTGTTAAACTGATTCAGGCAATGGGACTGGTTACTCTGTGAGAGGATATGGAAATGTGTGTGGGTATTTGAGGTTATCTTATTTCTGTAATACCCATACATGTACAACACGGCAATAATCATCTTAGGATCCCTCTTTTCTTTTTGTTTTTTTTTTTTTTGGGGTAAAAATCTTAGGATCTGTGATGTACAGTACCATCTCACTTACAATTATTCGAAATGTTATAGGTGATATTAGCATGAAAATAAGATGTACTACTTTCTTAGAACAATTTGCTAATAAATCTATATACTAATATAAAAGACATAATTTATGTGATATAATTTTAAACATGTGATATGCTAATTAAAATATAACTCAACTAACATTTGATAACTCTTAAAAGATTTATATATTACGCCTGATTTTTGTATGACATTAAATGATTTAACCATTCTTATTATTACAAACACACACACATACATATATATATATATATATACATATATATATATATGTGTGTGTATATAACTTCTAACTATAGATATCATACCAATAGCTTGTGGATGTTCTTATCTATTCAACTATCATTACAATTTGATTTACACTCAATGGATACCTCAATTTTCTCCATTTAGGTATAGATATGGCGTTTTGAAAATAGATATAAATATGGGTAAGGAGATTTTTGTGGGAATTTTTATCAAGTGCAAATACAAAGATGGGGATTATACTCCCTAATTCTTTCAATACCCATGTTATATAATATATAATAATGTATAATAATATATAATTTTGATTATATAATGAAAAGAAAAATTAAAACTATATATATAAGCAATCAACTTAAATATAAATTTTTTTTGAAGATAAACTTAAACAAAAAAATTTCTATTATTCTTTATTATATTATTATTAAAATTTTCAAGTAAGTATTATTTTATTAAAAATTAAAAAATAATAGATAAATATGGTAAATATAATATGATATAGATAAATTATAATCAAATAAATAGAAATAAAAAATAATAACATAACTTTATTTTTATTGAGAAATTATAATAAAATATAAACAAAAATGTATCATTTAAATAAAGCGGAGAAATGAGAATGCATACTAAAATTCAAATATTTGACTGGAATAAGGATGAATATTAAAAATTCTATCTATACAAATATGAAAATGGACAAGGACAGAATTAGCTGAAATGAGGATGGATAGGCCAATCTTAGTCCTTTATTGATACCTTCGCCGTTATCATTCCTATATTCAACATCGAAAATGCCCCTATCTAATATAAGATTCCGGTAATCTTCCTGCAATCTCTTAATTATCGGCAATCATCCATCTCCACCACCGTCGCTCTAATTTTCTCTTTGTTTGTGGGTTGCTTTCCATCTCAAGACAAGCGGAGCAATTGCCAAGATCATTGGTGGTAAGTGTTCTCCTTCTATTTACATTTCCAGTCCTCCTTATCAGCAATGTGGGTTTAGCTTGAGACAATTGGGTTAGATCAACTCCTTTGATGCAGATGGACTAGGACCAGATACGTTGATTTTGTAGACATTATTAGTAGGCTTCCTAATATTAGTTTCTTCTAGAATATGGGGTTTGTCTTTATCATTGATAATAACAAACCGCAAGTTTGTCGGGCAAAATCCTAAATAGGATGATAGCTGGGGTTGGAAGGGAGTCGTTGGTCCTTTGCGCAATCAGAGTTATAATTAATGGTGTTTTAGTTCAATGCATTCGGACATTTAATTGGACATTATTAGTAGGCTTTACCCGACATACTATCTTCTTGAACCCCTTCATGTGCAGCTTTAATGTATATTATCTATAGCCCACATTTGAAGCCCAGCAGGGTTGGTTGGACTTTATAACATTTATAGAGGGATTACGAACCACGAAAATGTTGAGCTGACAGCTTGGGATGACAAAAAATACCCTGAAATTCGATAGATATTTATTCAATAAAAATTATATAAATTAAATTAAACCGATTGTTTAATAGTTTAGATTTATTTATTAAATATTCAATGAGTCTTGGATACTTCTTAATATTAATTTATTGAATATATAAGTCTATCTTTTATAAATATTTAACAATTCTTATATTTCTTTTAAGTATTATATTAGAATTATTTGAATAATATATTTTATAATTAAGTTATTATTATATAAAAATTAATATAATCACAAATATATATATATGAAATATTGTGATAGCTTATATAAGATAAATAATATTAAAAATATTTAAATTTATATTAAATTATAAAGATATTTTAAAATAATACTTTCTAATTTTATAATATTAGTTTATACAATATAAGAGTATCTAATTATAATGTAAATGGATCTATGAGTTGATCCAATACTATATTTATTTTTAGTATATAAAAATAACATCCAAAATTGACACATATTAATTAATTAAAAAAGGAAGCTCCAGAAGAAGCCATGTAACAAAATACGTGGCAAAAAAATGAATTTAAATAATGATATTAATACCAAATGGCAAAATATGTGTCATCAATTGTAATTAAATAATAATATTAATAATAGACAATGATTAAAAAAATTTCTCTCCATTTATAGTCTGAATGAAGTCTGATTGATACTAATGTGCAATTAATTAAATATTATGATTAAAAATTTAATTTTTGTCATTAATTAAAATAATCAATTTTTGAAATAATTAGAATGTCATAAGAATTTAATTATGATATCTTTTTCTAAATTGTTTCATCTATAAAAGAATTCACATTAATTTAAATAAATTTTAAAACTATTATTTAAAATATTTTTAATCATATTATTGAAATAAATGAACCATTTAAATTATAAATAAATAGTAAAAAAATAGTGCGCAATAGTCAATTACTTTGTCAACTATACATATGATCAAAAAAATTATCATTAATAAGATATAAAAAAAATAGCATATATATATGAAGATATATAATATACAAAAATGAATAAAAATTAATTTGATTTATAACATAATTTCTATCATGATTAATCTAAATATAATATATGAAGATTGATCACATTATTTGTTAATGTATTGTCATCAATATTCAACTTCCATTTAAAATATAATTGACACAATTGAATTGATGATTTTAATTTTTTTTAAAAATATATTATTAAAGTTATTTTTTTATTGTAAGAATATAAATAGCCAATGTCAGAATTAAAAGTATTATCATCAAACAATCTTCTATTCAATAAAATTTATTTTTGCAAAAAGTGAAATTATAGTCTTGTATGGAATAATCATGAAGTTAAAGGATATAATATGCAACAATAAGGTCTTAACAATCAAGATCCATATTATTCAATTATGGTTTGTTTCGAATTTCTACAAATCGAATGAACTTGCTTCCATCGAAATTATGCTCCTTGATGATGAGATATTATCTTCAATAATTCTTTTTAATAATTTTGAATTATGCTTGAAATTTGTCTTATTTTCTTTGTATTATAATATTTTTATGAATATATTTGAGATTTAATTTTTTTGGTATATTTATTTAGGCTTCAACCATCAAAGCAATTATACCAAGAAAATTTGGTGTAAAAATTTAAAAATCCTAACTAAGGATATTGCATATATGATATCAAATTTTATGATCAATATTGTTTACAAAGGATAGAAAAACAAACCAAACTGACTTGAATATCTTTTATTATTATTTTCTTAATTGACTACGTTCATTCTTGTGAATATATTGAAGATAAGATAAACAACAACTCTCTTAAGAAAAAAATTGATATCATCATTGCAAATAGAAAGTAGTAAAAAAATAATTTAATTTTAATGATTAATTGTTAAAGTTTAATATTTCTTTAACCTATATATTCCTAACGTTTTTTTAACAATTGTGAGTAACTTGTGTTTTTCTCTTCTTTTACATGCAGGAGTAATAAGACCGTTTGCTCCGTATGAGACCATATTGTGATGAAATTTCTTTTTGTTTTAAATGCAAACATAGTACCTAACATATTATTATCCAGTTTTGTAAAGCAAAAGAATTAAAGTGTAATAAAATTTAACTTTTTTTAGAGTTCTTTTATCCTTCTATTGTTATTTTATCTTACTTTTACAGTTTTAATGTAAATCATATCAATTCTTCTTCTTGGTTTGCAAGAAAGTTATTTCTAAATGTTAACTTTCTAGAGGTGGAAGATTTTCGAGAAAAAAGTAATTCTTTTAACTAATTACTATTGATTAATTTTTACTTATATTATTTATTTTCTACCAAATTATAATATTATACATATCTTTATAATTAGATCAATGGAAAGTGGATAAGATTTTTCTTAGAACTTAAGTCAACAATCTTTCAAAAGTAGATATTCTTTATGAGATGAACTGATAGTAAGACAATTAGTTTCTCAATATACAATTTAGCATTATCTTATGATTTAATAGCTAATAGATCGTGTTATTAAGGCTAAACCGATATAAATTAATTTTAGAATACTATATTTTCCACACTTTCAGTTATATTTTGAAACTATTAATAATTATGTTATGTAAAATTTGAAAGAATTTTAGCAATAAATTAAAGTGCATTTATTTAAACTTTTCGTATAATTGATTTATTATGAAGTCAATAATTGAATAAAATGATTGAATATTATCAAGAGATAACATATAATTATGTATGAGCTAATAAATTATTAAGATGCAAAACTAACATTACCAAATTAAGAATAACATTTTGAACATATTAATATATTAATATAAAATAATACATGTATCAAATTTTGCATTGAAAATAATTGTTATAACTTTGGAAACATAATTAAAATTATTTTTTTACCTTTGATCAAATAGTTTTATAGAAATAACTAATTGTCAAATTAAAGTCCAATCGTCTAAATATTTGATATAAATAATTGATTCCGAAATCAAAATTTAAAAGATAATGTTTAATTGATTACAAATCAATCTAAATCAAATTTTAACATTATTTTTAACTTGGTATATATTCTTTGCAAAACTCAACTGCTTCATAATTAATAAAATATAAAGTAATATTTAGGGTTCATTTGGTTGGAGGGAAAATGAATTTTTGAAATTTATTTTTTAACTTTCTCTTGTTTGAACATTTAAAAATTTTAATCAACAAGAAAATAAATTCTGATCAATCAAAAAATTTTATTATTTTTAAGGAAAATAACTTCCCATTTTAAAAATCAAAATTCATTTGCCTTGTTGCTCAATACATCCATACCCAAGCCCAAACTTTTTGTCCTCTCACCTTGTTACGCAATTGCAATCATAAATAAAATTTATTTTTATTTATTAAATATTTTATGATAGATGCTCTAGTTTTATTTTTATAAAATCTATTTTTATTTATTAAAGTTTAGGTGCACATTTTTATGCAATATTTACTAAAATATTCTCTTTTTTTCTCATGATGGATACTCTATTATATAATATTTCATAACAATTAATTAAATTAACTATGTGAATCTATGTATAAGATTTTACAATGCCTTTAATATATATTTTATTATTAAAAATTAATCATTATTGGACTATTGGGTACCAAGAACAATAAAAATTTTATTAAAAAATTTCTTTTTTGAAAGGTAAGTAAAATTATAATAATTTTGAAATAAATAATTTTAATTTATTTTAAACGGAATTAATTTTTCTTTGTGTGCCAAACACTAGAAAATATTTTTTCTTTATGCACCAAACAACAAAAAATAAATTCGTTTTCCTGAAATATGTTTTCTTAGGAAAGCATTTTCTAAAAATTTTATTTTCCCTTAAACCAAACGGACGCTAAGAAATTTTAAGAAATAGTACTTAATCAATTACACGTTAATATAAATTAGGTTGGATTCAAATTTTAAATTGATGGATATTCTCTACAATTACAAATATGTTCTAAAGGTGTCAATGATTTCATTATTTAATATTTGTTCAAATCTTTTGGATCAGTTTAGAGTGCAATTATTTAAACTAACGTTTAATCAATTATATTACTTCATATTTTTATTAAATAAAAATTAATTTAATAAAAAATATATATCAAATTATATTACCGAATTGATTTATTACATGACGAACTTTTATTATGGGATTAATTTATTACGTACGATTGTTAATATATTAAAAAACATATGTATGAAACTTTTCGTACAATTAACTTCTAATCATAATATTTATATTGAATCGTATATTATCAGATAATTGATTTATTACGAAATCTTATATTACGTACAATTGTTAATCATTAGCTTCATGGTAATTATGTAATACATAGTCATTTAAATATTTTTCGAAATTGATTGCATTTAAAATTAATTCTTTCTATAAATATATTTATTCAATAATTATAAATTGGCAGATATTTTCAACTACTTCTTTTTTATAAAAAAAAAATTGTTAACAATCATAGGAATACATAAGAAATAATTACATATATGAGGTCTAACATTACATTATTTTTTTATAACTAAGATAATTATGTTTTAAAAAATAGGAAGACTCTTTCGATATTCTCTAGGGGTTTGCTTTTATTCTAATTGAATTTTTTTCCAAAATTTATGAATAAAATATTAATTTATTATAAACTAGTTAATTCTTTAAATAGTTTAATATAATATTAAATATTATTATGAACCAAAAAAATTAAATTGTATTTTATAAAAATAAATTTTAATTTAGTAATTTAATACTTTTATTTAAATTGACTTGCCTAATTAATTAAATTAAATATTATAATTAACAAATGATTAAAATTTAAAAATTAAATATATAAATTTGAACCTACTTGTCATAGGTTCTTAACTCTGCCACTACTCACGAGCTTATCAATTAATGACAAAGCTAAGTATATACACGAAATTTCCCTCTCAATAAGTAATGAATGAAATGAGAAAAATCCAGAACAAATGATTTTCTTGTTTTTTTTGATGATATTGAGTATAATCTCTAATTTTTTTAATCTCTAAAAAAGAAATCCTCTAATTCCTTTATTTAAAAGATTTTGATTGAGAATTTTGAGAAGTTTGACCTTAATCATGATCGTCAATATCATGATCCTACAAAGGGTTAGAAGGAAGGGCTAAGATCATAATAGGATCGTAAAATTTTACCTCAATGCCCCATATTTCTTTTATATACCTATTTATGACTTTTTGTAAGAAGAAATACAATTTTAAAGTATTTAAATATGCATATATAATTAAAAGACACATACATCATCATAAATTAAAAAAGGAATAATAAATTATCAAGTTATAAATGATTCAAATTGACAAATTTAAAACATCCTTTTGCAAGGTTTAGTCAATGTTGCGATGTGACCTGTGACGGAGTCTAATGGAGGTGAGCAGGTTTTCATGCCTCTTTGGAAATGTGATTATTTAGTGTGAATAAAGAGATTATGGAGTCACCACTAATCATTTTCTTATGGTATGATTGGAATACCGAAAATAGTCTACATTTTGAGAGTTTAGATTTGAGGGTAAGTTATGTGTAGGAAAAATGTTAGCACCTTATAACATTCATTCAAAGAACGGTTGCCCGTCTATTCTAATTCTATCTTATAAATTGAATTATGATGATTTTTATTTTATTACATGTATGTTTTCTTAAGAATATGATTTTAATTTTAATTATTTTTATTGGTTTAGTTATCCAAATCTGTCCAACTTTATGGTAGGATTCAGATGAAATAAAGTAGCTCAATAATGTTAAGTACCATTATGATCACATCTACAATTGGATTACTAAACTTCAATATAGCATAGGCACAAATTTATTATTTTTGAAAAATTTTTACTTTATTATTTTGTTGGAATATTTTTAAAAGATTTTTATTTTATTATTTATGAATAATTATTATTAATTTGTCTTTTATAAAGATTTTTATTTCATTATTTTTGGAATATTTTTAATAAAATAATTGTAATATAATTTTTTTAAAATAATATGATAAGAAAATCATTTTAAGTGGTTTTATTTATTTATTTAGCATTGCATCAATAAGTTTTAATTGTTTATTATCAAATTTGTCTAACTTCATGGCCAAATTTGAAATAAACATTTAGAATAATTAAAATTGTAATTTCAATATTATTCCACAATTTTAAAGTATTAAATTTGTTAATTTCATGACCAAATCTCAATACATAATTACTTAAATAAATTGAAATTATAATTTAATATTATTTTTATAATTTTTGAAATATTAAATTTACCCAATTTTATGGTTAAATTTGAATAAAGAATTGCTTAGTAAAATTGAAATTATACTCATTGTACTTGCAATTAATTTTAATATTGTTTCATCATCAGAAATATATATAATATAAAAATATAAATTATGAATGCAAATGACAAGTATAAAATAATTTTTGTGTATGATAATATTGAAAATTTTAATTCAATAGACTCAACTAATTTAATTTTAAAATATCTTTCATCTCAAGAATATTAAATAATTTGAACCTCCAAATTATTTTATTTTATTTCATCACAAAAAATACATAAAATAATATTTTAATTTTATTAAATAAATACAAAGAAGATATTTTTTAACTAAAGTAAAATAAAATAATAATAATAATATAGATTATATATATATATATATATATATATATATATATATATATATATATATATATATATATATATAAGTTTAACCAAACAGGCACGTACATTCCCAAACATCTCTCTTACCCCTTACGGCACGTTTGGTTTGCGGATTCTTTCATTTCTGGGAATATGAACATTCTAGGGAATGTGCATTCTCAGAAATGTGATTCCCAAGAATGAAGTATTCATATGTTCGGTTAAATGTAGATATTCCTGGGAATATTTTATTAGATTCCTAAATAAGTTATATTCCCATGTTTGCTTCATATTTTATGTTCTTGGGATTTTTTTACTAGTTTACCACAATGCCCCTAATCTAAAATGACACATTAGAAGCACGTCTCAGGAAGGTGAAAAGGATAAAAATAAAAACAGACGAATCGCCTTCTCGCCCAAAGCACTCAACAGTTAAACAACTCGAAAATCGAACAAAAATACCTCAGAAGCCATCGAAAAATTGAACTTATTTGATATTGTTCCCTCAGAAGACAACATCTCCAACCTTTGACAACTCTCAACCAGTTACAAATAGTAACTTCTCCCAACTCGACACGTCAAAATGGGTCGCCAAATGGTAAACCCTATATCCTACTAATGTTTTTTGTATATGGATTTTCATGGGATTAACTTGACACGAAATATTACTACATTTGTGTGTTTGTGATATGGTATTATTAATGGAATATAGTCTAGTTTTATATCACAAGTAGAAAAAGTTACAACTTCTCATTTGGTCATAAATTGTAACTTTTAGCTACCAAATACAACACATGCTTTTTTTTTCACAAATCTTTTCTTTTTATTTATGAAATAAAGAGATACTTTTGTTGTGAATCAAAAAGAAAATTTTTGATAATTAATGATTACTTTTCTTGCCATGAAAGTAGTATAGGTGGAAAGAAATACTTGTATAAGTGTTGATAACCTTATTTTTAAGTATAGGAGTGTCAAATAAGGCAAAATTCATAAATTGATTTGCATCAATTGCACATTTGAATTTTTGAAAATTGAATCCATTTTGGATGTAAATAATACTGATCAATTTATCACAAATTAGTTCATATTTGATTGGTGATATGAGTCACCCCACAAACTCATAGTTAAAGTATACAAAATTGAATTGCACCTATTATAAATTTTAATAAGTTTAAACCTCAAAAACTAAATCTATTTTAAATGTAGATAGTAGAAAGTAGTTTGTATCTTTACTAGCCAATTGTACTAGCTAACCTGTTTGTCAATTATTTTAGGTATTTGTTTGGTGTCATTGTTTCCACACAAAGAGTAATGCATTTTTTGATGTTACTATTTCCTATTCAAGATAGTAACACTTTCTCTTGTCCAAGTTTCATCATTGATCAAATTGCATTTTTTCTATAACTATGTTCTTTAGTTGTTGTTGCTCTTTCAGAACAAATAGAAACATGTCAGCACAAGAAAACAATTGTTATTGTTTATTCTAAAAACAGTAACATGTTGAATTTTTCCCAATTTTTTTGTCATCATCCTCGATTGTGATGTTACTATTTCCTTTGCAAACAGTAACACCCTCTTTTATCTAAGTTTCACTATGAATCATAGTGCATTTTGTTTATTTATATTGTCTTTTGGTTAGTGCTACTATTTAAGATCAAACAGAAACATGTCCCTACAAGAAAACAATGTTACTATTTGTTTTCAAAATAGTAACATATTATTTTTTATTGATTTTGATGTTAATCTTGATTTGTGAACTTATCCTCAGATTTATCAGTTTTGTTCTTAATTATCCTTGACTTGTAAATTTATTTGAACAGAAGGGTAACAAAACACCTAAGCAAATTAAGGAAACTGAAGAAAGAAGTCCAATCTGCTAGCATACATAAGGCAAATTGAAGAGCTTAATCTAAATGAGATCCATAAGAGTGTGCTGGAGCAAAATCCTTTCTGGCTGCTTATTGAAGCCATTATCATGAGTAAGCTTGATTGCAGTATGTGCCGAAGGAGCAATCAAGAAATACAAGTAGTCATTGCCACCTTCTCATCAAAACATGAAAAATTCTTAATTGGCGGCGAACATTTGAGCATCACACCTATCTTAGTGAAGCCTATATTTGGAATAAAGGATGGAAAATGCCCTATTGACACAACACCTAGGAAGGGGCCACAATCTATACTAGATGATTCTGTGGCCAAGGATGCCTAACAAAACCAATAATATTCAACGCACTCCAAAGGGCGGTGAGGTGAATATCAGAAATTGATGTTGAGGATGTCTCATGCCTAGTAACCCTAATATTACTGGTGACCTTGTTTGAACCAAATAGGGCTCAGATGCTGGCTTAGTCCTACCTGAAATATGTAGAGGACCTAGATGACATAGGACAATATTGGTGGTCTAGACATATACATGAGCAATTGATGAACTCAATCACAAGGGAAAACCCACCAAATGTCACCAGCTGTGTCATGCTATTACCAATAAGTAATAGTTGTCAAACTTGTTACCCTTCATGTCATTTTGTTCAATATTGTCTAGATTCATTTCTTTTAATTTGATTAAATATTTTTGATAAATTTCTTGCACGATTTTGGCAATGTTAGTTGATGTTACTATTTGGTATTTAGTATGTAAAAAGCAAATCTACGTCTTTATGGTAGTTAGGTTGTTAGTGTGATTTTGTTTATCTATTTGTTTTGAGTTTTTGGTTCATGTTATTATCTAGATACAAAATAGCAATATGTTACTATTTTGTTCTCAAATAGTAACATATTATTTTAACATTTTCCTTATTAATGACAATTGATTAATCATGTTAATTTGAGTTTTTGTGTAATGTTATTGTCTAGATACCAATAGAAATGTGTTATTGTTTATTGTGTAGACAGTAACATCCCATTTTTAACTATATATTTAAATGCAACTTCAATTGAAGATTTGATACAACAATATATATATTATATTATTGACAGTACTAGTTGTGTGAGATAACAAATGTGCTTTATGGGCATCAAAATCAAAAGGTGCCAAGATGCCTAAAATAGGACTTGAAGCACCTCACATGCTAATTGAAGGAAAGAATGGCCAGCTAGCTTTAGGTAACGTTTGGAAAATGTCATTTATTTTATCCATTTTACAATTATGCCACCACTCAATCCTTTCCCTCATGTTACTATTTCTCATTAAAATAGAAACACATCAAGAATTACATTAAACTAACCACTCTTGCATTTTAGGTGATCAACAGAGAACTCCAACCAACAATCGAGGAATAAAACATCCTTTACAATCTAACAACCCCAAAATTACAACTTATTGAATACAATGAGCAAACAAAAACACAAATCACACTCTCCCACTCTGAGGAATTCAAAATGGACGATGATACATAAATGAACCAATACCTAATTCAACCAAGACTAACAAAACTAGACCAGTTTGCAGTTATTACACTATCCTAGAAACAACATCAAGCACAAGATACAAATGAGGTATAACAGTTGAAGGATCAACTTCTCAGCGCAAATACTAGGATAACTAAATTGACCGATGAATTGAAGTTTCTCACAGAGAAATTTCAAATGGTAGAACAATAACTAAAACAAAGGAATGAAACAATCATAAACCTAACACAGGAGAACACATAGCTTCAACCATAACTATACGACATAAAAAAGCATATAAAAAATCTCCAAATGATAGTCAAGACATTAGAGACTACAAATGCCAGTCTTGAAGACTAAAATAAATAGCTGAATGCATGGGTCACTAAGATGACAGAAACCACTGAAGCTGAAGCAAAAAAGACTAAGCATATTGAAGGATCAATGATTAGAAAACAAAGAGAATCAAAATATGAGATGGACTACACATATTCGAGCCAATGCAAAAAGCCCATAAAACAACAACAAACACAACAAAAAATAACTCCTGCTGAGGAGGAGGCTGAAAATGACAAAGAGGCTACTATGTTAAAGTTGGAGGAGGATACAATACCATAAATGGCCAAAAAGAAGTAAACCAAGAAGATAGCCAAAAGTAAAAGATGGCGGCTACAAAGTACCTCCTTCAAAATGTTATCAACAACATAGTCAAAACAAAAGAAGTAGGAGAAGTAATGTAAGTCATATCCAGTATTTTTGTTTGGTGTTACACTTTCCACTTGAAGAAAAACACATTTTTTGCTGTTACTGTATCATGTTTAAGACAGTAACACCTTCTTTTGTTCGAGTTTCATTGTTAATCACATTACATTTTGTCTATTCATCATGTTCTTTGCTTGATGTTGCTGTTTCACACTGAATAGATACACAAAAACTACATGTTACTGTTTGGACTTATATAGTAACATGTTAATATTTAATGATTTTGTGGATAATATCATTATTGAATCCTTTATTTAACCACGTTATTATTTATAGGTCTATTTTCTGGACGTCTCCTCAGTAGGATATGTTCATAATATTGGATGAGTTGCTGCAAGTGCTTATAGAAAAGTTAATAACAAACAATGTACGTATGCATCTCTCAAACTTTATAGCATTAATGTTTTCTCTGGTTCCTTTTAGTGGTGCTGCTGTTTCAAGCCATAACAAAACATGGTAGAATTGATCATTTTCTAGCTCAAATAAGATGATATTACTATTTGGAGATGAAATAGTAACATGTCATTACCAAAACTATTTATATGACAAAATCCATTCCTTTAATTTCAAATCATAGACAGCCATGCAACCATTTGTACCATAGGCAACACATCCAAGAAAAATAATATATTTGTATTTGATAGCTTGTGTTAGGTAAGATGTTGAATGCACTCTATAAATGTGTCATAGAGAAATTAATTTGATACTAACTCATGTCCATACTACATTGACGATCTTATGTGGTTAGCCCTCTCAAAATGTACAAGGATATGAGGGAGCACAAATTTGACCAAAAGGTGGAGGAAGCAATGAATACAGACATTGTTCTATTCCCAATGAACTCAATGAGTGTCAATAACTACAACAACCCCAATCATTACACACTTCTCCCGCTGAATAACACTAAGTGCAAGTGGACTCATTACAACTCATTGAGGCCAAGAAAAGCGGGGCTTATGGATCCATACTTTTACGATGCCACAATATTAGTGAGTGGTACTTACACTATAATACTATCCATTGCTTAACCAAACACGTTGTTTTCCTATTAACAATGCTTGATCTTTCCATCAAATACTAATCATTGCTTAACCATGCTTAATTTTTTTACCTATACCATTTGTTCTGAATAAGGTAACTGTTTTCATCCTAAAAACCAACACATTAGACCAACAAAAGGAACATGTTACTTTTTGTGTGACGTTACTCTATGATATATTATTACTGCTTGATATTACTGTTTCATGTGAAAATAGTAACATATTGTTTTCTCGAGGTTTTATTGTTAATATCCTTTCATTTTGCCTATTTATGATGTTTTTAGTTAGTGATTTTGTTTCCACACCAAATGGAAAACATGTTATAGTTTTGGATCAAAATAGTAACATATTTTTTCTAATTGGTTTCCTTCTTAATCATACTTAATTTTGTTAATTTATTTCCAATTATCGTCTAATGTTACTGTTCCCAATCCAAATAGTAACATATTCTTCTTTTTCACTTGATGTCATTTGTAACTTGTTTATCTTACAATAGAAAGACTATTATGAACAAAAGAAAAATAAAGTCCTTCATAGAAATAAGATGGATTTAGGAGTAGATCAAGCAACTACTGAGCTATTAGGATTCAGATCAACATATGCAGCAAAATTTTAAAATTTTAATCCAAAACCTTCCTAGGATCCATGCAAAAGTCATAAACTAGTACTAGAGTTTTACCTTATTTGTACTCGTGTTCTTTCTAAATGAATCCTTGAGAGACCGAGATGAATCAAACGTCGGTCGGAAGGTATAGCTCTCTATAGTATCCACACAGAGTGAATAATGATTTCTCCCTTCTATGAAGCTACTAGGATTCATTTCTCTCATTAGGATTGGATTTGGATGTTTTCTAGAGTGATTTAGGGTTTGATTGAAGCTAATGTGCATTGTGTAATGTGCTACCTTCAAGTCCTTTTATAGAACTAAGGCATATCATAATTCTAGTCCCACTAAGATAATGCTTCAAAAATTCTAATTACACTAAATAACTATCACCTTATCCTTATCCTAGAGAAAGCGAGGATGTTGATTCGAATCCTAATAGTGGTATCAAAGATTCTTGCAAAAATATAAATTTGATTATGTGTTTTACTATTTTTCTGAATGTTTATATGATAAATATTCTGTTTTGGTTTAAATTAAAATTACGTGTTTTGATGAATATTTATCTAATAAATAAAATCAAATTAGTTTCTATTTAAACTAGACATATATGAGATATATGTAAATTCATGTTTGATTCTGATTTCGTAGATATATATATATATATATATATATATATGTTTTGTATTTTGATTCTGATTAGGGATTAATGAGATTAATCATATGAATCTAATTATGTGTTTTTTGGTTCATATTCAAATCTATTTTGTGTATAATTCTGCATTTTGATTTGAATTTGAATTTATTTTATGATTGATTCTGTGTTCTATTTCAAAAAAGAATATAATTTATTCTGCATAGAATTAATGTGATTAGTTCTGAGTTTGTCTTCATATATAGATCAGTTTAAATTCATTTAATATGGTTAAATAAATCTAGACTCATGTATGATGTATATGCGTGTATGGTTTAACATGTTTGAATTACGTTAGATCTATTTGATGAGATTAAATCTATCGAATGTGTCTTGGCATAAAACCTATTTCAGGACTACAATTTGAATGTCAAATAATGTCGAATTGTTCGACTAAAGTGGGACTGCCGTGCTAACTCTGCGTAGTGTTTAAAAAATCATTTTTGTTCTTAAGGCGCTATTTTAAAACATGATTTTTTTTATGATGATTATGTTATGAAATATATATGTCAATCATCCTGCTTATCTTGATTACATATATTTGTTAGCAATTATTACATATGATGCACGAATGTGTTGCATAGCATGGCCCTTGGAGTTTTTATGGATGGATTTTAAATATGACTTGCATGTTGTGTCTTCTTCTATTTTTCTAATGTATATTCTCTTCTCATCTAACTCCCCCCAAATGTAACTCGAGGTTTCTGTTACAAAATTGTAATCACAATGGAGCAACCTTTGCTTGGAATAAGGAAAAGCTAAGGAGCTATGGGACAAGAAGAAGCTAAGGAGTTAGTTTAGAAATGTTATTAGAAAATAGAATTTTGGGCCATACTATGTGACATTTTGATTTCTTTATCATGTGATGATATTAATGAGCATGCATTTACTATGTGATAGCATATATTCCTACTATATGATAGTTTTATCCATTGCTTGATATGAGATAAGCAATAGTTTATTTTATTCATTTACTTTATATGATGTATGAGATCTGCTAGATATATTGCATGAATAGTTATGGTGAGATCTGATAATGATTAAGTTAAAATCCTTCATCTGAAATATTAAGTCAGTAATAATTAAATGATGCCTTCTAATGCTTGGCACTCATCAAGGCCTCGATCGACATAAGGTAGGTTTGCCAAAGCAAAGTACCTTGTTTATCTTGGTGAGACGCGATTGGATAATAGTGATATCTAAATGTCAAGCATTGGGTCTGACTTAATTAGGATATCTCAATAAGATTGAGACCTAGAAGTATAGAATTGGGTTTTCGTTCATAAGATGGACTAGAATAAGTGTTGTTCACCTAACTATCCAAGAGTTGTATATCATACAATTGGCAAGTGTTGCCTACCTAAATAATTAAGTTTTAAGTGATTAGCCAAAGCTAACTTAAGGCTTGGTGAAATATGGATCTTTGCCCACTAAAAAGCTTAAACAATGTGACTTTCTGAATTATTGGTGAGGGCTATTAATTTGAATAAGATAATGGGAGGTACATTTAATAAAAGACCTTATTAAATGTTTGAAACTTAATACTTACTTTACATATTTCTATCATAGATAATCAATGGCTAATATATCAAATAATCTATCACTGCGATCAATCTTTGAGAAGGACAAATTGAATGGGACAAACTTCCTAAATTGGTACAGGAATTTGAGGATAGTCCTCAAACATGAGTGAAAAATGTATGTCCTAGAGGAACCTATTCCTTAAGAACATGAAGCTAGTGCCCATTGGGCTCAAAAGGATGCTTATAAGAAGCATCATGATGACACATTAGATGTCAGTTATCTCATGTTAGCTACCATAGACTCTGAGCTTCAGAAGCAACATGAGAACATGAAAGCTTATGACATGCTAGACCATCTTAAGAAGCTTTATGAAGGCCAAGCTCGACATGAAAGGTTTGAGGTAACAAATGCATTATTTCAGTGCAAATTGGCAGAAAGAAACCCTGTTGGGCCTCATGTACTCAAAATAATTAGGTATATTGAGAAACTTGAGAGATTGGGCGCTCCACTAGGCTAAGAGTTAGTCACTGACTTAATTCTGCAATCATTGCCACAGAGTTATGCTCAATTCATCATGAATTACAATATGAATGAAATTGACAAACCACTACTAGAATTGTTAAGCATGTTAAGAACAACTGAACAAAATTTGCAAAAGACTAAACTTAATACCATAATGATGGCTAAAAAGGGCAAAGGCAAGGGCAAAAACAAGAAGGATTCCAAATCCAAAGGCAAGCCTAAGTCTAAGTCTTCTGCATTGAAACAAAAAAGGGGTATGGCTAAGGAAGAGACATGCTTCCATTGCAGTCAAACCGGACATTGGAAGAGAAATTCCAAGGTCTATCTAGAAGATCTGAAAAAGAAGAAGGGAGGTGAGATTTTCGCTTCAGGTATTTATGTTATAGAAATTAATGTTTTTACTTTTACATCTTGGGTATTATATACTGGATGTGATTCTCACATTTGTACAAATGTGCAGGAACTACAAAGGAGCAGGACTCTGGGTAAAGGCGAGATTGACCTACAAGTTGGCAATGGAGCAAAAGTTGCTGCCCTAGCTGTAGGAACATATCATTTATCTTTACCTTCTAGTTTAGTAACTGAATTAGAGGATTGTTATTTTGTGTTTGCTACTAGCAGGAATATTATTTCTGTTTTTTGTTTGGACAAGAAAGGTTTTTCATTTATAATAAAGAACAAAACTTGTTCAATTTATTTAAATGAAATGTTTTACTATAGTGCACAAATGTTCAATGGAATCTATATTCTTAATCTAGAAATGCCTATCTATAATATAAACACCAAGCAATTTAAATCAAATGATTTAAATCCAACCTATCTCTAGCATTGTCATTTGAACCATATAAATAAGAAGTGCATATCCAAGCTTCATAAAGATGGATTCTTGGATTCATTTGATTTTGAATCATATGAAATATGTGAATCTTGTTTATTAGGTAAGATGACTAAAGCTCCATTCACTAGGCACAGTGAAAGAGCTAATGATCTATAAAGTCTCATACATACTGATGTATATGGGCCTATTAGTTCACCTGCTAGAGGAGGTTTCCAATACTTCATTACATTTATTGATGACTTTAGTAGGTATAGATATGTGTATCTTATGAAACACAAATCAGAATCCTTTGAAAAGTTCAAGGAATTCAAGAATGAAGTGCAAAACCAACTTAGCAAAAGTATTAAAACATTTCAATCAGATCGAGGTGGAGAATACTTAAGCCAAGAATTTGATGACTATCTAAAGGAGTGTGGTATAATATCATAACTCATTCCACCTTGAACACCATAATGGAATGGTAGTTTAGAGAGGAGGAATTATACTTTGTTAGACATGGTACAATCTATGATGAGTCATACAGATCTTTCAATTTCCATTTAGGGACATTCTTTAGAGGCAGTTGCCTTTACGCTCAACTGTGTTCCCTCTAAAATGGTTCAAAAGACTCCATATGAGATATGGACTGGGAAACATCCCAGCTTGTCTTTTATAAAGATTTGGGGTTGCCAAGCCTATGTAAAACATTAAGTTTCTGATAAGCTTGGACCCAAATCAGATAAGTGCTACTTTGTAGGGTATCCTAAGGAAACTAAGGGATACTATTTCTACAATCCTAGTAAAGGCAAAGTGTTTATCACACAAACTGATATTTTTCTTGAAAGAGAATTTATCTTTAAGAAAAATAGTGGGAGGAAAGTAGAAATTGAAGAAGTGAAAGACTTACAAAGTAACACTGAACCTGTAATAGAGCTTGAATAGAGACCACGAAATGATGTGGCTCAGGAACTAGCCCAAGTAATATAAGGCCCACGTAGGGCTGGTAGGATACGCCATGAGCCTGAGAAATATGGATTTCTTGTGACTCAAAATGGCGATGTTTTGCTCATGGATCAAGATGAGCCCACAACCTACCAAAAAGCTATTAAAAGGCCATACTCTGAGAAGTGGCTTAAGGCCATGAGATTTGAAATGGATTCCATATATACTAACCAAGTATAGACTTTGGTTGATCCACCTGAAGGGGTAAAACCTATTAGGTGCAAATGGGTTTTCAAGAAGAAAATCGACATGGATAGTAACGTGCAAACCTTTAAAAGGCGATTAGTCACAAAAGGTTATTGAAAAGTTCATGGTATAGACTATGATATGATCTATTCCCCAGTTGCCATGCTTAAATCCATTCGGATCTTACTTGCTATCGCAGCTTTTTATGATTACGAAATCTGACAGATGGATGTCAAAACTACTTTCCTTAATGGAAAGCTTCTTAAGGATGTGTACATGACACAGTTTGAGGGTTTTCTCACTCCTGAAAATGCTAGAAAGGTATGTAAGTTACAACTATTCATTTACGGATTAAAACAAGCTTTATGGAGTTGGAATCTTTGTTTTGATGAAACCATAAAAGAATTTGGTTTCATAAAAAATGAAGATGAATCTTGTGTTTACAAAAGGGTTAATGGGAGCACAATTGTTTTTCTCATATTGTATGTGGATGACATACTACTAATCAGAAATGATATCTTTACACTACAAACAATAAAGACTGTTGGGAATTCGGATTATCACATGTAGCGAAATTTCAAAAATTTTGATCCGAATTCTACCTAGGATCCATGCAAAAAGCATAAATCAATGATTAGGGTTTTTACCTATTAGGCACTCGTGTTTCTACTGATCAAAACTTGAGAGCGGATGAATCAAACGCCGGTCGGAAGGTACAACGTCTCTATGGTATCCACACGAAGTGAACAACGACCTTTCACCCTCCACGAATCTACTAGGATGTGTTTTTCCCTCTAGGAATTAGGATTGGATGTTTACTAAGTGATTTAGGGTTTGTATGGAAGCTTTGAGCGTGATCATTAAGTGCTACCCTTAAGTCCCTTTTTATAGAACTTAGGCAAGCCATAATCCTAGTCCAACTAGGATAATGCTTCCAAAATCCTAATAACACTTAACAACTCATCTTATCCTTATCCTAGAGATAACGGGGAGAGATAGGACTTATCTATTAATTATCTAATATTAAATAATAATATTATCTCATAATATAAATATCTTAATATTAGATAATTGCATATAGTTATCAAATATCAAAATAATATTATCTCATAATATATTTATCTAATATCTGATAAGATAATTATTTAATATTATTTTAATATAAAATAATATCACATAATATATATATATATTACGTGAATTTATTCTTAATAATATATATATGCATAAAAATAAGTCCAATTAATTGGATATTAATATAATTAAAGTTCAATTAATTTATTGTCTTATTCCTACTCCTTTTGTGTGACCCTGTAGGTTCTTACTACGTTGACAATGACTTATTATTGAGCCATAGACAATATGCGGTATCTAGCAATACATCACTGCCACTCAAGTAGTAAGAATGTTTGTGATTCGACATCCACCTAATACATGATCAACGTTTTGCATCATAATCCTTTTGTAATAATATCCAAATTGAACTAGAGGCATGGAATGTGTCATCCTCGTCAATGTTCAATTTATATTTCTTGATGCTGAGTAGACTTAAAATAAATGATTAATATCACATATTAATTCAATTGAGCATGGCCATGCATTTCTAAGTATCACTCAATCAAGGGGTCCAAGGATATTTCTCTTTTATACAAGAGTAACAAAATCCCATCTACATCACTCACTTCCCTCTGCATGATTTTTGACACACCCAATCAATGCCCTACTTGTCATCCTGATTAAAGGTGACATAGGATAATATTAAAGTGAGTAATTCCTCATGTAGGGAATCGTAATGACTTTAAGTTAAAGGTTCATTTGTATTTGTGACCATATGAGAATAACTTATGACACGTCTATCCATGCAATATTCTCATAATGGGTCAGTCCAGTACATTGTTCACTAGCAATGTACTTATGTATTGACTTGATATCATATATCCATGATTCGTAATCATCAGTCACTATACATGCTAGTCTCGATATATTATTACTATCCTTTTCGTAATAATACTTAACTAGGGGCATTTTAGGAATAGCGAAACTATTCCAAGGATAATTATTATATTAAGTTATAAATTGCGCATAATAATAATAATAAAATTATAAAAATAAAATATAATAATTAAATTGCCTAAAATAAAATATAATACATTGCATATAACTTCAATCATCTATATGATTAGTTCTAGGACACACACCAACAAAGACTTGGTTAAGGAATTATTTCTCGATGAAAGACTTAGGTGAAGTTGCCTATATATTAGGTATTAAGATCTATAGAGATAAATTAAGAAAATTGCTTAGCCTAAGTCAAAATACATACATAGATAAAGTGTTAAAATGGTTTAACATGCAAGAATCTAAAAGAGGATTTTCGGCTATGTCACATGGCATAAATTTGTCCAAAGCTCAGTGTCCTTCGACATAAGAAGAGAAAGATCACATGAATAAGATACCATATGCATTAGCAATTGGATCTATCATGTATGCCATGATATGTACTTGTCCTAACGTCTCATATGCTTTGAGCATGACGAGTCGGTACTAGTCAAATCTAGGTGAACATCACTGAACTACCATTAAGAATATCCTTAAATACTTGCAAAGGACTAAGGATTCATTCTTACTATACGGAGGAGAGGAAGACCTTGTTGTAAAAGGTTATATTGATGGCAGCTTCCAATCCAACAAGGATGACCTTAGATTGCAGTTAGGTTATGTATTTAGCCTAAATAGTGGTGCTATATGCTGGAAGAGTTTAAAGTAGTAAACAGTGGCCGACTCTACTACAAAGGCCAAGTATATTTCTACGTCTGATGAGTCAAAAGAGCCTATTTGGATTACAAAGTTTATTACTGAATTTGGCATTGTTCCTAACATTGCAAACCCAATGGATCTCTATTATGATAACAATGGGGGCATTGCACAAGCTAAGAAACCTAGATCTCACCAACAATCCAAACATATACTTAGGCACTTCCATCTCATTTGTGAAATCATTAATAGAGGAGATGTGAAGATGTGTAAAGTACCAAGTGATGATAATATCGCTAACCCACTGACAAAGCCTTTAGCACAAAAAAAGCATAGTGGTCATATTATGTCACTTGGTATTAGATACATGAGTGATTGGCTCTAGTCCAAGTGGGAGATTGTTGGTGTGTGTCCTAGGAGCTAATCATAGAAATGATTGCAATATTACATAATGTATTGCATTTTGTTTTGGCAATATAATTATTATATTATATTTTATTTTATTTTGCATAAATTATAACTTAAATATAATAATTATCTTTGGAATAGCTTTGCTATTCCTAAAATGCCCCTAGTCAAGTATTATTACAAAAAGGATAGTAATAATACATCGAGACTAGCATGTATAGTGACTGATAATTATGAATTATGGATATGTGATATCAAGTCAATACATTAGTACATTGCTAGTGAATAATGTACTGGACTGACCCACTGTGAGAATATTGCATCGATAAACTTGTTATTAGTTATTCTTATATGATCACAAATGCGCATAGTCCTTTAACTTGAAGTCACTACGTTTCCCTACATAAGGAGTTACTCACTTTGATGTCGTCCTATGTCATATTAATTGGGATGATAAGAAGGATGTTAATTAGGTGTGTCACAAATCATGTAGAAGGAAGTAAGTGATGTAGATAAGATTTTGTTACCCTTGTATAAAAGAGAAATATCCTTGGGCCCATTGATTGAGTGAGACTTAGAAATGTATGGCCATGCTCAATTGGATTAATATGTAATATTGATCATTTGTTTTAAGTCTACTCAATATCAAGAAATATAAATTGAACATTGATGAGGATGATACACTCCATGCCTCCAGTTCGATTTGGATATTGTTACAAAAGGGATTATGATGCAAAATGTTGATAATATATTAGGTAGATGTCAAATCATAGACATTCTTACTACTTGAGTGATAGTGATGTATTGTTAGATATCGCTTACTATCTATGGCTCAAAATGAGTCATTATCAACGTAGTAAGAATATATAAGGTTACACAAAAGTAGTAGAAATGAGATAATAATTAATTGGGTTTTAGTTAGACTAAAATTCAATTAATTTCGTGCATATATATATATTATTAAGATAATATATATTTATTCATGTAATATATATTATATATTATATGATATTATTTGATATTAAAGTAATATCAGATAAGTACGTTATTAAATATTAGATAATTATATTATGAGATAATATTATTATTATCTAATATAAGATAATTATATGACAATTTAATATTAGATAATTATATTATGAGATAATATTATTATTATCTAACATAGGATGACATTAAAATGAGTAACTCCTCATGTAGGGAACTGTAGTGACTTTAAGTCAAAGGACTATGTGCACTTGTGATCATATAAGAATAACTAATAACACGTTTATCCATGCAGTATTCTCATAGTGGGTCAGTCCAGTACATTGTTTACTAACAATGTATTCATGTATTAACTTGATATCACATATCTATGATTCATAATCATTAGTCACTATACATGTTAGTCTTGATGTATTATTATTATTCTTTTCGTAATAATAATTAACTAGAGGTATTTTAGGAATAGTAAAACTATTTCAAGGATAATTATTATATTTAAATTATAATTTGCACAAAATAAAATAAAATAAAATATAATAATTATTTCTAAAATGAAATGTAATACATTGTGTAATATTGCAATTATCTCTATGATTAGCTCTTAGGACACACACTAACAAGAGCCACCTTTTGATATCATATCATATGAAAAGTTGCCGCAACAGGAATCCAGATTGTGAGTAACAACTTCTTTAGTAGTTCATAAGATTTGATAATTAGAAGGTTTCAAACTAACTCATTGCACAAAATTACAATTTCAGGCAAGACCGCGGAATTTTTATCTGTAAACAAATATAAGATATATACAATAATAAAGAATTTGAAGAAGAATTTCCAATGGAATTTGGGAGGAAATATAGGGCAAAATTAGTGATAAATTTCCTCAAGGATTTCAAACCTTCTAACTCAACATGATTATTAAATTTAGACATGCATGTATATAACACTTACATTGTAGATACAATTCAATTGTATGTAATGTTTAGTTACATATAACATCTTACATTCAATTGTATATAACATTCAATTTTATGTAATATGCACTTGTAAATTTTAATAAAAATTTTGAATATTCTTCTTATAACTTTCCATTAACTTCTTTGTTAGTATTACTATTTTAAACCAAGATAGTAACATGCAAGTACTTGGCATATTTTTGAGTTCTTATCCAAGCAGGCATATGTCCAAGCATAAAACCAACCATCAATCGCTTGTACCACTTTTGTAATGTGATATTACTATTTTGAACCAAGACAGTAACATGTAAGCACTTAGGGTATTTTTTGAGTTTTTATCCAAGTAGGGACATATCCAAACATGAAACCAACCAACAATCGCTTATATCACCATTCTAACATGATGTTACTATTTTGAACCAAGACAATAACATGCAAGCACTTAGCGTATTTTTAAGTTTTTATCCAAGCAGGCACATGTCCAAAGTTGAAACTAATCGTCAATTGCTTGTACCATCATTCTAACGTGATGTTACTATTTTGAACCAAGACAGTAACATGCAAGCACTTGGTATATTTTTAAGTTTTTATCCAAGCAAGGACATGTCCAAACATGAAACTAACCAACAATCGCTTATACTACCATTCTAACATGATGTTACTATTTTGAACCAAGATAATAACATGCAAGCACTTGACATATTTTTTAGTTTTTATCCAAATAGGCACATGTCCAAACATGAAACCAACTATCAATCACTTGTACCATCGTTCTAATGTGATATTACTATTTTGATCAAATATAGTAACATGCAAGCACTTGGCATATTTTTTAGTTTTTATCCAAGCAGGGACATATCTAAACATGAAACCAACCAGCAATCGTTTGCACCACCGTTCTAACATGATGTTATTGTTTTGAACCAAGATAATAACATACAAGCACTTGGTGTATTTTTGAGTTTTTATCCAAGCAGGCACATGTCCAAACATGAAACTAACTGTCAATCGCTTGTATCTCTGTTCTAATGTGATGTTACTATTTCGAACCAAGACAGTAACATGCAAGTACTTGGCATATTTTTGAATTTTTATCCAAGCAGGGACATGTCCAAACATGAAACTAACCATTAATCCATAAGGACATTCCGAAAGTGAAAATACACCTCAGTATAACGAAGCTAATCATAATAGAAAGTGAAAAACCACATCATCACAAAAGCATTCATCTCAAATTAGATATCATAAATTCAGCCAAAATATATACAATGATCCAAAATAGGAGATAGCTACTACAATAATGTCTTAAGATGTAACATCATTGCATATTTTCCAACAGATGCTCAACATATTCCTTCCTCTAATCGATGGGCAAAGTGAAGAAAAGATCAATTTGATGCTGATATTTAGTTATAATCTCAGCATCCATCATCCTTTGCATATTTGTAAGTCCATTAACTTGTTTAAGTTCATCAATCACCCTCATTCTTTGTTTAGCTCCTTCTTTTTCACATTGGAAACATGATGCAAGTTCCATCATAGTATTTTTTGTAGTCTTATAAATACTTCCCAACTGAGCTATGTTACTAGTCATTTTATCAATAGCATTATTAGAGTTTCTAGCTCTCTTTTTTGATTTATTCGCACTACTTTATCCACTGGATAGCTCTTGAGCATTTGGGAATGTTGGAGTTGGAGGTTAGGATCCATAAACACTTTCCCAAAACTCATGAAAATCCTTATTTTGCATATTAGATTGGCTCTCTTGCTATCTATCTACATTCTATTGTACTTCTTACTCCATTGCCTGTACTGTATCATAAGGATCTTCAGCATCTTCACCATTTGCTCTATCTTTACCATATACCCATTGCAATTCATTAAAAAATGGGAATCACTTGTTATATAATCCAACAACATTAGGATGAGACTACAACGCAACATGAAATAAAGAAAAAAACTAATAAATAAACACCATTTAAAGTTAAATATTTATAAAAAAATAATAGGTTATATTTACCTTTACCAATTCATTGAAGATCTCCTTCTTAACCACAATCTTCTCTTCTTTGTCATCCTATTCAAATCCACTTGCCCTTGGACCTAACATCTCTGCGATGGCTCCATATTGCTTTTTCAAAAGCTTAACTCTTGATTCAATGTGTGGAGAAGCTCTTAGACTACATCTTAACATTTTCTCCCCAAGCATTCTTTCTAATTCTTTTAAATATTCCTATTTGAATTGCCCATAACCTTCATCTTTCCAATGTCTTTGAGTTGAAAGTCCCACCAAAGCCTCCACTAGCTTAGAATTTTCATTATATGTCAATTGATGTTTGCAACTTTTTTATTTTGATTAGGTGCTTTCACCCATCTCCATTAGTGAGCTAAGTCATATACAATGCAAAATAATATAGCCCAACAAATTATACCTTTGAAAAAAAATCTATCCAAGTTTCCCATATGCAAACAAATTAAACTATAAAATAAATAAAGTCAATTACATAATAGCTCATACAATTTAAACCATATAAAAACTTAAAGATAGCAAATATAAAAGTTTCATTAATATGACTTCCTTTCCAAGTGTTCCATATTTCTTCAGCAAGATTGTCTCTTCATGTAATCCACTCCTCACTTGACTCCACGTGTGTAATCAAATCATGTGTGCAAATTGAATTGCAAGGTTGCCTCCAATGGATCCACAGTCATCATTTGTTTGATATGATTATGCAATAGGCAACATGCAAATATAATTTTACCTTAGGTCTGTATTGGATAAAATGACTTATTTTTTAGAATTGCCTAATGCCCTTTTAATAATGCAAAAGCCCTTTCTATAACATTCCTAGCGGATGAATGCTTCACATTAAAAAACTCTTGGGTTGTGGTTGGTTGTGCTTGATCTCTCCATTCGCTTAAATGATACCTTTTCCCTCTATAAGGTGTAAGGAATTCAGTACCATTCATATATCTAGCATCACATAAGTAATAATAGCTGATGATTAATTATATAACTTAGTAAAGGTATAAAATGAAATAAAATAAAATTTCAATAATTGATTGCTTGCCCATTGAGTATCTTGTGGAACTTTTAGACCATTAGGACGAGTAATTGCATCCTTTAAGATTTTAGAATCAGCTGCTGAACCCTCCCATCCGGTCAAGACATAAATAAATTGCAAGTCTTGTGAGTAAACTCTTAGCACATTAGTAGTTACCTCGCCCTTTCTATTTCAAAATCTAGCCTTATCAACCTCTGGAACATTCACCTTGATATGAGTTCCATCTAATGCTCCTAAAAAATTCTACATATTAAAACAATTAAAACTCATTTCATTCTTACAATGTAAATACCATTCTATAACTAATTTTTGTATATTAATAAATACCTTAAACCATTTCCATTTAGGATCACTAGAGTTTTCAGGGATCGGTTCAGGTTGTTTGAGTAATTCTTTGTAGCACCTTAGTACAGCAACCAATGCATTATTAAATTGCTTGCTAATAGTCTCTCCAGATCTTATAAATTGTCTATTTATAGCTCTATTCTTAACATCATGTGCTAAGATGTGCAAAAAAATTGCAACCATTTCCTTAGCACCCATATTCCTTGTTGGCTCTAGCCTACCAACCATCCTTAGCATGTCACATAATCTATGGAAAAAAAACTTATCCATTCTAACATTTTCAATAGATGCCAGGTCATTTATAAAGACTATCTTGTTGAAATTTACATTTCGAACTAACATCCTATTATGGTAGTTACATCTTATTCTTTTATTTTTTTCTCAACTCCTTCTGTAAAATAGTAGAAATCACCATGATAAAAAATAAAGTGAAATCCTTCAAAAGCTCTAATAATATAATCAATATAGCAATGATTCTCTTCTTCCTTGCTTGAATTATGGGATCCATTCTACAATAGTAACACACATAGCACAATATAGGATGTATAAAGCAAAATAATAGTTAATTAATATAATTTAAATTTATAAAATAAAAATAAGTGGTCCAAATGAGATAAAATTAAAATATACAAGTGCATATAACTTATATCAAGAGTTAAAATAATGTGCTAGGAATGGTAAATTGCGTTCTAGTGTTTTTGAGTCATAGGAAACACAATACTATATTTTGAAAATCCTAGGCAAGAGGGAAAACTTCCCTAGTTATTTTGGCTTGAGAATAATGTTGCTTGCAATTCATGTTGTGTGCCACACATATATGAACTATTGTATGATGTTGTGTTATTTTCACTACTGGGTTTCGTGATCTGTGTGCCATATGTATGTATAAATATTTGCTATTTTTTGGTCTAGACCAAAACTATATTGCAAGGTTTAGGAACCTACCTCAATTGCAAAAAGAGTAGAAGTGAAAGCTATGAGAATGATCGAGAAAGGAGAAGCAGCAAGCAGAGTAGAACCTAGAGTTAAGACGGTTGTGTTTTGAGTAAAAAAAAAAGGGTAGATTTGTCTTGAATTTTAATATTGATATTCCCATGGGATGGAAATCTCAAATTCTTACCTCTCCCATGGGAATATCATATTCCTACCTGCCCCTTGAGAATTTTTTGGGGAAAATTTTGGGGTAAAAATATTTCCAATTATGTTACATTCCTAGGCATATTTTTTAAACTTTTGAATCAAATACGAGAATGTAATATTTCTATAAATTATTCCCAGGAATGTCAATGACATTCCGCGAACCAATCATACCCTTAGTATCATCATACGTGGAACTTGATATACCATGCTTGCTACGTCTCATCTCATACTGGCGTCCAGCATTTCAATGTCCACAGGTCCCACATTACCGACAATGTGTACTCTCTTCCAGCCATGTGCATTATAGCTTGTGCCAGTAATCCCGTCCACCACCACCTGATCAGGACATCTTGAACATGATTGCTTCCAAATATCTCCGTATAGAGACCATTTCAAACGGAACAATAAGCAAACCTTGGCAATACCCATCGTTAAGCTGGTTCGTCTCCGAGTTCCTGACCCAAATGCAAATCATATGAGGTTTGTTGTTGTCTGAGTTGGTGGACAAGTGGGTCCTACACCAGCCCATGCAGAAACCATCGATGGCTTCTTCTTCATGCAGCTACGTAACGGAGCAAGAAGACCAATATTCAAGTTCACCTCATCATTATTTCACACCTAATCAACTGAAATCTTTCAGTATATAACATAAGATCGAGCGACAACCTCCTGCACACATAGCTTGACCAGTTCAATCACACTTGGGATGGTGGAAGGACGCTACTTTGACATCAACGACATCTGGTTGGCATGAAAATATAGGGGTCAAGAGAACAACGGAGATGTAGCTGTTATTGCGGATGCTAGTCTGTGAAGGAAGACGGAGTTGTTGGCAGTGGGCTGATAAATGGTGATGGTTCTGGTTTGAACTCCATCGCCATTACCGCTTCTGTTGCGGTTACTGTTCGAGCTACGACGCATGTATGATTCAAATTATACTTCATAATCTCCTCTGCTGTGCACTAGCACCCGAAGATGATGAGCTAACGGAAGGACTAGGAGTGGCAGCAGTACTCATTGGTTTACAGCTGATAGGCATTGGTGAGGGTGATGAAGTTGGGATTGTGCATGGAAATGGAAGAGTTGCAACACTAGTGGGAGCTGGCGTTGAGGGACTCGTTGGAGCATATCTTTCTACTCTCTCATGGAATCATTTTTCACAATGCCAGAGGAGAGGATCCCGCTTTCGACATGTTGATGACAGTTAAATAAAAAAAATGGAAAAGTCACCTACAAGTAATACACTTCTCCTTTTTTCATGTATGAAAGGAAAGAATTCTATTATGTAATTGGTGGGAAAACAGGCTCTATGATTCAAAATTTTAATAATTCAAATAAGTGACCGTCTATTAAAAGTGAGAAAAATGTAAGCAATTGGTTATAATTATTTTTATTTATTTACTTTTAATTTTTTAAAAAATTATTTATTTTTTATTAAATTTTTATTTTAATTATATTATTACCTAGACAAAATTAGGTATTCAACACACAATAAATAATAGCACCCAGTAACTTAAAACAACTTTTATCAAACATTATCAAATATACTACACAGCATAACAAACAAGCAAAATAGAGTACCACGATAGTTCTCCGATGCATAGCACAAATAGGGCAGTGGCTCTCTTAAGACTTTGACGACAAACCAGCACTAGCAAGCATCAAGCAGTGGCGCCAACAAGTAAAGTGGAGTGCAAGGGAGCACTTTTTTAAAAAGATGAATGCGATGAAGGTATGCATCTCTACCCTCTGTTTTTCAAAGATGAAAATGCAGTGTAGTATCAGGTTGCAGAATAGGTTCTCTTTTGTGCAAAGGGGTTCAATTTTTTATTTGTTCAAAAAAAAAAAATCCAACTCAACCATTGAAAATCCATCCTAGAACAACCTCCACATAAAATTGCAGAATTTAGTAGGATCATGCGATCCCACCGATTGAAGTGATCCATCACTGTCGGACCATCAATCCTTACAATAAGCGTTCAAAGCAACGGGTGATCACAAATTAGGGTGGGTGAATTGCAAAATCATGCAGTCCTATGCCACGACTCACGATACTAACAACCTTGCCTTGAATTGAACGAATGAATTTTGACTTTGAAGAAAGGCTGAAGGAACTTGATTTCGATTCAAAAGTTGAATACAAACTTGATCTCGAATGAAAGATTAAATCTTCACAGAGATTTCACACTTGCAAATATGCAAGGATTAAAATGTTTTCGAAGTATTCATCTTGAAAAGGATGTTTTTGATGGAAGTGGGAGACTTCAAATGCTCTCAAATTTGCCATCAGAGCTTTGGGAGAACTCACATCTTTTCTTTTGATGATTTGTTATTATTGAATGATACAAATGAATTTTTTTATTTATAGTGCTATTATGGAATGCTTAAAGATAAGCATCTTATTTTTTGAGGTTTATCACCTTTTAATTTATTGAAAAGCTAATTTTCTTATTAGTTGGATGATGCATCGTATACATGTGACATAATTTAATTTATCACTCAAGATATTTTTTATGGACCCACTTATTTTTCATGTGGAATTTTAAGTTTTTGATGAATAACCTTTTTTTGATTGACAATAATTTATGAGATGGAAAATATAACAAAAAAATTAATTTTCTTCAGTGAAGAACACACGTTATTAATTTAAGTCATGGGACATGAGTAAATTAGGCAAATTTGCATTATATAATTAGGAAAGTGAAGCTGCAACCGAAGGAAATTTAGCAAAACCTACGTATATATAAACAATTCTGACAAAAAACAAGACCTAAAGAGCCAATTAGAGTTTAGAATATTTAGGAGCCGGAAACTCAGAAAGCAAGGTAGTTATAGTTGATCAATGGGGAGAGGAATTCAAGATTTTTCCATACTCTACTCACCAGAAGGATAATAATAATAATAATAATAATAATAATAGTCCAAATGTGTGGCAACAAGATCCAAAAGATCGAAGCTGCTGCTTTACGGATTTTATGCAGATGATTCTATGGTCTATTTTCAGGTTACAGATCAGTCTTGAATCCATAAAATAATTCAGAGGTTATCCCTGTAATCTCTCAGCAAAATCTTGCCAGTTGTCCCTATGAAGATCATAAGCCAGAAACCTAGTATTGGACTCTTGCATGGATTCGTTTTCCGCAAACAGCTACTTAGATGTCGAAAGTGGTTGAGGATTTTACGTCAAGTAGGTTAGACAATTTGATATCCTATGGCTATCTTGTTAAAGAGAGGGGTTTGAGATTCATGCCCTAGTAATATTTTATTGAATTAGGGATTACCATCTGTTTATTGTCATTGCAACATAGCATTCAAATCATTTTTAGAAAGAGCGAAACAATTCGATATAGCAACAACACGACATATAGTACAACATGATAAACTACAAGCATTGCCTGCAAGAAATACGTCGAAGTACCTTAAACAAACAAACACTACGGATACATCAATATGCAATAGCATCCTCTTCTAGGAGAATGGTTGCATTTTATTTTGAGTAGTTCCTCCACCATTTTTATAACTTCACACATATTGAAATTATTATCAAATCATATCACCTGTGTCAGAAGAGGTGTGATCAATTTAACTATGATAATATTGCAAACGACCATAACAACTGTGATGATAAGTTGCCTTTCCACCCCCCCCCCCCAAGGCCGATTGTTTAACTTGGTCTCGATTACCCATTTTTTGGTCGGCGGACCTCCGTGTGGCGATCCTGCACTTCCGCTGTTTTAATCACCGAAGAATTTAAATACATAAATTTGTATCAATTAACTCAAAATTTTGGCTATGCCTCCTGAGAGAAGGTTCTTAGCTATCACCAAAAATTTTGAATATATAAAAATTTAACTTGAATTCTTGGCTATCACCAAAAATTTTAAATATATAAAAATTTAACTTGAATTCTTGGCTATCACCAAAAAATCTAAATACCTTTAGAGCAAAGAAGCCTTATAGTTTGTTTGGCATGCAATTTTTTTAGAATTGTTAATTTTATTTCATTTCAATAGAAATGATTTCAATTCATTCATAAATGAACTTTATTATTTGGTAATTTTGTCAAAAATAATGATTTCAATTCATTTATAAATGAATTATTTTATTTTGAATGTATGATAAATTCATAGAAATCAATTAAAAAGTATATTTTTATAGTATCATGGTAAATGCAATATTAAAAAAAGGGCAAATCTTTTATATAATATATTTTTTAGGCCAAATGAAATAAATTCTAACAAAATTCTTACTAAATTGGAAAGACTTTATAATAATACAATTGTAATTAAAATATAAATTATAAATGAAATCAAATCAAATCAAATCTCTTTTTACTTGAAGTCAAACACCATTTTAAAAAGAAATTTATTTGAAAAATGAAATGAAATCCTATTTTTGGCTATGCCAAACAAAGAATTAAACTCCGTTTGTTTTGATAAAAAATATTTTTCATTAAAATATAGTTATTAAATAGTAAGATAGTGAAAAATGGTAGAAAATATTCTATATACTCAATGTTAAATGTAGAGGGTTTGGTAGAGGACAACTTCTTCCTTCATTATAATGGCTCTAGATATTATTTCTTTTTTCAATCACAAGGTATGAGATAACATCTCACTTATTCATTAATATATAAATAGAATTAAATTTCTGAACAAAAAAATATCTTTTAAAAGTGTCATTTGATTATGGAAAAGGTAATTTGAAAGTTGAAATTTTGTTTTTTATCGCTTTTGCGGCATCCCTGTCAATCTTCTTGAAAAATATTGCTCTGACAATAATGTAACAAAATGAGTCAGCTTGTTTTTAGCAACCATATAATAACGAGGGAGTTAAGGGCTAGAAGATGGAAATTAATAAAATAAGGGAAAATATAGCAAAAATGTTTTTCAATGGTGTTACAAAATTTGACTATGTTTTGTATATTCTTCCTAATTTCAGCTATGTTTTCGGCCTTTCATATGAACAATCATTTTAAGTATGGGCCATATTGACCCTGTGAAAACTTATCTCATACTCTTTCAAATATTTTTCTTTGATGGTTTTAACCTTACTACTTTTAATGTTATGAACTTTGTAATTATTTCCATCAATACAATCTATAATTGAGAATGGTCCTTTCCAATGAGGTGATCATTTTTCTTAACTTGACCTAATTTACATTGCTACAATAACTTTTTATACTAATTGATCATAAGCAAACTTCTTAGTTTTCACATGCTTATTGTATAACTTGTCTAATCTTTCCTTGTTGGATGTAAGCATTCCACCGGCATTTGTCTAAGTCCTTTAACTCATCGAGCATTAAGTTATAATACTCACTAGGTAGCAATTTGTTTTGCTGCACTCTTAAGGCTTGTACTGTTACTTCCACTGGCAATACGGCATCATGATCAAAAATCAATTTATAAAGGGTTACTCTAGTTGATCCTCTAAGTGAACTTCGAATTGTCTAAAGTGCAATATCTAGCATTCAATGCTAGTTCTTGAGGTAATGGCCAATAAGTGTCTTTATCACTTTAACAATTAAATTGTTAGCAATCTCAACTAAGCCATTGGCTTGTACATAATATAAGGTAGATGTGGACATTTTAATGTTCCTCCATTTGACATGTTTCTTTACCTTTTGACTAGTGAATATTATCCTTTAATGAGTTGTAATGGTTTCTAGTAGGTTGAAGCTACATACTAACTTAATTTCAATTTACTCGATGATATCTACTTGTTTTTATTTCTTTATATATTGTTACTTTAACCCATTTAGTAAAATAATCAATTGTCACTAGAATATAATGGTGGCCCTTAGTTAAAGGTGAGTAAATCTTATTAATTATGTCTATAACCCATCCCTTAAATAGCAAGGCTTGATAATGTATTTTAATTTAGTGGTTAGGACTTTCTGAATAAGCCCGTATCTTTGACATTTCTAGCAAACTTTAACATAAGTAGTCATTGGTCATCTTCAACTAGTATAAACCTCTATAAATTAGAATCCACTTCATCTTGATCCCAGCCTAGTAAACTTCAAAATTTTTTTTATAAAAAAAATTTATTTTATAAAAAAATGAATGTAAGATACTAAAATTAATAATCAAATAAAAAATTATAGTCTAGAGATTATTCTAATAAAATAATATTGCATTAAATATTTTTTGACATATTTTTTTTTAAAAGTTGTTTTGTTAAGAAAATTTATAAATGGAAGAGTTTTGGAGGAAGAAATATAGATAATTTTGAATAAATATACCTTTTTTTTAACAAAATTTTATGTTAGTTTATCTTAAATTTAAAAATTAAATATACGAGATTACACCATTGATCTGTTGGATTCGGAGGCGGCTTCAATGTGCTCGCGGATGTTGTATAATGTACTCTCCGGCATGTCTATTTGTATCTATATCCTATTATGAAATGAGGGTTTTCGGGAGAGGAGAGTATTTTCCATTTTTTTTTTTTTTGCTTTTCTTTGGTTGGGACACGTGTTGGGCTGAGAGAAAAAATTTTAAGCCCTACACTGTTCCATATTTTTATTATTTTTTCATTTTTTTACCTTTTTACTTACATTATTTATAATTTAAATACTATTGAATATTATCAACTTAATATATTACAAGATCTTTTGGATAAAATATTTTAAATAAGTTTAAATTTTTATTTAATTAAATTAATTTACTTTATTTTAATTTTAACTTTAATTGTTTTATGACTCAAGTATTATTTCTTTATCTTTTATTTATTCCATTTCATGTTTTCCTATTTTCTATCTCCATTTTTATTATTTAAAATTTATATATTAATATTACTAAGTAGTATATATATAATATTATATATTTTGTATTTAAATTTTATAAATATGTCAATTGAGATTTTGTCAAGACTTTATATTACATATATTGTATACCCTATTTATTTCTTTTTATTTATATTATTTACAACTCAGTATTTTGATTAATATAAATTTATCATAATATAATTTTTTATAATAAAAATACTTTAAATAAGTTAAATTTTTTATTTAATTAAATTAATTTATTTTACTATATATTTCATTCTTAACTCTTATTGTTTATTACTTCATACATTATTTATTTTCTTTTTACTTATTCTGTTTCCTTTTTTATTTTTCATGTTCATTTATTTTACTTATAACTCAATATCTATATCATTGATTATTATAAATATTTTAAAAATCTTAAAATTTTGGTATAAAAATTATTATAAATTTAATCAATTAATTGCATATTATTCATTTAACAATATTTGAATATTAAAATTAAATTTATGTATTTAAATTTTTTAACAATTTTTATATTAATTTTTAATTATTGTATGTGAAAATAAATACATATTAATTAGGAGGATTTTGAAAAGGCTTATAGTATTTCATTTATTATTTTTCTTTATTTTATCTATTTCATTGTATGCTTTTCTTATCCTTTCTCATTAACTCATAATATTTAAATTTGGATACCAATATTTTGATTAATATAGATATGTCAAATTATATTTTTTATATTAAAATATTTTAAATAAGTTGAACACTTTAAAAATTTTATTTATTTAATTAATTTATTAATATCCTATTTTCCTTATTGCTTTACACATTAGATATTAATTCTCATCTTTTTATTTTCTTTGTTACTTGTTTTTCTCTTTTTTTTATGTTCATTTTTATTATTTACAGTTTAAATATATTAAGAAATGTAAATATAGTATGATATATTTTATTTTGAACTTATTTAAATATGTTAAATAAATTGAAATTTTAATATAAAAATTATTAATAAAATTAATTTATTTCATATTTTAATTTTAAAAAAAATAATATCTAAAGATGTTTTAAGTTTTATTTATTAATGTTTTATTATTTTTATTCATAATAATTTTCAGGAATTATGTTTTAAATTAAGATAACAATTAAATTTTTTAAGTGTTTATAGCCCACACACTATTTTTCCTCATTTCATCTATTTTATTACATATATTTTTTCTTTTTCATATTCCTATTATTTAAATTTCAGATGCAATATGTTGAATAATATAAATATAATTCAATTTATTTTATTTTTATTATAAAATTATTTTTGATAAATGAAACATTTTTATTTCATTGAATTAGTTTATTACATATTTCATTTTTAACTTTTACTACTTTACAACTAATTATTTCTCTTATTTTAATTTTCTTTGTTATGTATTTTTCCTTTTTCATGTTCAGTAATAATATTTACAACTTAAACACTAACTTTGCTAAATAGTATTGATATAATATAATATATTTTATTTTTATTACAAAAATTTTAAATAAGTTAAGGTTACAAAAAGTATTAATTGAATTTATTATTTACACATCCATTTTTAATAAAAATATTTAAAAATTAAAATTATTTTTATTTATTCAAATTTTACAATATTTTCTTGATATGAAATTTCAAATACTATATTTCAAATTAAATAGATATCCAAAAAATTTCATCTATACAATTCATATGCTATTTCTCTTCTTTTTATCAATTGGGCTTTATAACATATTTAATTCAGAGTTATTTATACAATTTTTTTAAACATAATGTAATATCTAACAAATTTTGCTTTATATAATATAAATAGTAATAGTAATAAGTATAATTGAAAAATATATTAGTTATTAAATCATAGTTTATATTTCTTTTGCTAGACTTATATTACTCTTTATACTGTTAATGAATAAGTTATTTATATTTGTTAGAAATTTTTTTAATCAAATTCATCTTTAAATATAATTTGTAAATATTTTTATTATAAAATATTAAATAAGCTAAAATTTTAATAAAAATGTATATATTAAATGAGTCATTTAGATGCTCTATTTTTAATAAAAATGTCTTAAAATTAACCTTAAATTAATTTATTTAATTTTTTAAATATTTTCTTCATGTATATGTTATCTTTGTACTTTTTTTGGAAAAAATTCTTTAAATCAAATTCTTTTTTAAATATGATTTGCAAGTATTTTATTATAAAAATATTTTAAATAGGCTAAAATTATTTTATTATTTTATTTTTATCAAGGAGAAAGGTGAACTCATCAATGCAAAATGGTAAGAAATTATAAAATAAATTAATAAAAATTAAATATTAAATATATTGCATGTGTCTCATATTATATAATAAGTGTTGTTGTATTCACTAAATATATTGCATGTGCCTCATATTAGTCCACACGTATAGGATTTGTGTATGTTGGACATTAGTTAGCAGAGTTTGATCTTATGAGGTGGCTTGGGAAGCTATTTTGGTAATGGTTTCCTTTGTTTTTCAGGTGCCCTAACTAGAGCATGACATAAACAGAATATTTAAAAAAATTAAATATAGTGGAACAAATAAAAAATAAGAAAAATAATATGTAAGTTTTAAAATAATAAAAGCTGAAAATAAAATATGTAGTATAATAATTTAATAAAGTAAATATTTAATCTGTTTAAAATATTTTTATTGTAAAAAATATATTATATCATATCTATAATTTTAAAATACAAATATCAAGGATGAACATAGAGAAATAATAATAAATTATAAAGTGATATAATATAATACATGTAATTAAAATAATTAGAAAAATATAAGCGGGTGTGTGTGTATATTAACAAAAAAAGAGAGAAAAATAGAAAGCGCACAGGGGATTTGGCGGGAAATAGGAGAGTTAGGGTCAATAGGTGGAAGGCAAAATTTTAAAAAGATTATAGTACTTTTTTGGCGCTTGATAGATAGATTTCTAACGGTGAGGTCTTCCATGCCTTGGGTAAAATTCCAAGGCATGGATACTTGTACTTATTAACTAATCAATGTTAAACATGTGGCAATAAGTTATTTAAATTTTTAAATTTTATATATTTTATATTTATGGTCATTAAAAAGTATTTATTATGAAATGGAAAAAAAATAGTTATGTTGAAACACTTTGTTTGGTTTCTATAAAATATTTTATATTAATTATTTATGTAAAATATTAATTTATTCAATTTTATTATTTTATTAGAATTATATTTTTATAAATAAAATTGAAAAAAATTATAAGAAATAAATTACTTAATCATAATATATTGTAATATAATTTTTTTGTTAACTAAAATAAAATTTAAAAGCAACAATAATTGGAAGAAATTTTTTATGGGATACGGACTTTCCCTTCTACTCTCGCAGTCAAAGATAAAATTCCAATTCATGTGTAGCTATTAGCTAAGAATCAGGGAAGCAAATAATGCTAGAATGGAAGGTATATCATGTTATATCCTATGTTTTTAAATATTTTGTTTTAATTATTTTATTGATGATATTATTTTTAATAATAAAATTTTTATTTATCATAAATTTTGTTAAATAAAATATTATTATATACAATATAATAAGATTATATTTAAATATTAATATATTACATGGAAATAATTTTTATAATTTTTTTTTATTAATTAATTTTTTAATGGAAATCATGCTATTATTTTTAATATGATATAATTTTTTTTCACTTTTTGTTCTATTAAATTACTTAGGCTTGTATATAAAATAAAAAAATGCCAAGAAATTGTTATTAAAAAACCAACAAACATAGATACTTACTTATTTTTTGTATATTTACATATATTTCACTGAAAATTTTCAAACTAAAAAAAATAAGTGATTTGTTATTATAATTTTAACATAATGCAAATAGCTTATATTTGGATTTCATACATTAAATTATTAGTTATATTTTTTTTCTTGATGTTAATCTCTATTTTCTTCAGAATTTTACATATTACCTAAGAAATTCAATTTTATCTCATTTATTTTTTATTTTATTTTATACGAAAATTATCAATAATAATAAAAATTAAATTAATGAAATAAATATTTTATTTGAAAAATGATAGTATACATAGTATAAAAGCTTTTGTTTATTATAAGTTATAAAATGAAAAAAAAAGAAATACACATATTATACTTTTATAAATGCACATGTAATATTTTAATTTTTAAATAAAACCTACTTAACATATCCTAAACGTATTTAGAGACCCTAATTTCAGATATGACATATAAGAAAAATAAAAGTCTAAGTATCATTTTTTTAAAAAAATATTTATTTATATTGAACTTTAGATTAAAAATAATATTAAATTTATTATTAAATTAAGTATTTTTAAAAAAATTATACATTAATATTTAAGAAATAATTGAAGAATATTATTTAAAAAAAAGAAAAGATTTTTTTTCAAAAGTCATACTACATAATACAGATTCACTTGCTAGTAATATTTCATAATAACGTGAATAACATTTTGATAATAATTAGGATATCATTTTGTACTTGCACCATTTTCTTAAGGTGAGGGCCCTTCCATATTTTAGGTTAAAATTCAAGGTATGAAAACCTGCACTTACTGACAAATGAGATATGGACTTGTGGTAGAGTTGCTACTTAAAAAGACAAATTTTCTAGCAATTATTCATAACCTTTTATTTTCACGTAAAAATATGATATTTATAAAATGATCCAAAGAATTCTTTTTTTCTTCGAGAATTGAATTAGTAGCAGCCAAATGTGTAAATTGTGTAAACACCTCGCATCTTGGGTCAAAATTATAGACAGCCCAAATATTATTTGGTGGTGCAAACTATATTGGCTGGGGATGTATATAATTATTGTAAGATGATGCAATGTAGGAATATAAATAGGTTGGGTTGAATTATACTTTATCTTCAAGAAGTCAGGTCTGTTTTTTAAATTATTGGCTCGAGCTTGATAGCCTGAGCTTGGTTTATTAGTTTGTATAAGGCCAAAATTTAGACTCAATCTAACTTGTTAAAAAAGTCTGATTAAACCTATTAGTTTATTTAAAAACCTCTTTATATAAATAGATTTTTAAGTTTATCAATAGATTAAAACTTTTTTAAGATTCAAAATTGTTCAATGACTTAAATACACACACACACACACACATATATATGTATTAAAATATTTATATTATTTGTATGTATAATATATATTATATTATTTATAAATATATTTATAATTAAATAGGCTACCTTGATAAGCTTACAAATTAAGTTTAGAGAAAAAAATTCTATCTTATTTATTTAAATAAGTCAATTTATTAGCTTAAACCTAATTTATTTACATAAATAAGTCAAGTTACATTAGGCCTTAAGTAAGCTAAGGCTTCTGATAGGCCGTTTAACCTACTTGCACTCCTAACTCAATACTTCAACTCAATATACAATTACCATTAGTTTCTAATTTTTTTCAAATGATAATTATAATAATAATATATTTTTATATGATCATCATTATACGTTTTCAAGTTTTTTTAAATTTTTAAATTTTGTAATATTTTATAATGAAAAGTTATAAAATTTTTATCTTATAATTTTAATTAATGAAGTTGTATTTTTTTCCACAATTGCTATTGCAAATTCTATATTAATAAATATTGCACATTTTAATAATTTCAAAACTCAATTCAAGTTTGATTCATTCTTAAAATAAATATAAATATCATAATAATAATAATTATAAATTGATCATTTAAATAATTATAATATAAAATTATAAACTAAAAAAATGAGGATATGTTAAATTTTTTAATACACTTTTAAAATTTATAATATAAACTAAAATTAAAAAAATGAGGATGTGTTAAAATTTTTTATACAATTTTAAAATTTTTTCATCTAAATATTTTTATATTTTTATATAGTATAATTAAATATATAAAAAATGGGTTAGTCTAATAGTCTAATAGACTTAACTTTAAATAATATGGCATATCAAATTTTGTAAATAGGCCAACAATTTGTTCTAAACATGTTTTATTTTATAAATGGATTAGATTAGGCTAATAAGAATTTATAGACAAGGTGGCCTATTTTTAGCTAATGGTGAGTGATAATTTTTTTAAAAATAAAGTAAAAAATATTAAAATTTTGAATATAAATATTTTAATATAACTTAATTGAGAGAAGTTAATGTGAACAAGTGTATGTAAAAACTAAAAAAAAAAGCCTGAAAAAATACAGTGAAGGCCACATAAAAACAAATAATTAATAGAATTGTTATATTGAAAATAATTGCCCGAACAAATTTTATGGTTTAGAAGGATTCGACCCAGCAAATTGACGACCCAACTCAACTTGTTTAGGGTCTACTTTTAATCTAATGTATGAGTTCTTCGAGGGTTGAAAAGGTAAATATCCGAGGACTAACTTTATCAGGTTTTGAATTTTTCTTGTTAGAAATCTCAATCATTTTGATGGCTTTCCTTATGCCACGTGTTCAATGTTGTCATGCCTGTAGTTCTACTCAATAGTCATGACCATTTCTAACACTATTCATACCCCGTGCAATAAAATTTGAAATTAATATATATAATATGATTTCAAATAAAATAGTTAAAAGAGTTTAATATGAGTATCAAATTTATTGCGAACTCAATAAGAAATTAGATAAAGAAAGAAAATATTATGAAATCATAGATATAAGCTCATGAAAATTACCTAGATTTTATATACATAATATAATATAATATAAAAATACTATTAGTATATAAATCATAATTTTTATATTATATTATATTATGTTTGTATTATTTATTTATATAAAGAAGGAAGGGGAAAATAAAAAATAGAAAAATATATAATTTATTTCAAAAACAAAATATTTTTGTAAATTTTTTATTTCAGAATAAAAAAATAAATAAATCATTTTTTCACATCTTAAAGTTTTAAAATATTATTATTTAATTTTAAATTAAATTAATTTTAATATTATACAGAAAAATATAGACATGTGTGTTGTTAATTTAATTGGATCATACATATTGCAAAATTAAATAATTATATACTTTAATGTTTATTATTTTTAACTACATTTTGTATTTTTGTTAAAAATGGAAAAGAAAATATATTAAATTTTTTTGGATTTAGAAAATATTATTTGATTTTTATTTTTTAATTTAATTAATATTAAATTAATTTCAATTAGAGAGATTATATATGACTTAAAGCACCATAATTTCATCGAAATTTTGAAAGGGTTTCTACCAAAATCAAATAATGTTAATCTCAGTAAAAACATAAATTGTTTCTTTAGAAATGTATAAGTATGTGAGTAATTAATTTTTATTTGAAAAATATAAATAAAAAATTTGTTTGTAAAATTTATAGATTTTATTCTTAAAAATTTCATCTCTAAAATTTTCTGTTTTAGAGCAAAAATAAAAAATAAATATGAAATAGAGTAAGTAAACAGTAAAGAATTGGTGCATGAGTTATAGAATAATATTAGTTAAAAATTAATTATATGATGTTATATTTTATTATTCAATGATACTGGCTTTTAAATCATAAACAAAATATGTGATAAAAAAACAAAATAGCATGCAATGATGTCTATAGAATCAAGTAAGATAATGCATACGTGAGTTGTAAAATCTTGAAAAAAATTTATTAATATATTTTTTTTAAAAAATTGATAGCAAGAAAATTTTTAGAAAATTAAAATTAAAACTTAATTTTAATTTCTAAATACTGTCATTCAAAATGGAAAATGGGACTAATTAATTGAATTAATACTTTTTATATTAAAATTTTAAAAATTTTAAAGTATTATTATACACAAATAAAAATATCACCATTAATCTATATTATTCAAAGTATTAGCATCTGAATTGTAAATAACAAGAATAAATATAAAAAATGTAATGGAATAAATTTAAAAAAGGAGAAATAATGTGTAAGTTATAAAATAATGTGGGTTAAAAATAGAACATATATTAAGTATTTTAATTAAATTATATCTTTAAATTACTTAAATTATTTTTATAATAAAAATAAAATATATTATATTATAAATATATCATTTAGTAATATTAAAATTTGAATTGTAAAACATAAAAATGGACAAAAAAATGTAAAAGATGCAATAGGTTAAATAGAAAAAGAATAGTGTGTAATTCACTAATTTGTAAAATGATAAAAGTTAGAAAGAAAACATATAGTTAAAAATACAATAAGCATGAACGTAAAAAAAAAAAGTATACAATACAGGAAATAAGAATTAAAATAAGAAGTTAAAATTTAGATTTAAAATATATGTTTTATTTATGATAAAATACTAAAATAATTGGATATGAGCATGAAAATATAGATTTATTATGTTAAGATGGTGTTGCAAAACTTACACATATGAGAATTAAAACTTACGTATGTTATAAATTCTTACTTTAACTTCCCAAGAATAAGATAAAAAAATAAAAAAATAAAAAAAGAGCAAAAATTCCGCATTTACTTTAGAAAAATATTAATCTCTGAATTCGATAGTTGAATTTAAAAAATTATCAAAATATTATAATAAAAAATTAATATAAAATGAGATAAATTTTAATAAAATGAAATAAAAAAGCAGAAAAAACAATAAAATATGTACATAACCCATTTAAATAACATTAGTTTGATATATAAATAAAATAATATATATAATATTATATTATTTAAATATAAGTATGATATAAAATAATAAAATATATTAAATTTTATTATATATTATATATAATAATAATTATTAAATATAATAAAAAATTTAAAAATAAAAAAGAATTACATTTGTGTTCATTTTTTTTTTTGGTATGAACTATTTAATATCCAGCAACACACGTTAAACCTTTGATTAATTCAAATTTGAGGGGAAGGATTTAATATAGGAGCAAAGCTTTTAAATACAATGTAAACGAATGGAAAAGTTTCTCAAGAGAATCAACCCCATTACATGAATAATTTAAAGGTCTAGATTTACATGCCATACAGATTTAATAGGACATGGAGCTCTATTCACATAATGTTTTCCTAACTATTAAATTTTTACTAACTCTGCTACACTCTTCAATAGAGAAAGGACAAATTAAGCTTTTTCAACATTTAAAAATTATAATTTCATCCTCTAACTTTTAATTTAATAAAATTACAATTTAATTCTTCAATATTTTATTAATAATGTATGAATAATAATATTTACCAAATAATATTTAAATAAACAATCACAATAATTTATATATAATAAAAATATCATATATATTATAATATCAAATTGATTTTAATATTACATATATTATTATATTATATTTCATTATTTATATATAAAACTAAAAAAAATTAAATTAGTTTATACAATATTTTGAATATAAGCATTCTTTCCCAAGATGAATAAAAGATTTTGATTTCTTTTTGCATTTTTATTCTTTTTCTTTTTTGGATAAGTTGTAGCTAAGGTTACCATTTTTGTAATACTTGTAGCTAACATTAAGATTTTTTAATTTTTCTTATTCATGAAGTCTTGACTTTTGAATACTATTTTAACACAATCTATTTTTTTAATTTTCCGTTCTGATGTTTTTCATAAATTTCTAAGCATATTCAATAAGGGGATTTGAGCGGAAGTGCAATTTTAATGGGTGCAAAACTATAATTTAATTAACTATATTTAAATTTAAAATTAAGTATATAAGTCTACCCCCACTAACGTAACGTTGGCATGGGCTGTAAGGCCCGGGCTTCCGTTACGGCTGCGGTAAGGAGGAGTAAAATTAAATCAAAACTATGTCAATTTTTTCTTTTATATAATAAATGACATTGAATAAGTATACATTTTTTCTTTTTCCCACAAAAGTTACCACTGACCTTATGGATATGGATCCGGCCTCTACCTTGTCTTGACTTTCTTCGATGCGACATCCGCCGTTCCTTCATCTTTTTTAGACCTAGAATAAACCCGCATAGAAAAATATTAATGAATATAGTTTCTTTTTTTTCTTTGAAAAAAAAAAGAATATTTACAAGAATTTGTATAATGGTTTGGTCTCATAGACATTATGCGGGGGGTGAAGAATATTGGGTTTAACTCCTTTCGCCTGAATTTTTAACAAAATATTAAATGAAAATAATAATTATTATATATTTTGAGTATAGTTTTGATTATTTATATATATTTAACAAACTAGTTATTTGAAAATGATGATCTCCAATTTTTCAGATTAGTTGGTTGAAGATTATTAAGCTGATTGAATTAATTATTTAATAAATTGAGAAAAGGTAATTAACTGGGTCAATCAGTTAAAGTAACGATATAAACGAGTCAAATTATTTGTGGGCAATTTGAGATCAACATACAAAAAGTTTAATTCGAATTCAATTTTAAATAAGTTGAACATAAATGAGTTCGACTTGATCTACATACAACTAGAAGTTAAGTTTCATATTATTCAACTCAAATAATTCACGAACCTAATAAAAATGTATTTTTATTTTTATTTTTACACTATATAAAAATAATATGTTGCATAGAAAAATTCAATTGTTGAAATTGTATAAAGAAGTATGTTATTTTGATTGTAGTAGTTACCTTTTCAGTACATGTTATTTTTTGTTAAATGTAATTAATGTTATTATATGATAGTTGTGTTAATATTTTTAATATATTTCATAGTTATAAAAAAGTCATATTGATAAATAAAATAAGATTAAAAAATATTTTATTTGCATAGTATAAAATATGAAAAGTTTTAAAAAAGTAACAAGAGGAATTTGCTTTCCTCCACCACGGTAATTATAAATTTACATTTTCAATTTCTTTTTATGTAAATAATATATTACTTCTTGATCCATATATTTATAAATTTCTAATTAGAACAAGTTTGATATGATAAAATGAAATGGAAAGGAATGAAAAAAAAAATTAACTTTAGTATGGCAAGCAGATATATTTTCTTTACTTTTTTTTAAATTTAAAGTGAAGTTAAAATTTAGATTTAAAATATATGTTTTATTTAAGATAAAGTATTGCTAAAATTATTTGATATGAGCATCAAAATATAGATTTATTACATTAAGATGGTGTTGCAAAACTTACACACGAGAGTGAAAACTTACATATGTTATAAACTCTTACTCTAACTTGCCAAGAATAAGAATAAAATATAAAAAAAATAAAAAAAGAGCAAACATTCCGCATTTACTATAGAAAAATAATAATCTCTGAATTCGATATATGAATTTCAAAAATTATCAAAATATTATAATTAAAATTTAATATAAAATAAGATAAAATGAAATAAAAATAAAATATTTATTATTAAATCAAAAAAATAAGTAAGGATTTTAAGATCCCCAATTATTAGGGTGAGTTTTAACCCTTGAAGGACCGACAGAGTAGGAGAGATGCTTTTTTTAATTTAATATTTATTTATTAATTATTAATTTAATAGAATTTTATGTATATATATATATATATATATATATATATATATATATTAAATTTTTAATTTTTTAATTTTAAAAATATTAAAAATTATAGATTGATAATTTTTTTATTTTATTTATTTGTTATATTAATTATGATTAAAATAGATATTATATGGGAAGGACTATCCCTAACTTGGAATATGGGGCTTAAGAAGATAATCTTGAAAGTAGATTGCTTGTATCTGATCAATGATTTAAAGTCTTCTAAAAGAAAAAATCCTAGACTTTGAAATTTAGCAAGATAGTGATAGAGTCTCATCCATTGAAATTGGACGGTAACAATAAATCATATATACAGAGAGTTCAATAAATGTGTATATTACAAGGCGATTAAGAGTAATTCAATTGAGATAAATTTGATGATGCTCTCGGAACCATCAAATGAACTTCAACCATTTTTTTGTGAAGATGTAATTGGGGTCTCTACCCCTAGAGTAATTTTAAAGTAGTTTGTTTCTTTACTTTGGGCTTTTATCACCCCTTATTCACCAAAAAAAAAAAATCTCCGGCCAATTCAACTCGGAAGCGCAAGTTATGGGGTGCAAAACTATAATTAAATTAACTGAATTTAAATTTAAGTTAAATATATAAGTCAACACCCACTGACTTGACCGACGTTGCCATGGGCTGTAAGGCCCGGGCTTCCGTTACGGCTGCGGTAAGGAGTAAAATTGAATGAAAACAATGTCAAAATTACTTTTATATAAAAAATGACTTTGAATCAATATACATTTTTTTTCTCCTCAAAAATAACCACTGACCTGCCCGATTCGTCCGGGATTTTCGTGTGTTTTGCGGCGGCGCCCAACCCTCCTTTCACCGTTCCTTGGCCATCACTAGCACCAGAATAAAGTTGCATAAAAAAATTAATGAATATAATAAATTTTTATTTTGAGGGAAACAGCAATTACAAGAATTAGTATAATGGTTTTGTCTCAGAGATATTATGCATGATGCGAAGAATATTGGGTTCAACTCCTTTCGCTTGAATTTTTAACAAAATATTACGTGAAAATAATAATTATTATATATTTTGAAGACAGTTTTGACTTTTTATATATATTGAACGATCTAATTATTTGAAAATGGTGGTTATTAGTTCTTTTTTTTTTTTTTAGATTAGTTGCTGATGACTAGTAAGCTAATTGACTTATTACTTAATATACATTTTTTTCTCCTCAAAAGTTACCACTGACCTGCCGGATTCGTCCGGGATTTTCATGTGTTTTGCGGTGGCGCCCAGCCCGCCTTTCACCGTTCCTTGGCCATCACTAGCACCAGAATAAAGTTGCATAAAAAAAATTAATGAATATAATCATTTTTAAAGGAAACAGCAATTACAAGAATTAGTATAATGGTTTTGTCTCAGAGATATTATGCATGATACGAAGAATATTGGGTTCAACTCCTTTCGCTTGAATTTTTAACAAAAGATTAAGTGAAAATAATAATTATTATATATTTTGAGGACAGTTTTGACTTTTTATATATATTGAACGATCTAATTATTTGAAAATGGTGGTTATTAGTTCTTTTTGTTTTTTTTTAGATTAGTTGCTGATGACTAGTAAGCTAATTGACTTGTTACTTAATATACATTTTTTTCTCCTCAAAAGTTACCACTGACCTGCCGGATTCGTCCGTGATTTTCATGTGTTTTGCGGCGGCGCCCAGCCCTCCTTTCACCGTTCCTTGGCCATCACTAGCACCAGAATAAAGTTGCATAAAAAAAATTAATGAATATAATCATTTTTATTTTCAAGGAAACAGCAATTACAAGAATTAGTATAATGGTTTTGTCTCAGAGATATTATGCATGATGCGAAGAATATTGGGTTCAACTCCTTTCGCTTGAATTTTTAACAAAATATTAAGTGAAAATAATAATTATTATATATTTTGAGGACAGTTTTGACTTTTTATATATATTTAATGATCTAATTATTTGAAAATGGTGGTTATTAGTCTTTTTTTATAAAATTAGTTGCTGATGACTAGTAAGTTAATTGAATTGTTACTTATAAATAAAATAAATGATCAATAAATCAATCAATCAATCAATTAAAGAAGGGGTACAAAATGAATTGATCTATTTGTGAAAAGTTTGAAATTAATTCCCAGAAAGCTTAATTGAAAATTAATTTTGAACGAATTGAGCTAATTAAATGTGCTTGACTTGATTAATATATAATCTGATTTTGAATTTCATATTATTTGATTCAAATTATTTAGAAGTTTAGTAAAATCTTATATTGATTTTTATAATATGTAAAAAAATATAATGCATAAAATAGTACAGTTCTGAAAGTTGTAGGAAGAAATATGATACTTGAATTAAAGTAATTAACTTGAATTAAAGTAATTAACTTTTTAATACATGCTGCTTTTTGTTAAATAGAATTGATGTTATTATGTAATGATTATTTTGATAATTTTAATATATTTAATAGTTGTAAAAAATATCATATTGATAAGTAAAAGGAGATTAAAAGAAATTCATTGCCTTGCAGCGAACTGCTATGGTGAAAAAATAAAGCCTCCCGTTAACAATTCGACGGTTGGTTTTAGATCAGCATTGGTCTAATTTTTATATTAGAACGATCAAAAATGTAAATTTTACATTTTAGGGAGGTTGAATATAAATAAAGTATATATTACAAGGACTAAAAATAAAATTAAATCCTTGTTTTTTAATTTCCTTTCTCAAACACCGTCTCTCTTTCTCCTGACATTTGCAACCATCTCTTTTAAAATTTAAAACAAATTTTTGAAATCTCAAGGATACTATACCACGCATAATCCTAGATTTAAAAATTAATTTTGCACCCATTGACTGGGGCATCAAAAGTTAGCCGGAACTGAATTAGTCGGGGATTTTATGAATATCGTTCATAGACGGCGTGAGAAACTAAAATAAAGTGGTATAAAATATTTTTTAAGACTTTTTTAAAGGAAAAAAAGGCTTCTTGATTTCATACTTTTCACTAAAATTTTAATTTTTCTCCTAAATTTTATTTGAAATAAATCCATTTTATAACTTTTTGAATCACTTATCAAACAAATTCTAATAGATTTTTTTTGGGTTTATAATTTAGCATCCAACATCATCCAATAATTCTTATTTTCATAATCTTATAACTATATGTATCCTAACTTTTGCTCAATGTTCAATTTCTTCCTAAATTTTATTTATATAAACTTTTCCTTTTTCTTTCCTCCTCCGTACTTGTGTAATCAAATATACCCTGAAGAAGTTAAATAATCATTGATCTGAATATCAACTCAGACTGATATAAGAAAGATGTTAATTATAAAAAAAAAAAAGCCACAAATTGAATTTAGTTAGAAACTAACAAGAATTTTATGTGATAATAAAGAGAAAGATGAAGAAGTGTGAGAAGCTGAATCTCAAAGGAAGGAATTGGATATCCATGTCGTCACAGAAAAGAAAAGATAGAGAGTAGATTTATTTTAAATAAAACTTTTGTTAAAGTATTCAAATTTCCATTAAAGTCAAAAAATTAGTACTATCTTTTCATTTTAAGTGTATAAAAATATGGTCCGGTATGCCAAGTTACATCATATGTAAGCATCCCCATTAAAGTATCTAACGGAGTGTATAAATGCATGTTATATAAAAATTGGATTGGAAGTCTATTTCACGTAAAATTCATAAAATAAAATTAAAATTTTAATAAGACTAAATCACTAACAAAATACTTTTTACCATATAATAGATATGATTTTGATTTTTTTTCTTGAGCAGCAATATTTTAGTCGGCGGACGCCGGTGAACAATATCTACAAAATCTCCGGCCAATTCAATTCGAGCGGAAGTGCAAGTTATGGGGTGCAAAACTATAATTAAATTAACTGAATTTAAATTTTAAATTAAATATATAAGTCAACACCCACTAACTTGACCGACGTTGCCATGGGCTGTAAGGCCCGGGCTTCCCTTACGGCTGCGGTAAGGAGTAAAATTGAATGAAAACAATGTGAAAATTTACTTTTATATAAAAAATGACTTTGAATCAATGTACATTTTTTTCTCCTCACAAGTAACCACTGACCTGCCGGATTCCTCCAGGATTTTCGTGTGTTTTGCGGCGGCGCCCAGCCCCCCTTTCACCGTTCCTTGGCCATCACTAGCACCAGAATAAAGTTGCATAAAAAAAATTAATGAATATAATCATTTTTATTTTGAAGGAAACAGCAATTACAAGAATTAGTATAATGGTTTTGTCTCAGAGACATTATGCATGATGCGAAGAATATTGGGTTCAACTCCTTTCGCTTGAATTTTTAACAAAATATTAAGTGAAGATGACAATTATTATATATTTTGAGGACAGTTTTGACTTTTTATATATATTTAATGATCTAATTATTTAAAAAGGGTGGTTATTAGTTTTTTTTTTAAATTAGTTGCTGATTACTAGTAAGCTAATTGAATTATTTCTTAATAAATAAAATAAATGATCAATAAATCAATCAATCAATTAAAGAAGGGATACAAATGAATCGATTTATTTGTGAGGAGTTTAAAATTAACTCCCATAAAGCTCAATTGAAAATTAATTTTGAACGAGTTGAGCTAATTAAATGTGCTTGACTTAATTAATATATAACCCGATTTTAAATTTTATATTATTTGACTCAAACTATTCAAAAGTTAGTAGAAGTATATATTGATTTTTATAATATATAAAAAAATATAATGCATAAAAAGTACAATTCTAAAAGTTGCTGGAAGAAATATGATACTTTGATTAAAGTAATTAACTTAATTTTTAATACATATTGCTTTTTGTTAAATAGAATTGATGTTATTATGTAATGATTATGTTGATAATTTTAATAAATTTAATGGTTGTAAAAAATAACATATTGATAAGTAAAAGGAGATCAAAAGAAATTCATTGCCTTGTAACGAAATGCTATGGTGAAAAAATAGAGCCTCCCGTTAACAATTTGACGGTTGGTTTTATATCAGCATTGGTCTAATTTTTATATTAGAACGATCGAAAATGTAAATTTGACATTTTAGGGAGATTAAATATAAATAAAATGTATATTATAAGAACTAAAAATAAAATTAAATCCTTGTTTTTTAATTTCCTTTTTCAAACACCGTCTCTCTTTCTCTTGACATTTGCAATCATCTCTTTTAAAATTTAAAGTAAATTTTTGAAATCTCAAAGATATTATACCAAGCATAATCCTAGATTTGAAAAATTAATTTTGCACCCATTGATGGGGTGTCAAAAGTCAGCCGGAACGTAATTGGTCGGGGATTTTATTACTATCGTTCATAGACGGTGTGGGAGAACTAAAATAAAGTGGTATAAAATATTTTTTAATATTTTTTTAAAGGAAAAAAGGCATTCCATAATTTTTACTAAAATTTTAACTTTTCTCTTAAATTTTATTTGAAATGAATTTCTTTAATAGCATTTTAAATCACTTACCAAACTAATGTTAGAATTTTTCATAAAGTGAGCTGCTATTAATTGGTAATTTATGATTTAATAAAAAATTGACTGATTAAATATTTAGCCCAATTGTGAGATATGCATGAGGTCCATTTAAAATTGTGATCTTAAAGATATGGGCTTAGCACATCTACATAGTTTAGTGTGGTTTGGCGGTTGTGTAGGCCCAAAAGACTTAGGAATCCTTTTATGGAGAGGATTGCTAAGATTATAAATAAGGATTAAGGCTAGGTCCCCTCTTCATTTCTCATACACACGGTTTCTACCCATTGATAGCTGCCACCAAAGAGAAGAGCGAAGAGGAAAATCTAGTTGAGAAGAATTCATTAGCTTCCGCTGAATTTGATTATGGCTGCAAATCCATCAGGTAAGTAAATTCTAATTTCATATTTATGGTGTTCTAATTATCATACATGAGATTCTAAAATAAATTTAAAATTCTTACATTTGGTATCAGAACTTACATGTATGATATTAGAACCCATCATAATTGATTATATTTTATATTATTTTGATTCATGATTTATGATAGATTTTTATACGTATGATACTTAAAATAAAATCATACGATCAATTTATAATGCTTATTTTATAATTTTTTAATGCATCATTATAAATTTTTATTGAAAAAAAAATTATGAATTAATTTTTCATCAGTTTGGGAAGCCATCTGAACATATATATAGCATTATGGTATCGGATATTATATGATTTTCCGTTTCGTCTGTATATACATATATGTAATGACGTTTGTGGTTTAACATTTATATTAAATGAATCTGTATCTTAGATTTTCGTTTGACGTGCTGTCCTTTAGTTATATATATATATATATTTACCAATTTTGTTTAGAATTTTCGTAATGTTTAGCATGCTATATAGAGCGTGTTGTCAGGACGTTTACCTTTTATATGCGTGCCGATTAGACCACATATATTTGGTTTCTTGAATCTCCTTCAACGTGCTGCTTTATGTGTGTGTATATATATATATATATATATATATATAACATCGCTGATTTAAAAAAAAAAAAAAAATCTTCCAAACTTCTATCTGTGAGAATCGAGTTCGGTCTAGTCTAATGCCTTGCATATCAGGGCAGCCAAAGAAACAATATATATATATATAAAAGATTTTTTCTGTTTCTCGTCTGGAGTGCAGAAGTTTGATTTATCTTGGGTACTGGGTAGATATATATTGAATGACAGATATATATTGAATTATATATATTAATTATTAGTTCCGCTGCCAGGATATATATATTTATATAAACATAATTATCTTATATATATATCAAACATTCCATCTGATATATATATATATATATATATATATATATATATATATATATATATATATATATATATATATATATAGAAAACATCACGTTAAATCAAAACGTGATTCAGGAAACCACCATATACAAATATATATATATATATATATATATATATTCATAATTATAATTTTTTTAAAAAAAAATAAAATAAAATATTTGTAATTTATTAATGATATTTACTCTTCCTAATTTTATTTATTTTTGGAGTGAATATATTAGATATTACAATTATGTTAATTTTAAATTTTGTTCAAGATTTTATTATGCAACATTATTTAAGGGTTTATTGCATACATATGGTTGAGTATGCAAATTAAGATATTGGATAATTTAATTTTTCCAGATTCAAGAAAAATTTTCATTACTAACTATAAATGCTTGGCTGCTAAAGTAGCTCATTTATAGTGATTAGTGAAATTTTTTCTTATTCAGAAATCATGGGATAGTACTAGAATTATCTTATATAATCGCCTGCCCAAAGGGGGTTATTATGTAAGATAATTTTAGCATTGTGGCATAAGGCATTACGGATGAAAATATTTTAATTTAAAAAGTCTTTCTGCCCAAAGGGGGTGGATTTTTAAAAATTGGATATTTTCATATTAGCCTTATGAGGAGGGTACTTACTAGCATGTTATGTTCTCTGCCCAAAGGGGTGAATATGATAATGCACCTAGACTCTCCAGTTATTATAGCACATTAGGAATCGTTGCTATTCTTTTTAAATTATCCATTGGTTAATTGTTGCAATTTGTCTTGAACAGTGACTTTTGCTGTAAATGGCAACCAAGCTACCATTGAGATCCTACATGGATCTAACTATAAGAGATGGAATGAAGACCTGAATTTTGCTTTAGTTATGAGTGATATAGACATTGCCTTACGGATTAATCCACTCGGTGCCATCACTGCCTAAAGTACTACTGAACAAAAGGAGTTTTTTGCCAAGTGGGATAGAGCAAATCGTATGTGTCTACATGCTATTAAGAGATCTGTCTCTGAACATCTTCTGAGTGGGTTGGATGAGATTGGGAATGCTAAAGAACTCCATGATGCTGTTAGTCAAATGTACCAAAAATCCAGTAAGTCTGAGGTTGGAAATCTTATGAGTGAGCTGACAAGCATGAAGTATGATTTTGTTGGAAATGTTAGAGACTTTATCATGAAAATGGTCCATATCAAAAATAAATTAGCTTCCCATGAAATCACCTTATCTGACAAATTTATTGTTCACCATGCCATCAATTCACTTCCTCTTGAGTTCACCCAAATTAAAACTGCTTACAATACTATGAATGAAGTTTGGAGTATCAATGATCTTATATCTAAATGTGTTTCTGAAGAGGAAAAACTCAAAAGGGAGAAAAATGAGAGTGCCTTACTTACCATTAACTCTAAATCTACCTACCAGAAAAATTCCAACAAGTCTAGGAAGTTTAGGTCAAAAGCACCTAATAAGTCTTAGGACAAGAAAGGCCAAGGTAGTAATCAGACAAGAGGGGTAAGTGGTCCTAAAGCTGTTATTAAGAAAGAAAATAAATGTTTTTTCTGTAAAAAGAAAGGTCATAAGAAATTCGAGTGTCACAAATACAAATCTTGGTTAGAGAAAAAGGGTAAGCAAGAAGGTAAACCACTAGCTTTCGTTTGTTTTGAATCCTATTTTATTAGTGCACCATTAAACTCATGGTGGCTTGATAGTGGTACAACTGTTCACATTGTTGTTACTTTGCAGGGGTTCAAAAGCAAACGGAAGCCAAGTGAGAAAGAGGCCAAGCTTAGAGTTGGAAATAATGCTGAAGTAGAAGTTTGTTTTATTGGAACAATAGGTTTAAATTTGGAGTCTGGTTTTGAACTTATTTTGGAAAATGTTTTTTATGTGCCTTCCTTTAGGAGAAATTTAATTTCAGTTTCTGTTTTGGATAAACATGGTTATCATTTTATCATCAAGAATAGAAAAGTTGATTTATTTTTAAATTCTAAAATTATAGGTGAATTTAAGCTTGATGATAGTTTATATAGATTATGCTTGGCCCAAAACAATGAATACAGTACTATGAATGTTGAAAACATAGTGTCTAAAAGAACTTTAGTTAGTGAAAAATCTTTTTTATTATGGCATAAAAGATTAGGCCACATCTCAAATGAGAGAATTAATAGATTAATAAAAGATGGTTCTTTCCCTTCTCTTAAATCTGAAAACTTAGACACATGTGTTGATTGTATAAAGGGTAAGTTAACTAAGACTAAAAACAAAGGTGCCACTCGAAGTTCTGACCTTTTAGAAATTGTGCATACTGATATTAATGGACCACTTACTCCTACTTTATGTAGTAATAAATATTTTATTACCTTTATTGATGATTTTTCTCGTTATGGTTATCTTTACCTAATTAAGGAGAAGTCTTATGCTTTTGAAAAATTTAAAATTTTTAAAACAGAGGTAGAGAAACAATTGGGAAAAGTCATCAAAATTGTTAGGTCTGATCGAGGTGGTGAATATTATGGTAGGCATGGCACAACTGGACAGCATATGGGACCATTTGCCAAATACTTGCAAGAGAATGGGATAATTGCCCAATATACTATGCCTGGTAGTCCTGAGCAAAATGGTGTGGCCGAAAGACAAAATTGCACTCTTAAAGATATGATGAGGAGCATGATGAGTAGAACCAATCTTATTGAATCTCTTTGGGGTGAAGCCATGAAATGTGCATTATATATATTGAATAGAGTGCCTAGCAAATCTGTAGCTAAAACACCTTTTGAACTATGGGCCAAAAGGAAACCTAGCTTGAATCACTTTCGAGTTTGGGGATGTCCTGCAGAAGTTAGAATTTATAATCCTTTTGAAAAGAAAACTGAACCTCGATCTACTCATTGCTACTTCATAGGGTACCCAGATCATTCCAAAGGTATAAATTCTATTGCCCTGAACGTGGAGCAAAAATTATGGAGTCACAGGTGTCGAAATTCTTGGAATGGGATACTGCAGATAAAAGCATCATAGAAGTTATCAATGATGATGAACCTGTAAGATATGTCACTTTCCCTTTGCCAAACCCACAAAAACTTACAGTACCAATAGATATTGGAAGAGGAGAAAATGTGCAGCAGAATACAGATCCTCTCCCTCTTGCTTATCCTCCTAATCAAATTCTCGATCCTGTTGATGTAATTCAAGCTCAAGAGAATGATGTTGAGGTGCCTTTGAGAAGATCTACTAGACAAAGAAGATCTGCAATCTCTAATGATTACTTAGTTTTCCTTGGAGAGAGTGACTATGATATTAGTCATGTTGTTGATCCTGTGACTTACAAAGATGTAATAACTAGTGCACAGTCTGATATGTGGGTGGATGCAATGAAAGATGAAATGAATTCTATGGCTCACAATGTTGTTTGGGAACTTGTTGAGCTTCCAAATGGATGCAAACCTATTGGATGTAAATGGGTGTACAAAACTAAGAAAGACTCTAAAGGAAATGTTGAAAGGTTTAAAGCTAGATTGGTGGCAAAAGGATTCACTCAAAAAGAAGGGGTGGACTATAATGAGACCTTTTCACCAGTATCATCTAAAGATTCCTTTAGAATCATCATGGCCTTGGTAGCACACTATGACTTAGAGCTTCATCAAATAGATATGAAGACAGCCTTCTTGAATGGGGATTTGAGAGAAGAAGTTTATATGGTACAGCCAGAGGGTTTTCAAGAACCTGGAAAAGAACATTTAGTATGTCGGCTTAAAAAGTCTATTTATGGATTCAAACAAGCTTCAAGGCAATGGTATTTTAAATTTGATGAGGTGATCACTTCTATGGGTTTTGAAGAAAATAAAGTTGATCAGTGCATATACCTTAAGATCAGTGGGAGTAAGTACATTTTTCTTGTCCTCTATGTGGATGATATTCTATTAGCCAGTAATGATAATGGATTGTTGCATGAGACTAAACAATCATTGTCCAAGATTTTTGATATGAAAGATCTTGGGAATGCTTCATTTGTTCTAGGGATAGAGATCCATAGAGATCGATCTAGAGGTTTGTTTGGACTTTCACAAAGGTCTTACATTGATCGTGTGCTCACTAGATTTAATATGCAGAATTGTAAGGGTGGGGATGCACCTGTCATAAAAGGTGATAAACTCAGCCTTAGTCAATGTCCTAAGAATGATTTAGAAAGAGAATCTATGAAGAATATACCTTATTCTAGTGCAGTGGGGAGTCTTATGTATGCACAAGTCTGCACTAGGCCTGACATTACATTTGCAGTAGGAGTTCTTGGTAGGTATCTTTCTAACCCTAGTATGGATCATTGGGTTGCTGTTAAGAAAGTATTAAGGTACTTACAAAAGACAAAAGATTACATGCTGGTTTATAGAAAAGTTAACAATCTTGAGATTGTTGGATATACAGATTCTGACTTTGCTGGCTCTCAGGATGATATGAAATCCACTTCAGGATACATTTTTACATTGGCTGGAGGAGCTGTATCTTGGAAGAGTGTAAAACAAACACTCTTAGCTTCTTCTACTATGCAAGCTGAGTTTGTTGCGTGTTATGGAGCAGCTACGCAAGCCATTTGGCTAAAGAATCTTATCTCTGGTCTTCGCATCATTGATTCCATCTCTAATCCACTAAGAATTTATTGTGATAACAAATCTGCTGTGTTGTTTTCCAAAAACAACAAAACTACATGTGGGTCTAAGAATTTAGAAATAAAGTACCTTAAGGTCAGAGATTTTGTGAAAAATGGTAATATTACTGTAGAGCATATTGATACAAATAACATGATTGCTGATCCTATGACTAAAGGATTAAGACCTGTAGTTTTTAGCAAACATGTTGAGAGTATGGGTGTCTTAAAGTCTTTTGATGTATTTTATTAGTGGGAGCATATTTCTTGTGTTTGATACTCTCATGCTATAATTTGTTATGTTAGACACTCTTTTTATAAGATTATTAATTTCATTGATGATCATCATAAAGTAGATAATTTATGCTATTATATATTCTTACTTGAACATATACTTATAAGTATTGAAATCTTGCTTCTTAAGACTGGTGTCTGTCTTAAGTGTGACTTTGTTGTCAAGAAAGTATGTCTTATAGAATGACACCATTGAATGATCTCGAGAATATGAATGAGACATACATACAGTATATAGATTTCTCATCAAGTTTTAGAGAAATCATGGAGGATTGATAATGAAAATAGCATGTTTGATCACATTTGATGCTATTTTCTTACTACACAGCCACACTAAAATCCATTGTCGATAAAGTCACTAGCACTTGTAACCATAGATTGGTCTTATGTCAATAAGGGGCATAAAGGCCGCTATGATTCAGTGTTAGTTAGCTATATTAGATAGGATTGTTGTGATGTTATCTCAGAGGGCTAAGTTATTTTTCTTTGTGGCCACATAAAAGTTTTTTCAATAAGTCTGGAGTCTTGTTTTCAAAATGTATTTTGTTAAAAATCTAATAAAACCCAATTAATATTGCTTAAGTGGGAGAATGTTACAATTTTTCATAAAGTGAGCTGCTATTAATTGGTAATTTGTGATTTAATAAAAAATTGACTGATTAAATATTTAGCCCAATTGTGAGATATGCATGAGGTCCATTTAAAATTGTGATATTAAAGATATGGGCTTAGCACATCTACATAGTTTAGTGTGGTTTGGCGGTTGTGTAGGCCAAAAAGACTTAGGAATTCTTTTATGGGGAGGATTGCTAAGATTATAAATAAGGATTAAGGTTAGGTCCTCTCTTCACTTCTCATACACACGGTTTCTACCCATTGAGAGCCGCTACCAAAGAGAAGAGCGAAGATGAAGATCTAGTTGAGCAGAATTCATTAGCTTCTGCTGAATTCGATTATGGCTGCAAATCCATCAAGTAAGTAAATTCTAATTTCATATTTATGGTGTTCTAATTATCATACATGAGATCCTAAAATAAATTTAAAATTCTTACAACTAATTCAAGTAAGTTTTTTTTTAATGTTTATAATTAAGCTTCCAACATCATCCATTAAATCTTATTCTCATATTCTTAAAACAAAAAGATACTCTACGTCTTCTAACATTTGCCGAAAAAGTCTAATTTTTTCGTAAATTTTATTTTAAATAAGCTTTTCCTTTAACTCTCCTCCCCCAAACTTAGACATCTAAACAAATTTGTCGTATAAAATTTGAAGAAGTTAAATTATCATTGATAAGCGAAAAATTAACAAGAATTTTATGTGACAATAAAGAGAAATATGAAGAAGTGAGAGTAGCGAAATTTCAAAGGAAGGAATTGGATAATCATGTAGTCACAGAAAAGAAAAGATAGGGGGTAGATTTATTTAAAATAAAACTTATGTTAAAATATTCAAATTTCAGTTAAAGGTAAAAAATTAGTAATATCTTTTCATAAGAATATAAAAATATGGTCTATATAAATCAAGCAGTTTGCCAAGTTAAATTATATGTAAGCATTCCCATTAAAGTATCGAATGGAGTTAGACTATTGAGTATAATTGCATGTTTTTTAAAAATTGGATTGTAAGTTTATTTCACATTAAATTCATGAAATAAAATTAAGATTTTAATGAAAATTAAAATATTAAAAAAATACTTTTCAACATATAAAAGAAATTATTGATTTGTTTTTTTGCGCAGCTTTATTTTAGTCGGCGGACGTCGGTGAACAATATTTATAAAATCTTCGCCAATTCAATTCGAGCGGAAGCGCAAGTTATGGGGTGCAAAACTATAATTGAATTAATTATATTTAAATTTAAATTTAAATATATAAGTCTACGCCCGCTAACTTGACGTTGCCATAGGCGGTACGGCCCGGGTTCCGTTACGGCTGCGGTAAGAAGGAGTAAAATTGAATGAAAACAACGTCAAATTTCACTTTTATATAAAAAATGACTTTGAATAAATATACATTTTTTTTTTCTCAAAAGTCACCACTGACCTGTTGGATTCGGAGGGACTTTTCCCGTCTTTGGTGGCCTTCGACCCTCCTTTCTGCGCTCCTTTGTCCTTCCTAGAACAAGAATAAAGTGGCATAAAAAGAATTAATGAATATAATCTTTTTTTTTTTTTGAAGAAAACAATTAGTATAATGGTTTTGTTTCATAGATATTATGGATGATGCGAAGAATATTGGGTTCAACTCCTTTCGCTTGAATTTTTAACAAAATATTAAATGAAAATAATAATTATTATATATTTTGAGTACTGTTTTGACTCTATATATATATTGAATGATCTAATTATTTGAAAATGGTGGTTGTTAGTTTTTTTTCATATTAGTTGACTAATAAGCTAATTGAACGGTTATTTAATAAATATAATAAATAATTAATTAATCAAGTCAATTAATTAAAGAAGAGATACAAATGAATCAAACTATTTGTCAATAGTTTGAAATTAACTTTTAAAAAGCTCAATTTAAATTTAATTTTGAATGAGTTGGACTTAAATATGCTTAACTTGATTAATATATAATCTGAGTTTAAATTTCATACTATTTAACTCAAACTATTCAGAAATGTAATAAAAATATATTTATATTTGTATACTGTACATAAAAATATAATGCATAAAAAAATACAATTCCTAAAGTTGCATCGAGAAATATGATATCTTAATTAAAGTAATTAACTTTTAATACATGTTACTTTTTGTTAAATATAATTGATGTTATTATGTAATAATTATGTTGATATTTTAAATAAAACTTATGTTAAAATATTTAAATTTCAGTTAAAGTTAAAAAATTAGTAATATCTTTTCATTATAAGAGTATAAAAATATGGTCTATATAGATCATGCAGAATGGCAAGTTAAATCATATGTCAGCATGGAGTTAAACTATTGAGCATAATTGCATGTTTTTTAAAAATTGAACTGTAAGTTTATTTCAAATAAAATTCATAAAATAAAAATAAAACTTTAATTAAAATTAAAATATTAAAAAAATACTTTTACCATATAATAGAAATTAATGATTTTTTTTTTGCGCAGCTTTATTTTAGTCGGCGGACGTCGGTGAACAATATTTATAAAATCCCCGGCCAATTCAGTTCGAGCGGAAGCGCTAGTTATGGGGTGCAAAATTATAATTAAATTAACTATATTAATTTTAAAATTAAATATATAAGTCTACACCCTCTAACTTGACGTTGCCATGGGCTGTAAGGCCCGGGCTTCCGTTACGGCTGCGGTGAGGAGTAAAATTGAATGAAAACAATGTCAAAATTTGCTTTTATATAAAAAATGACTTTGAATAAATATACATTTTTTTTTTATCAAAAGTTACGACTGACCCGCTGGATTTGGAGGGGCTTTTCATGCTGTCTTCGGCGGTCTTCAGCTCTCTTTCCTGCGCTCCTTTGTCTTTGCTAGGAACTAGAATAAAGTTGCCTCTCTCTCTCTCTCTATATATATATATATACATATATATAATGATCTATTTATTTGGAAACTGGTGGTCATGAGTTTGTTTTCAGATTGGTTGGCTGGGGACTAGTAAGCTAATTGAACGGCTATTTAATGAATATAATAAATGATTAATTAATCAAGTCAATCAATTAATTAAGGGATACAAATAAATTAACTATTAGTGAATAGTTTGAAATTAACTTGTAAAAAGTTCAATTTAAATTAAATATTAAACAAATTGGACTTAAATAAGCTTAACTTGATTAATATATAACCTGAGTTTGAATTTCATAATATTGGACACAAATTATTTAGAAGTATAGTAAAAATATATTTATATTTTTATATTATATATAAAAAATATATTGCATAAAAAAATACAATTCTGAAAAGTTGCGTAGAAAAATATGATATTTTAATTAAAATAATTAACTTTTTAATATATGTTACTTTTTGTTAAATATAATTGATGTTATTATCTAATGATTATGTTGATATTTTTAATATATTTGACAGTTATAAAAAAATTCCTATTCATAAGTAAAACGTGATTAAAAAAATTATCTATTTACTCATTATTTATTAAATATATAGATCATAAATTAATAAAAAGTAAAAGGAAAATTTTCAAAAATTCTTGAAAAGTTATTGGTTTATAAGTAATTATTAAGGTTCCTTTTTATGCAAGTAACTAATAAATTGATTAATAACTAATAGGTTAATTGATTATATAAAAAATATTTCACAAAATTATCTTTAAACTATCTAAAAATATAAAAATAATATGTTAATATCAAATTATTCTTACGCGATCATGATTTTTAAAATAAAATGTATTTATAAAAAAATTGACTTACTATATTTTATGATCTTACATATTTATTTACTTATATAATTTTTATTAAGTTATATTATTCATAACAAAAATATAATCACTTAAAATATAATAAATTATATTCAATAATATTATATATTTATTTACATACATATTTTTATATATTTATAATTTTAAATAAATAAATGATTAACTAAAATTAAATTAATTATAAATATTTTTTCAATAAATACATATATTTGTAACTTAGTAATCTAATTAATAAGTTATAAATTAAATTATTTATTGAGCAAAATAAAATCTAAATCAAATAATATTTTTTATTAAATTAAGAGGTGAAACACATTTAAAAATTAATTTATAATTTATTGGTTAAATTAATAAATTATCATTTAATTTATTTATTATATGAAGCATAGCTGAAAACCATGGATATAGAGAAAGCCCGAGAGGTTAAAGGCCCTCTAATTACTTAATAGTTTTAAATGCCTTTAACCACTAATAACCAAGAAGGTAAAGGCCAGAGCACGGAAATGTTCGATGGTGTCACTATAATTTTTTTTTTTAAATTTGCATAAATTTTATATATTTAAAGGCTGGCCGTCAAATATTAGTTTTTCTAAAATTTTTGCCAAGAGTATGCACAGATTCTAATGTTTTCCCGGTACACTTGGAAGCATAATCCTAGATTTAACAATTAATTTTGCACCCATAGATTCAGGCCTCAAAAGTCCGCTGGAACTACCGCGATTTTATGAATATCATTCATCGACCGCATGGGTGAACTAAAATAAAGTCATATAAAATTTTTTAAAGAATTTTTTTAAATGGAAAAAAGGCATTTTAATTCCATAATTTTCACTAAAATTTTAATTTTTCTCCTAAATCTTATTTGAAATGAATTTATTTAACAGCTTTTTGGATCACATACCAAACTGATTCTAACAATTTTTTTTTTAATAATTAAGCTTCCAACAACATCCACTAAATCTTATTCTCATAACAAAAACAGATACTCTACCTCTTGTAACTTTTGCTGAAAGTTTAATTTTTTCCTAAATTTTATTTTAAATAAGCTTTTCCTTTAACTTTCCTCCCCCTTTCTTACACATCTAAACAAATTTATCGTATAAAATTTGAAGAAGTTAAATTATCATGGATAAGCAAAAAACTAACAATAAATTTATGTGATAAAAAGAGAAATATGAAAAAGTGAGAGAAGCTAACGCTAAAAGGAAGGAATTGGATAATCATGTAGTGATAGAAAAGAAAAGTTAGAGAGTAGATTTATTTTAAATAAAATTTATGTGAAAATATTCAAATTTCAGTTAAAGTTAATAATTATTATTTTGATTTGGGCCCTCAATATGTTCTAATTAACGTGCTTCAATAATTTGTTCAACGTCATGGTCCAAATAACAGAGATGTTAGGCTTATCTCTTTTAAGAATCCAACCTCCTCATTTATGTCTCCCACGTGTCTGCTTTTAAAGTGGTTTATTACTGAGATTGACTTTTTCACAAAATCCTATGTTACACACTTATACTGGAAAACTAAAGATTTTAGCTTTTATAGTCTCAACAAATTTATAATTTCATCTTTATAGTTAACTTATATACTTAGATCTTAAAATTTTAAATAATTTATAATTAATTCATCCATATGAATCGGAGTAAAATCTAACTAACAAAATTATATATGTTATTAACTCTCTCCATTTCTTTTTAAGCAATGTTTGAGAGAAAGATTTTTGTACATTTTTCTATCTCACTCTAGGAATTTGAGAAAGCATTACTTAATTTTTTTCTTCTAATTTTATCCTTATTATCTCTATCAAATGTTAAGTGGTCAATCACACAATCAATATTAATTACAATTATCTCTTAAATGAGAGCACTCCTTTCCCCTCTCAACTACTTATATCTCTCTCATAAATATTGAGTATTTTAATTAAAAAAATAATATTTGTCCTAAGGCTATTTTATAGCCTTTTTAATACTTTTAAATTTATGTGAAAATATTCAAATGACTTTGAATCAATATACTTTTTTTTTTTCTCAAAAGTTACCGCTGACGTGCTGGATTCGGAGCGGCTTTCCAGCGCTCCTTCGTCTTTTTTTTTTTTTTGGCTATAAAGCGCTCCTTCGTCTTTACTAGCACTAGAATGAAATTGAATAAAAAAATTAATGAATATAATCTTTTTTTTTTTCAAGAAAGTTGCATTCTCAAGAATTAGTATAATGGTTTTGTCTCATATATATTATGCATGATGTGAAGAATATTGGGTTCAACTCCTTTCGCTTGAATTTTTAACAAAATATTAAATGAAAATAATAATTATTATATATTTTGAGGATAGTTTTGACTTTTTATATATGTTCTTAAATAATGATCTAATTATTTGAAAATGGTGGTTATTAATTTTTTTCAGATTAGTTGGCTGATGACAAGTAAGCAAATTGAATTTAATAGTTATTTAATAAGTATAATAAATGATAAATTAATCAAGTCAATACTTTATAAAAGGGATACAAATGAATCAAAGTATTTGCGAGTAGATTAAAATTTACTTGGGAAAAACTCAATTCAAATTTAATTTTGATCAAGATGAATTTAAATAAACTTGACTTTATTAATATATCTCCAAACTTAAATTTCATACTATTTGACTCAAGTTATTCAGAAATTTAGTAAAAATGTACTTTTATTTTAATATTATATATAAAAAATATAATGCATAAAAAATACAAATCCAAAAGTTGCACAAAGAAATATGATATTTTCATTAAAGTAATTAAATTTTTAATACATGTTACATTTTATTAAATATAATTGATGTTATTATGTAATGATTATGTTGATATTTTTAATATATTTGATATTTATAAAAAAATTCATATCGATAAGTAAAACGAGATTAAAAGAAATTCATTGCCTTGTTACGAAATGCTATGGTGAAAAAATAAGGCCTCCCATTAACAATTTGGCGGTTGTTTTTAGATCAGCATTGGTCTAATTTTGATATTAAAACGATTAATTTTTTTTATATTTTAGGGAGATAAAATATAAATAAAATATATATTATAAGGACTAAAAATAAAATTAAACCCTTGCTTCTTAATTTTCTTTTTCAAACACCATCTCCCTTATACTACATTTCAAATTTCAGAACATTAATATTCAAATTTCACATTTCAGTTAAATGATTATTATGATTATATTGTATTTTATGATATTTTAATAATAATTTTAATATAAATAAAATGATTAAAAATAAATAGAATGTATATTACAAGGACTGAAAACAATTAAACTCTTGTTTTTTAATTTTCTTTTTCAAACACCACCTCTCTTATACTACATTTCAATTTTCATAATAATAATAATAATAATAATAATAATAATAATAATAATATAATAGATTATAAAATTTGCTTAAAGTCGATCGATAAAAGTCAATTTGAGATTGAGATTTGTATTGTAGGAGTCTCATTTATCCAATTTAATCCTATCTTAGTATAAAAGTAGCCCAATTAGATTTAACTTGACATGCAATTTTTATTCATTAAATTAATTTGGTGGCATTGAGTTAACCTATTTTGATAGGCTTATAGATGAAATTTGCTAATTTTTTATTTTTCAAGGTATTTTGATTAACAACCAAAAAATGTATTTTTTAAGTTGATAGGTGAAAAATTGCTTATTTTTTAAATGCAAAAAAACTAAATTTTTATTAAAAAATAAACATACAATAGTGTACACAATATTTTCCGGTAATAAATTTATAAAATTGTCTGCATCATTATTTTCATACTATTACCACCATCATAAGTTGATAGGTGAAAAATATATATTTTTTAAATGCAAAAAAACTAGTTTTTTTTATTAAAAAAATAAACATACAATAGTATACAAAATATTTTCCGGTAACAAATTTCAATATACCATCCCTTTATAAATTTCAATATAAGTTTCTTAATAATAATTTTAATATATTTTTAGTACTTGTAATATACATTTTATTTAATCATTTTAATATATTTTAATAATATATTTCCTTATAATCATATTATTATATTTTAATAGTTTATAATTATAATGTATTGATTATGTTGATATTTTTAATATATTTGATCGTTATAAAAAATCCATATTGATAACTAAAATAAGATTTAAAAAAATTCATTGCCTTGTTACGAAATGCTATGGTGAAAAAATAAAGCCTCCCGTTAATAATTTGACGGTTGTTTATAGAGTAACATTGGTCTAATTTTGATATTCGAACTATTAAAAATAAAATTTTATATTTTAAGGAGATTAAACATACACAAAATATATATTATAACGATAAAAAATAGAATTATACCTTTGTTTTTTAATTTTCTTTTTCAACTATTATCTCTCTTTCTCTTCACATTAGTAAATCTTCTCTTTTTAAATGTAAAATAAAATTTCTGATAATTGAATATCTTACTATGTCATAAATCTCCAATTAAAAATTTCTTTCACAACATATCATTACTTCTCATCATTCCAATTTTCGGATTTCAAAAATTGTTAGTTTTTAATTTTAAATATATTTTAAAATTATATGGAACTTGTGTTACAAAAGATGCTACTGGTTTTATTGAGCATATATGGCAAATGAATATGGTTGTGTACAGTAATTTTATTGCAATTATTTTTATTATATTTAAAATAATTAAACTTTGGTTAATGATTATGGATATATAATTGAAAATTATTGTTTCTATATTTTTATAAAAAATTATTCAATTACAAAAATGAGATAATTGTTCACCTAAGCATCTTTGTTAAAATATCTAATGGAGTTTGATTGTCGAGTATAACTACACATTTTTTTAAAAAATTGATGAATAAATTTAATTCAAATAAAATTAATAAAATAATATTAATTTTTAGTAAAAATTGAAAGGTTAAAAAAAATACTTTTTTACTATATTAAAGAAATACATAAAAATTATTTTGTACAGCTTTATTTTGAAATTTATTTTTTTTGTTGTAAAGTAATTTTTCAGAAAAAGATGATATTTACACATATATTAATAAAGAAGTAATATATTATTTATGTTGATGTTTAAAAAAAATCTCTAGAAATTTGATAATGAAAAAAAGAAGTAAATTCTTATTTAGATTAAAGAAATTACTTTCTTTAAATTTTTATTTTTAATGTTAAATAAATAAAATATTTTTAATATTTTAATATTTTAGTCGCTGCGCGTGGGTGTACGACATTCATTAATCCTCTGGCCAATTCAATTCGAGCGGTGGACTCCCTGAATTAAATGCAGGTTGGCGGAGTAAAATTGAACCAAAATAACGTGGAAATTTTCTTTTATATAAAAATATAACATTGAATAAATATACTTTTTTTTTTTTTTACAAAAGTTCACATTAGTACATCTTAAATTTAAAAATTAAGGACTCGTTTGTTCACACAAAAAACAGAAAACTTCTTGCAAGAAATTAAATTTCTAAGGAAATAATTTTTTATATAAATTTTTTGAAAAGTACTCAGAAGTATTTGATTGATATATAAGAAGTAATATTTTCTCATAAATAACTTCCTATATTTTATTTAGTTCAATTTTGAATATCTCAAAAAGTATTAATTTTAATAAATTTTAATTGCTATTAATTAAATTTAATAAAAATAATTTTATCATTATATTAATAAATAACATAAAAAATAGAACTTATTTAGGAAGAGATAGGTAAGTTATTTTTTTATATTTTGTAGGAAGTAAGATTTCTTAGGAAATCTTATTTCATCTATTTTGCTATATAATGTCAATCAAACAACTCAATTTTTTCTTATTCTCCGAAAAATAGAACTGAATGAAATGAACTTTAAATGTATGAGATTACACCATCAATAAGACGCCACTTAATAAAAGAGGTGAATTTAGTCCTACTCAAAATGAGAGTACTGGGAAGGGTGTCTTACTCCGATCAAATACTGATTCTGCCTTTTGATAAAATTGTTCATTGTTTGTTTTATCGATTAATTTTTTCAAGCAAGTATCATTATTAAATGTTCAAGATTTAATCTTTTATTTAAGAGTAAAATATAATACTTTTTTTAAAATTAGTTTTTCAATTAACTTAGTAATTTGTATTTTTTATTAGTCAACAATTAGAGGAAGATTTAACTGTATCTTAAGCTTAGTAATGAAAATACTAATGAAAGATTAATTTGATATTAAAATAAAAATTAGAATTAATCTAATATCAATATAATTTTTTAGAATTAATTTGATGTCAATCTAATATTTTTGGAATGAATTTATTCATTTATTTATAAATCTATAAAATAAGATTGAATTTAAGTAAAAGTTAAAAGAGAAAAAAAAAATACTTTTTACCATACAAAAGAAATTCTTGACTTTTTTTTTTTTTTTTGCACAGCTTTGTTCTAATGGTCGCTCGTCGGCAAACAATATTCATAGAATCTCTGCGCGATTCAGTTTGAGAGCCAGCGCAAGTGACTGGGTGCGAAGCGATAATTAACCTTTGTCCTGTAATTTTTTTAGAATTGATTTCATTTCATTTTAATTGAAATGATTTCAATTCATTTATAAATGAATTTTATTGTTTGGATACTTTATCAAAAATAATAATTTCAATTTATTTGTAAATCAATTATTTCATTTAGAATGTATAAAAAATATATAAAATTTAATTAAAAAGTAAAATTTGATGGTATTATGATAAATATAATGTTAGAAAGAAAGTAAAACTTTTATATAAAATATTTTTGTGATTAAATGAAATGAATTGTAGTGAAATCCTTGCTAAATTGGATGGATTTCATAATGATACAAATGTAATTAAAATAGGAATTGAAAATGAAATGAAATATTTTTATATTTAAAGTCAAACACCACTTTTTTTAAAAAAATTATTTAAGAATGAAATGAAATCTTGTTTTTAATATTGTCAAACAAGGAATAAATATATTTAAATTTAGGTGAGCTATCCAGAATTTAAAGGGTTTCGAATGCTAAATGATATAGTATTTTTAAAAATTATTAAATTAAAAATAAATAATTATAATTAAATAATTTTAATTTATAAAATTCAAAAATTATCATATCACCGTAAATTTTAAGATCTTAAAAGTACCATAATAATCACCTTAAATTTAAAATTTAAAATTAAATATACGAGTCTACACCCACTGACACATCAAAGGGAAGAGATAATGTCATATCTTTTAAATATTAAAAACTATAAAAATTGCTACTTAATATGCATTTATTCATTTATTAAATATAACTAAAAATAAATATTACTGTAATTATATTATATAAGAATTTCTCACATAGAAAAAAAAAAGCATCAAAAGTTTAGCTGCATTTAAGTAATTGATAAACTTGTTGATAGTCAATAAATTAATTGTTAGCTTATAAATAACTTGATAATTAATAACTAATAAATTAATTCATTATATGATAAGTATTTTATAAAATTAATTGAAAATATAAAATAATATAAAAGACTTGTTAATATAAATTAAATTAATTCATTTTAATTTTGATTATAAAATAATAATAATAATAATGCATTCAAAATGTTCAACAAAAAATATATTTACTTAAAATTTAATTAATTATATCTTAAGACTTTACATAGATTTAATTTAATTTTTATTTATAATATAATGTAATTAATTAATTTTATAACATTATATTTTTTTATATATTTATAATTTAAAACATAGGATAATTAATTAAAATTAAAATAATAATTTTATAATATCATATTTTTATTTAATTATTCATACTAAATTTTTTAGATTATGTATTTATTTATTTACTTATTTTATAAATTTTTATTTATTTATTATTTAAAACAAGAGCATAATTATTTATGAGGAGATAGCTAAAATCGTCCTTGAAAGATAAAATTGATATTAAATTAGTTTAAAATTTTATTATGACATTAAATAAGTTTAATTCGATTAAATTTGACATTGAATTGGTCTTGTTGTTAGATTGATATCAAATTAGTTCTAAAAGATTTTGTTAACATCAAATTGGCCTTAACTTTTATTTTGACATCATATTAATTCTCTATTGGTAAACTTGAGTTATAGTTAAACCTCTCATCCCCTAATTGTGGACCAATAAAAATATTTAAAATGCCTAATTGAATTAGAAATTTTATTTTTAAGAGAAATTATTATATTTATCTCTGAGGAAAAAAAATTAAACCTTAAACATCAAATAGTGATACTTTCCTTAAAAAATCAATTAATGAACCAAACAATAAGTAAATTCATCAAAAAGTAAAACAAATACATAATCAAAGTGGATTAAGTTTTAAATTTTTATAGTATAATAACCTAACCTAGAAAAATTGAAATTCTAAGAAAAATGCTATAAGCCCTAGTAGTAGCAATAAAAAGTATCATCCTAAAAAACAAAAAATATCAAATGTCAAAATGGATTACAATTCAAATAATCAAATCAAGATCTAGATTGAAAATTATCAACTAAATAATAAAAAGTTTTAAAAGTGAATTATTTTCATATTAAAAAAAGGTAACATTAAGCTCAAATTCTTAAAAAAAATATATAAAAATACATAAAAAATAAACAGAAAAAACACATAACAAAACAAAAAAATAATAACAAAAAACTAAATAAAATATAAAAAAGATAGATAATAATACAAAGAAAAAAAAGCTTCAATATGTGTCTATTATTCTCGATGATGCAATTGCAAAGATATGGAGTACCATTTCACTTCAAAATTCTTGATTTTTATGTTCCTTATTTATAAATGATAAAAAAGTTTAAAATTTTTTGTCATTTCCTTAATAACTTCCAATCTAAATCTTAATTTAGTTATTTAGATTCTAATTCATTTTAACACTTGGTGCTATTATATTTTGGGTTGGTGTTATTTGCTATTGCTACTATTAGGATTTAAGGCATTTTACTTAGAATCAGAATTTTTATGGGTTAATTTATTATATTTTAAAAACTTAAAATGTAACCCAATTTGATCAAATATTTATTTTATTTTTTGATGAAATTGTTCACTATTTATAGTTTTGGTTAATTTTTTTCAAGCAAATATCATTATTAGATATTTAAAGTTTGATCTTTTTTTCTTTGGAAGCAAAGCATAATGCTCTCTTAAAAATTAGTTTTCTAACTCAACTTAATATTTAATATTTTTTAATTGATCATAATTAGATAAATAAAAATTTAACTATAACTTAAGTTTTGTAATAGAGATGCCAATGGGAGGATTAATTTAATGTCAATATAATTTTTCAAAAATAATTTGATGTTAATCTAATAGAACTATACTTAATTGATGTCATAATAAATTTTTTGATTAATTTAATATTAATCTAAAGGGATGAATTTATCTATCTACTCATTATTTATTAAATATATAGATTATAAATTAATAAAAAGTAAAAGGATAAATTTCAAAAATTCTTGAAAGGTTATTAGTTTATAAGTTATAAGTTATTCAAAATAACTTATTAAGACTCCTTTTTGTGCAAGTAATTGAAAAGTTGATTAATAACTAATAAGTTAATTAATTAAATAAAATATATTCCACAAAATTATCTATAAATTTTCATGCAATCATGATTTTTAAAATAAAAATGTATTTATCAAAAATTTAATTTACTATATTTTATGATCTTATATATTTATTTACTTATATAATTTTTATTAAGTTATATTATTTATAACAAAAATATAATCACTTAAAATATAATAAATTATATTTTATAATATTACATATTATTTACATACATATTTTTATATATTTATAATTTAAAAGAAATATAGGATTAACTAAAATTAAATTAATTATAAATATGTTTTCAATAAACAAATATATTTGTAACTTATTAATCAAGTTAATAAATTATAAATTAATTTATTTATTACATAAAATAAAATCTAAATTAAATGCTATGTTTTTAATAAAATAATAGGTGAAACACATTTAAAAATTAATTTATTAATAAATTACTAAATTATCATTTAAGTTATTTATTATATGAAACATAGTTAAAATCTATGGATATAGAGAGAGCCTGAGAGGTTAAAGGCACTCTAATTATTTAATAGTTTTAAAAGCTTTTAATTGCTAATAACCGTGGTGGTAAAGGTCGGGCCATTAAGGGTGTTAGATTATGGGTTCGAGTTGCCCAAAATAGGTCCATAACTTGACCTAATAAACGCTTATAAATAAGCAAATGAAGGACGTAAACTGGTTGGTTGGAAATTATTTCCTCATAATCTCTTAGAAATTCTCTCTCTTTTCTCTCTACACACAAAAAGAAAATTTAATTCATAAACAAGTTGCCTTTCCGAAGTGATTGATAATTTAACCAGTAAAAGCAAATACAAGATCCTGAATATTTCCAATGCGTACTTCTGATATTTGGTATGTATGAATCCAATTTCATATTCCTATTTTAAATAATCCAACATTGGTATCAGAGCGTATGATTATTTATTTTTTTAGTCTCTTTTAAATCTGTTCATATATATGTATATGTATATATATATATATATATATATATATATATATATATATATATATATATATATATATATATATAAGCATGTTCCTAGTGTTTGATAAAATGATGATAATTTTTTTTGAGGTTCTTTTTACTGCCATTGCCATTTTTTTATGGTAATTTATTTGTCATGTTTATTGGCAATTTATTTTTAATCATGACTTGCGTCAAAATGTGTGTATGGATTTTCTTTGACTATGTGATATAGTTTTATTGGATGATTGTTGGTTTCTAGAAAATTGTATGTTAGTATTTAGAAGTAGGTATAGTTATAAAAGAAAATTGTATTATTTTCTTTCTTCTCGACTTTACCATCTCCCAGAACAATGATAAATGCAGTCAACAAATATGCATAGGAAAGCCATAATTTAAAAAGATTATTTGACCATTATAAAATTCTCCATCCTCTAATTTCATTGACATACTCCTTGTTATTTCTAGCTATAAGTATATCGTCAACATATAATCATAAAATTATAAACTTGTCCTTAGACCTTTTTTTATATACACAATGATCTTCGTCAATCATGATAAAATTATTTAACATAATCACATTGTGGAAGTGAATATATCATTGTCTTGAAGACTGTTTCAAGCCATATATAGACTTTAAAAGTCTGCAAACTTTGTTTTCTTGGTCTTCTTTGATAAAACCTACAGCCTGTTGCAAGTAGATTTCTTCTTCTAAATCTCCATTGAGAAATGCAGTCTTTATATCCATTTGATGTAATTCAAGGTCCATACTCGCAACTATAACCAGTAACAAACAGATTGAGGTGAATTTAATAACAGGTGAAAAATTTTCTTCATAATCTATTCCTTCCTGTTGTGTGTAGCGTTTTACTACTAGTCTAGCTTTATATTTTTAATAAAGCTCAGAATTGTTATATTGTTTGTATCTCTTTCTTATATTTTTAATAAAGTTCAAAATTGTTATATTCCTTTCATCTAAGTCTCCTCCCCAATCAGCATCATTGTAACCTTTCAATTGCAGATCATTTCCTACATAACACAATGAATAATTAGCAGTACCTTTTAGATACCTTAGTATCCTTTTAACTGCTTTCCAATGTGCTGGGCCTGGGTTAGATTGATATCGACTTACCACACCAGCGGCAAAACAGATATCTGATTTTGTGCACACATTGCATACATTAGACATCTAATTGTACTTGCATAGGGAATAAAGCTTTACCTACTCAGTAACGTAATGCGAGCGAGAGAATTCTAGGAAATATGTTTTCAATTTTGAGTGCGAATGATAATGATCTTGATTAGCATAGAAGAAATCCAAATGGGAATACTCAAACAATTAATGATCCTAGTCTGAGTAGGACTAATTTAAGGATCCTTAAGAAATATGTTTCTCTAGAACCTCAATTGCGACGTAGTGGTAGAAAAGGCATCCCTCATCGTGGTTTCGACATTAAATGTGGTGAAGCCTTTGTGGCCATTACATAAGATGAAGATGAGCTAAGAAATATCATAAAGGCTCTCTTTAGCCCTAATAAGAAAGATTGGACAAAAGTAGTGAAAGAAGAGATGGAGTTTATGAGATCAAATCAAGTCTGGGAACTTGTTGATCTTCCAAAAATGCGTAAGGCCATTGGGAATAAATGGGTTCTCAAAATCAAGCATAAGGCTAATGGCACTGTTGAAAAATATAAAGCTAGATTAGTAGCAAAAGACTACACACAATAGAAAGGAATAAATTATGAAGAAACTTTTTCACCTGTTGTTAGATTCACCTCAATCAATTCATTATTGGCTATAGTTGCAAGTATGGACCTTGAATTACATCAAATGGATGTAAAGACTATATTTCTCAATGGAGATTTAGAAGAAGAAATCTACATGCAATAGCCTATAAGTTTTATCAAAGAAGGCTAAGAAAACAAAGTTTGCAGACTTTTAAAGTCTATATAAGCTTGAAACAGTCTTCAAGACAATGGTATATTCACTTCCACAATGTGATTATGTCAAATGATTTTATCATGATAGACAAAGACCATTGTGTATATATAAAAAGGTCCAAGGATAAGTTTATAATTCTATTGTTATATGTTGATGATATACTTATAGCCGGAAATAGTAAGAAGTATGTCAATGAAATTAAAGGATGGTTATCATTTAATTTTGAAATAAAAGATATGGGTGAAGCTACATATATTCTTGGATTTTAGATTTCAAGAAATCATTCAAAGAGATTATTATCTCTGTCACAAGAGCATTATATTAATAAAATTCTTGAACAATTCCAAATGTAGCATTGTAAACCCATAGACACTCCTATTGCTAAAAGTGAAAGTCTAAGCCAAAGGATGTGTCCTAAGACTCTAGAAGAAGAAACATATATGAGAAAAGTTCCCTATACAAGTGCAGTTGGATGTCTGATGTACGCAATGATATGCACAAAGACCAGATATTTGTTTTGCCGTTGGTATGGTAAGCCGATATCAATCCAACCCAGGCCTAGCACATTGGAAAGCAGTTAAAAGGATACTAAGGTATCTAAAAGGTACTGCTGACTACTCATTGTGTTATGAAGGAAATTATCTACAATTGAAAGGTTACAGTGATGTTGATTGGGGAGGAGACTTAAACGAAAGAAAGTCTACCTCTGGGTACATCTTCTTACTAAATAATGACACTATATATTAGAGTAGTAAGAAACAATCATGCATAGCCTTGTCCACAATGGAAGCTGAATTTGTAGCATTTTCAATAGCAATACAAGAAGCGGTGTGGCTTAAAAGATTCTTAGATAATTTGGGTGTAAATGCTAACATTGCTAATCTAGTTTTAGTAAACTGTGATAACCAAGCAGCAATAGCATATACAAAGGATCCCAAATATCATTGCAAGACTAAGCATATAGACACAAAGTATAACTTTATGAGAGATATGATTGCACATAAAGAAGTGAACATGAAATACATTTCTATGCATGAGATGGTAGTTGATCCTATGACTAAGCTTATTCCTTAGGATGTATTTATAAAACATGTGAAATCCCAAGGATTGCGTAGATGTTGATACAATTATTGTAATTTCTTTTCACAATGTTCATAGTATATTAATGTCTGAATAATAATTATATTTATTATAAGCCTACATATACAGATGTAAGAATGTTTCTTAGAATATTCTTAAGTTATTGAAAAGTATGTCGGACAGATAGAAGATTAGCCCTCTTACACGGGTAATCACCTTTCATCAATTTTTTTTGTAATTGATAAGAGATGAGATAATTTTAAGCTTTTTATCTAAGTGATAATCAAGAGCCAAGCTTAAAATATGATTGTCGCCTTGTTAACGAACAAGATGAGGTTATATATATAAGACCATAAGTGAATTAATGAATTCACTTCATCTGTCTAAATTGCTAGATATGAATTTTGATAGAAATGAAAAAGAATAGATTAGTGAACTTAGGTTAGATATTAAGCATGTCTAAACCGTTATCTGTACGATATTAATACATTATGTAAAGACATACGCTTCATAAGAAAAAGGAGACAATATTGTAACACGTGTTTCATACCATGTGTGCAAATTATGATTAATAAAGGTGATGAAAGTCTAAATCTTAGCTTTGATGTGTGAGACCTTTGAGGGAATAAAGTCCCCATACTTGTACCCTTATGACTTTATTCTATTTCTTGAGATTTAAATTTAATGATTGCTAATTTAGAATGTTATCAAAGGACTATGAGAGATTCAATTTAACGGGATATTATTGAAAAAGAAAATTAAATTAAAATCAAGAAATTTGAGAAAAGAGGAAGATCATTAAATGTATCACATTATATTTGTATTCACTAGTATACCAGTTATAGAGTGTTTATAATTGTGAATATAATATTTAATGCATATGAATGATATCATTTGAGAAATTTAAATGTGATAAAATGATCTAGGGTACTGCATACTTAAAGTCCACTTAAGATTTATTATTTATCGAGAAGTTATATATTCCTAACAGATGTATAGTAAAGAGCTCTCGAAGTATGCTGGTCCCACGGGCTATTTTCTTGTATGATTTGTTGCAGAGAATAAGAGATAATATTTTCTTATGAAATGCTGAGAGAATATGGATCCCATTATGTGCAAGTGGGAGATGTTGGATTATGGGTTCGGGTTGCTTAAAATAGGTCCATAACCCGATTCATACCCCGACTCAATAGACACCTATAAATAGGCAGATGAAGGAAGTAAACGGATTGGTTAGAAATTATTTCCTCATAATCTCTTAAAAATTCTCTCTCTTTTCTCTTTGCACACAAAAAGAAAATTTAGTCTGTGAACAAGTTACCTTTTTGAAGTAATTGACAATTTGATTAGTAAAAGTAAATACAAGATCCTAAATATTTCTGTTGCGTACTTTTGACATTTGATATGTATGAATTCAATTTCATATTCCTATTTTAAATAATCCAACTGAAGGCTAGCACAATTGGCTCTTCATTGGATGTTCAAGGTTTTGTGATATTGAGGGGTTCAATCCCTCTCCCTAATCACCCCTTTTTCAGTTTTAAAAAAAATTTCTATGAACCAAAAAGAAAGGCCAGACCATGGAAATTAATAAATTAAGTGAAAAATATAGCAAAAATGTGTTTTTCGATGGTGTCACCATAACTTTCCCTTTTTTTAAGATTGCGTAGATTTTATATATTTAAAGGCTGGCCGTCAAATATTAGTTTCTTCTAAAATTTTTGGCAAGAGTATGCATAGATTCTAATGTTTTCCCGGTATACTTGAAGGCATAATCCTAGATTTAAAAATTAATTTTGCACCCATCGATTCGGGCATCAAAAGTACGCTGGAACTACCGGCGATTTTATGAATGTCGTTCATCGACGACATGGGTGAACTAAAATAAAGTCACATAAAAATTTTTAAATAATTTTTTTAAATGGAAGAAAGGCATATTAATTCCATAAATTTCACTAAAATTTTAATTTTTCTCCTAAATCTTAAATGAATTTATTTAACAGCTTTTTGGATCACATACCAAACTGATTCTAACAATTTTTTTTTTTAATAATTAAGCTTCCAACAACCTCCACTAAATCTTATTCTCATAACAAAAAGAGATACTCTACCTCTTGTAACTTTTGCTGAAAGTTTAATTTTTTCCTAAATTTTATTTTAAATAAGCTTTTCCTTTAACTTTCCTCCCCCTTTCTTACACATCTAAACAAATTTATCGTATAAAATTTGAAGAAGTTAAATTATCATGGATAAGCAAAAAACTAACAATAAATTTATGTGATAAAAAGGAGAAATATGAAAAAGTGAGAGAAGCTAACGCTAAAAGGAAGGAATTGGATAATCATGTAGTGATAGAAAAGAAAAGTTAGAGAGTAGATTTATTTTAAATAAAATTTATGTGAAAATATTCAAATTTCAGTTAAAGTTAATAATTATTATTTTGATTTGGGCCCTCAATATGTTCTAATTAACGTGCTTCAATAATTTGTTCAACGTCATGGTCCAATTAAACAGAGAAGTTAGGCCTATCTCTTTTAAGAATCCAACCTCCTCATTTATGTCTCCCCACGTGTCTGCTTTTAAAGTGGTTTATTACTGAGATTGACTTTTCCACAAAATCCTATGTCACACACTTATACAGGAAAACTAAAGATTTTAGCTTTTGTAGTCTCAAAAAATTTATAATTTCATCTTTATAGTTAACTTATATAGTTAGATCTTAAAATTTTAAACAATTTATAATTAATTCATCCATATGAATCGGAGTAAAATCTAACTAACAAAATTATATATGTTATTAACTCCATTTTTTTTAAGCAATGTTTGAGAGAAAGATTTTTGTACATTTTTCTATCTAGGAATTTGAGAAAGCATTACTTACTTTTTTTCTTCTAATTTTATCCTTATTATCTCTATCAAATGCCAAGTGGTCAATCACACAATCAATATTAATTACAATTATCTCTTAAATGAGAGCGCTCCTTTGCCTCTCAACTACTTTTATCTCTCTCATAAATATTGAGTATTTTAATAAAAAAATAATATTTTCCCTATAACTAAGGCTATTTTATAGCCTTTTTAATACTTTTAAATTTATGTGAAAATATTCAAATGACTTTGAATCAATACACTTTTTTTTTTCTCAAAAGTTACCGCTGACGTGCTGGATTCGGAGCGGCTTTCCATGCGGTCTGAGGTGGTGTTCAGCTCTCTTTCCAGCGCTCCTTTGTCTTTACTAGCACTAGAATGATGTTGTATAAAAAAATTAATGAATGTAATTTTTTTTTTGAAGAAAACTGCATTTACAAGAATTAGTATAATGGTTTTGTCTCATATATGTTATGCATGATGTGAAGAGTATTGGGTTCAACTCCTTTCGCTTGAATTTTTAACAAAATATTAAATGAAAAAATAATTATTATATATTTTGAGGACAGTTTTGACTTTTTATATATGTTCTAAAATAATGATCTAATTATTTGAAAATGGTGGTTATTAATTTTTTCCAGATTAGTTGGCAAATTGAATAGTTATTTCATAAATATAATAAATGATAAATTAATCAAGTCAATCATTTAAAGAAGGGATACAAATGAATCAAAGTATTTGTGGTCAATTTAAAATTAATTTGTTAAAAGCTCAATTCAAATTTTATTTTGATCGAGTTGAAGTTAAATAAACTTGACTTCATTAATACATATCCAAACTTAAATTTCATACTATTTGTCTCAAGTTATTCAGAAGTTTAGTAAAATTATATTATTATTTTTATGTAATATATAAAAAATATAATGCATAAAAAATACAATTCCAAAAGTTGCACGGAAAAATATGATATTTTGATTAAAATAATTAACTTTTTAATACATGGTATATTTTGTTAAATATAATTGATGTTATTATGTAATGATTATGTTGATATTTTTAATATATTTAATATTTATAAAAAAATTCATATTGATAAGTAAAACGAGATTAAAAGAAATTCATTGCCTTGTTACGAAATGCTATGGTGAAAAAATAAAGCCTCCCATTAACAATTTGGCGGTTGTTTTTAGATCAGCATTGGTCTAATTTTGATATTAAAATGATCAATTTTTTTTTATATTTTAGGGAGATAAAATATAAATAAAATATATATTATAAGGACTAAAAATAAAATTAAACCCTTGTTTCTTAATTTTCTTTTTCAAACATCACTCTCTTATACTACATTTCAAATTTCATAACATTAATATTCAAATTTCAAATTTCAGTTAAATGATTATTATGATTATATTATATTTTATTATATTTTAATAATAATTTTAATATAAATAATTATAAATGAAATGATTAAAAATAGATATAATGTATATTACATGGACTAAAAACAATTAAACCCTTTTTTTTAATTTTATTTTTCAAACACCACCTCTTTTATACTACATTTCAATTTTCATAATAATAATAACAATAATAATATAGTAGATTATAAAATTCGCTTGAAATCGACCGATAAAAGTCAATTTGAGATTGAGATTTGTATTGTAGGAGTCCAATTTACCCAATTTAATCCTATCTTAGTAAAAAGGTAGTTCAATTTGAATTAACTTGACATGCAATTTTTATTCATTAGATTAATTTGGTGGCATTGAGTTAACCTGTTTTGATAGGTTTGTAGATGAAATTTGCTAATTTTATATTTTTCAAGGTATTTGAATAACAACAAAAAAAAATATTTTTAAGTTGATAGGTGAAAAAATGCTTATTTTTTAAATGTAAAATAAAACTAATTTTTTATTAAAAAAATAAACATACAATAATATACACAATATTTTCCGGTAATAAATTTATAAAATTGCCTGCATCATTATTTTCATACTATTACCACCATAATAATATTTTTAAGTTGATAGGTGAAAAATACATATTTTTTAATGCAAAAAAAATATTTTTTATTAAAAAATAAACATACAATAGTATACAAAATATTTTCAGGTAATAAATTTCAATATAAGTTTCTTTTTCAAACATTATCTCTCTTATGATTAGATTATATTTAAATAATAATTTTAATATATTTTTAGTACTTATAATATACATTTTATTTAATCATTTTAATATATTTTAATAATATATTTCCTTATAATAATATTATATTTTAATAGTTTATAATTATTATGTAATGATTACATTGATATTTTTAATATATTTGATAGTTATAAAAAAATCCATATTGATAAGTAAAATAAGATTTAAAAATATTCATTGCCTTGTTACGAAATGCTATGGTGAAAAAATAGAGCCTCCTGTTAATAATTTGACGGTTGTTTTTAGAACAACATTGGTCTAATTTTGATATTTGAACAATTAAAAATAAAATTTTATATTTTAAGCAGATTAAACATAAAAAATATATATATTATAAGGAACAAAAATAGAATTATAACTTTTTTTTTAATTTTCCTAATCAACTATTATCTCTCTTTCTCTTCACATTAGTAAACCGTCTCTTTTTAAATTTAAAATAAAATTTCTGATAATTGAATATCTTACTATGTCTAAATCACCAATTAAGAATTTGTTTCACAACATATTATTACTTCTCATCATTCCAATTTTTGGTTTGCAGAAATTTTTAGTTTTTAATTTGAAATATATTTTAAAATTACATTATACTTGTGTTACAAAAGATGCTACTGGTTTTATTGAACATATGTGGCAAATGAATTTGGGTGTGTACAGTAATTTTATTGCAATTAATTTTATTATATTTAAAATAATTAAACTTTGGTTAATGATTATGCATATATAATTGTAAATTATTGTTTCTATTGTTATTTTTTAAAAGGAATTATTCACTTACTAAAATGAGATAATTATTCACCTAAAACCATTATGCATAAAACAGTTTCGTATTTATATACTACATTTTATCATATAAAATAAGTTTTTAATTACTAAGTTAAGTAGTTCAAAATTGATTATGAAAAATTTCTTTAAAATGTATTTATTTATTAATATATATATATATATATATATATATATATATATATATATATATATATATATATATATATATATATATTAAACCACCGATGATATTATATAATACATTAAATGTATATAATACGATTAATTGACTAACGTAATAAGTCTTTCACTCATTAGGTCTTTATTAAGTAGATATTTTGAAAAATAAATAAATCAAAATTTTACTGTAATTTCCTTTATTAAGCAAAATGACATAATTTATATTAAAATCTATACAATTTTTATAATTTTTTATTAAAAATAAACTATGTATTAACATATGCAAGGCACGGATTTCTTTCTAGTCTAGAATATTTTCATAACAAGAAATAAGTATATCATATTATATATATATTATTTAATAATACAAGTATTTGAGTTATAAATAATAAAAGTGAAATAAAACTTATAATAAAGAAAATAAATAAAAGAAAAATAGTATATGAAATGTGAAGTAATTAGAATTGAAAATAAAATATATAATTAAATAATTTAATTAAATTAAGATCAAGATTTCAATATAAAGATAATATTTTGGGTATGTTCATATCCTAACAATACTATTTTAGTGTGAGTTATGAAACTAATATTACTATTTTATTACAAGAATATAAAAATATGACTAATATGAATCATGTAGGATATCAAGTTATATCACATATAATCATCTTTGTCAAAATATCTAATAGAGCTAGATTGTTGAGTACAATTACACATTATTTTATATTAGTACATCTTAAATTTAAAAATTAAATGTATGAGATTACACTACCGATAAGACACCAGCTAATAAAAGAGGCGAATTTTGTCCTACTCAACATGAGAATATTGGGAATATTCTCATATTCCCAATGTTGATGACTTGATGGTACGCACACTCAGCAGTGGAAGGGTGTTTAAGTTGATGACTTGATGGTACGCACACTCATCAGAGTGTGGATGCCATGGATATTGCCTAATGTTGTTCTGGAGTGGCGCCGTTTTCTTATCCGTCTTTCTTTATTATGTTAAAAAAAAAATAGTGTATTGGAATTGTCGTGGTGCTGGCAAGCAGTATCAATACGGCATTAGATGATAATTTTCGGAAAGTTCTCGTGCTGGCAGAAGCTAGAGTTGCTACTACTAAGGCAGTTAAAATTTTTAAAGAGTTAGGTTTTGATAAATGGGTCATATCGAAGGGTGATGCCGTGATGGTTATTCGGGAAGAATCTGAATGGCATGGAAGAGCGATTGTATTTATTTGAAGGTCTTCACGGTGAACTACCAGTGTATCCATGTGGAATTTTTCTCGAATAACGAAGATAATTGGTTTGGTACATCTGTTTATGTCAATCCTAATCCATAGATGAAGGCAGCTCTCTAGGAGGACTTGTTGAACTTTAATAATAGTATTTCAACTTCTTGGGTAGAGTTGGCAGATTTGAGTGACATTAGGAGCATGAAAAGAAGAAGGGATGTGCACTTTTTAACCGGTGAAAGGCTGATATCTTTAATGATCATGTCAATAATTGTAATTTTTTAAAAAGGGAGCTTCAAGGTGGGAGATCCACTTAGAAAGGCCCGAATCTTCCTAATTATTCTTAGCCATTTGAAAAGTTAGATTGAATGTTATGTTCGCTGGAGTGGCATCTCAAATTTTGTGTGGTCTTTGGTAAAGTACTTTCTTCGATAAAATCTGATCACTACCCTATTCTTAATTTATATGGTGCCAAAAAGGGATAGCACAGGAAGGTTGCTCAGATTTGAAGTTGCTTCGTTAACAAATGAAATTTTTGTTCCTTTCCTTGAGAATGAAGGGAGAGGGAGTTCTAATATAATCGAAGATCTAATGGCTTTACCTACCTTGAAGGAATGGAACAGAACGTTTTTAGCCATATTCGAAAATGTAAATGAGACCTTCTTGCTAGGATTGCAGGCATTCAGTATACGTAGGAAAGAAACTGTAGTGTTTATTTAAAGAATCTTGATCTAGAATTTTAGGATGAGTTATGTAAAACCATATTCTAGGAAGAAGTTTTTTGGCACTTGAAGTCTTGGGTGAACTAGTTGAATCAGTGTGATAGAAATATTAAATTTTATCCCTCTAAAAATGTGGCAAGAAGGAATTAGAATAAAATTAGATTGTTGAGGAATCATAATAGGATAGGGATGGAAAAGAAAGAAGATATTAAAGAATTGATTTTTTTTCCTTCTATAAAAATCTTTTTCAATAAAAGGATATGATCAAATTTCTCCTTTTACAAAATTCTCTTATCCTTCTTTGTTGAGTGATCAGAATATGGAGCTTATTCATGATGTCACTGTTGAGGAAGTTAAAGAGGTAATATTTAATATTAAGAGTGTGAAAGCTCCGAGTGAAGATGGTTTTCTAGCAATATTCTACTAGAAATTGACATGTGGTTGGGAAGGTATTTATAAATTTGTGGTTGAAGCATTTAAAGGGAAAATCTCAGGGATGTGGAAAAAAAAAACTCTAATATGCTTCATTAATAAGGCAAATAAGTTAGGGTTTATTAATTAATTTTCCCCTATCTCTCTTTATAGTGTTGTTTGCAAATGTCTCACAAATATTATTGTTAAGAATTTGAAGAGAATGGTTCCCTATTTATTTTCTTGGTTTCAAGCGAGTTTTGTTCTTAGATGTTGCATTTAGGGTAATATTATTATTGCTTGATAGATGTTGCATTTTGTGAAAAAGATAGGTGGTAAAAGGGGTTTCTTTGTCATAAATGTGCATTTGAAGAATGCTCATGGTAAGAAGGGTTTCTTTGTCAAAAAAGTGGTTTTGGAGAAAGTTTATGATTGCATGAGTTACAATTCCATTTGAATGATTCTTAACTAGATCAATATGGAGGAAAATTGCACTATGTTTTATATCTTCGACCTTTTTTAATGTTTTTTGGAATGGGAGTAAGACTTTAAAGTTTAACCCATCTAGACAGTTAGGGCAAGGCAACCCTTTATCACTTTATGTATTCATATTATGCTTAGATAAATTATCTTTTCTTATAAGTTATTGATAAGAAGAAATGGACTTCTTTGCAAGTAGGCAAATCTAGTTCATTCATTTTCCATCCTATATTTGCAGATGACTTACCTTTATTTGGTAAGGCTTCTAGAACTAAACAAAGGTGGTTATGGCTTACTTGGATACTTTCTACAAAATATTTGGCCAAAAGATTAATCAAACTATATCTAATATCTTCTTTTCAAAGAATGTAAGTTAAGATCAAAGGGAAGCTATTTTACAATGTTGTGGTTTTCAATCTTCTACTGACATAGTGTCACAAGCTGCTAGTTCTCTATCTGAAACTGTGCAATGTATGCATGTCATTCTTAGCGAACATACTAACCTTCCCATTAAACACATGCAGTACTCTTGGAATAGATGATAGAACTTACAAGTCTCCAAGCCATAATTGAATGAAACACCTACACATAGCGATCCACAAGATCTCCTTATAACGAAAGCCTTTAGGCACAATAGGCTTAAAAAGGGATAATTGAATAAGGAAAGGGATATTTCGTTCACTTGGTTTATATCTTATTCTATAATTTTGAGTGTATAGAAGATGGTTACAAGCCAACACATTTGAGCCCTCAGCTTAGTGTCCAAGCAACCTATTATCCTTTTTAATGTTCCACCCTTTTTAAAGAGCATTTCAAACAAAAGTTCACTCAAGACATACAGACATCTGAGTCGTTATAAGCTATTTTTGCAATGCCTTAAGTGTCCGATTAAGACTAAATCGGACTAATATAAAGATAAAAATATGAAGATCACAAATACAAACTTTTTGAGCTCCTTCAAATTCTCAAACTATACCAAAATTATCAAAATACCCTAACTTTAAGAAAATTAGGAAAAATAGTATATAAGTCAGATTGATTCCAAATGTTATTGGCTATAGGACCTCTATAACATGCTTGATTCTTCCACAAAATCTCATCTTATACTAAGCATGTTTGTTTGTTAAACTGTCACAACTACTAACTTGTGATATTCTCCCCCATTTCAAATATTAATGCCCTCCTAGATGCCTTAATTTGATATAGTTTCATGAAGAATTTACTTACCTTCTCAAAATTTCATATTAGTCTTTAACCTATGCTTCTAAGTTAATACCTTAATCACTCATGCTTATCTTTTTAAGCACTATGAAAGTTTCCCATCTCAAAGTTTGATTGTTACCTTTACAACATTGGTATCCTTTTAGCCAAAATGCATCCTTCATAAATTTCTCAAAAGGCTACCTTTGTATACTTTTTTCAAAGTGTCCTAACATCCTTTAATGTTATTTACTCACTAGCTTCCCTAATCTTATTATCTCTGTAACTTGTTCGATGGGTAGTTACTTTTGCCTTTGCAACTTGCATAGATGCCACCACCATAGCAAAAGTGTGTGCTAATGCTATAACTCACGAGTATTGTTTGACAGTTTGAATTGCTTATAATAAGTTTCTTACACCTAACATCCTATTTCACTAGTGTAAGAGCTAAGACTTATGCTTGATCTACGCATAGGCATCATAACCTTACTTATAAGTTTGCTCATGTTGCTTTTGATCAATTCATAACACTTTTTAATGTCACTTTCCTAGTTGATTAGATCTTTTAATTCTCTCTAAATTAATACCTTCTGGTATCTCATGCTACTATAGCCTACTATGGAAATTAATGTACTCTAGCATCACAATCCTTATGACCCTTCCTATGCTTACATCCTTTAATAAGTTCCTTTAAGCATATCATTTGATGGCTTTCCCATTTCAACATTTAAAATGAGGTTGAACATAGAGTATCCTCAATTCTAACTTAAGTTTCACTTTACCTGTGCACAAGCAAACATGAATTCATGATCATTCCATAAAATCTTTCAACCTTACAACTAGGTAGAGCTAATATGCTACTCTTCCTTTAAGTCATTGTTACCAATTAGCAAAGTAACTATATAGCCTATCCTTTTATATTGAAGAATCTTATAGGAGATTGCATGCTTTCTATTAAATCTACAAATTGTGTACATAGCATTGATTCCATTGAATATTTGCTTTGGTCTTCATCTATGCTCCCCCTTGGATGGTGGTTTATATCCCTTGATACCACCACTATGAATAAGTGCATAACTAATATCCCATGCACCTAAGTAAGCTAGCTTTTTAGCATAAATGCTTACACCCCATGCACCAATCTATAGTTACTTGAATGCATCATCCTCTTAGACATTAACTTCTAAGGCCAATCCAATCTTTTACACTCTTTGATCAAGTCTTTAATAATGACTCCTCCAAGCTTTAGAATAATAACTTTGCACATATCTTATATAGCATTGGACAAGCCACATCCAAGCCATTTATAACTTATTCAATCTTAACCTTCTAAATAAATTGAGCTTTAATACTAAAATATCACATGCTAGTAGCTTTGTAGTCGAAGTCATACAGTGCATGCTTGCTACTTTTAGCGAATATGCCAATCTTCCTATTAAACCTTTGTAACACTTTTGGAATGGATAACATAACTCACAAGTTTGCAAGCCACAATCGAATGTCATCAAAACATCTGCACGTACTAATCTGCAAGATCTTTTTATATCAGGAGCCACTAGGCATAACTCCGTTTGCTTGATTTATGTTTCATTTCATAATTTTAAATGTATAGGAGATGGTCATAAACCAACACACTCAAGCTAGTAGCTTTGTAGTTGAAATTGTATAGTGCATGTTTGCTACTTTTAGCGAATATGCCAATCTTCCTATTAAACCTTTGCAGCACTCTTGGAATGGATAACATAACTCACAAGTTTGCAAGCCACAATTGAATTTCATTAAAACATTTGCACGTACTAATCTACAAGATCTTCCTATATCAGGAGCCATTAGGCATAACTCCATTTGCTTGATTTATGTTTCATTTCATAGTTTTAAATGTATAGGAGATGGTCATAAGTCAACACACTTAAGTTCCTAACTCAGTTTTTAGGCGCCTTACTACCTTTTCAACACCCCACCTACTTTAAAAAGTATTTTGAACAAAAGTCTATTGGCACAAATAGACATGTTTTTTTCTGAGTATCATAAGCCCTTTTCGTAATGCTTCGAATATTTAATTAGCACCAAATTGCACCGACAAAAAAATAAAAATATGAGGATCACAAATATAAGTTTTTTTTTAACTCCTTCACATTTTTAAACAATGCCAAAATTATCAAAATATACCCAAACTTGAGAAAATTAAGATATGTTAAATTGATCTTAAATTTTAGTCATAAGACCTCTACAATATGTTTGATTTTTCTAGGAAGTCTTGTCTTAAACTAAACATATTTTCCTATTAGATTATCACAACTACTAGTTTATGACTCATGGGTATGTACCTAAGGATTCCACTTAAGGGTTACTAGACAAATATACTACCATGTCATCCAAAAAGTACAAAATCATTTAGCGGGTTAGAAAGCTAGCAAGGAGATCGCGGTACTTGTTCAATCTGTTATAGGATCTATTCTAACTCTTTCCATGTTTTCTTCTAAAATTCCAGCTGTGACTCTTAATGAGATTGAAAGAATGCAGCGATCCTTTGTATGGGGCCATGTTTTGCAAGAAAGGAAGCTTCATACTATTTTTTAGGAGGTTATATGTAGACCTAACAGCATGGGAGGGCTAAAGTATAGAAATATTCATCTGATGAATGATGCCATGATGCCTGCCTGCCTTATGAAAACGATGTTGAAATTAATTTCAGGTGATTCGGCTTTATGGAGTGAAGTCCTTAGGGCCAAATACAATCAGGGTGCTGATTGGATAAGGAATTCCTTCTGTTTTGGAGCAGATTATTTCATCTGGAGGAGCTTGCATAAAGTATGGCCTGATGTTATCATATGTTTGGTTAAGAACCTAAATGATGGTTTTTCTATCTCTTTTTGGAATGATTGCAGGGTCTTGAAGTTACGTTTATGAGATGTTGCTATTGAGAGGATCCCTCTGGATTTACATCAGATGCCTATTTTTTATTTCGCGGTTGTAGATGGGCAGTGGCATCTGCCTACTCTGAAAAAATGGCTTCCTAACAATTTGGTCTTGCAGATTGTTGCTATGCACTTCCAGATATATCGATTGGTCCAAACAATATGAGATGACATCTTTCTTGTCATGGTATTTTCACAGTCAAGAGTGTCTATAAATTTCTCTGTACTATTGAGCATAACTCGTGTGATTCCTCTTGGAGGAAGGTGCCGAAATTGTAAGGTCCTCAACGAATCAAATTTTTTATTCGAAAATGTAGTATGGGTGGTCTGCTTAGGAGTGAATGTCACAACGGGAGAGATCTAGGATCGGCACTGTGTTCAGTATGCCCCACGCAGGTGGAAGATTTGCTGCACATTCTGAAAGATTGTGAGCTGGTAAGATGTACCTAGTTTGGTCGATCTGGTGCATACTCGATACAGATCTATGTTTTTTTGGGGCTAGTGCAGCTGAGTGGTTAATCTCCCTAGACAAGTAGGGAAGTTTGAGGAGATGGATTAGGCTGTTATCTGGGGAGTTACGATTTGGTTGGTTTGGAAGTGGCGATGGAATCGTTTATTTGATGAAAGCTTCAGTAAGTTATGTGATCCTCGGTGGATTATGAGCTATGTTAATAGCATTTTGAACGTTGAGAAGTTGGAGTCCAGGTTGTCTTCCAGGGTGAAGTCTTATGTTGGGATCGATCTGTCGGAGTCCTCCAAATGATCATTGGGTGAAGGTGAATATAGATGAAGCTTTGAAAAATAATCCGAGGAATACCGGATGTGATGGAACTATACGTAAAGAAGATGGATGTTGGCTTGGTGGTTTTCTTCTTTCTTATTATTTTTTTTTGTGTAATTTAGGAGTGTGTTCTTCCTTCACGGCTAAAGCTTGGGGCGATTTATAGACTCCGTTTGGCTTGGGATTTGGGATATAGAAGAATGGTGCTTGAATCTGACTCCAAACTTCTAGTCTCCATTCTCTTTGGAATGACTCGAGCTATCAAGGCTTCACTGAGTAATTTTATTATGCAAGAACCATGTTATCATATAAGAACCTCATTAATTGAAACTAGCAGATCTCTATCGGGCGTAGTTTTCGGAAACGGAATAAAAGTATTAGTTGGCTAGCTTCTCATAGTTTGAGGCATGAGTTAGGTTTACTTACCTTAGCTAGTCCTCGAGCAGGCTTGAATAACCTGTTGCTAGATGTTATGCTGGTAGTTTCTATCCCTCACCTTATTACTGTGTAATTTCATTTTTCCTTAGTCTTAAACCCCATTCCATTACCAAATAAATATATATATTATAAATTTACACTTTAATTTATTGAGAAATAAAAAGTAAAAATATAAAAATAAATTAGTTTTATATTTTGCGTTATATATATAATATTATATGGATTATATATAACATATTATGATTGTTATTATTTATTTTTGTTATTATAATCAACACGAACTACAAAATCAGAAGATTTTAGCTGATATATATTTAATTTAAAATACAAACTTGAAAATTTTCATATAAAAAATGAAAATGGTGAAAAGTAAAATTTTGTTCTACTTTTTAAATACTTTTATACGAAAATAGAATATGTAACTTTTTTTATTTAATTTATAATTTTTATATTGTTTAATGTTCTTCTACAATAAAAGTAAAATATAATGTGTTATATCTATATTATGTAATAATATTAGCATTTGGACAATAAATAATAGAAATAGATATGAAAAGGGAAAATAATTATAAAACCATCCAACGGAGCAAGCAAAAGGAGAAAAAAGTGCGTGAATTATAAACTAATAAGTGATTTTATAAGTTCATAATTTAAATTATCATAAAAAATTAATATTAAACTTAGTTTTCTTATTATGTGATATTCATTTATAGAAATAAGGTAATTTTTTACTACTTGGGACTCTAAATTTTAGATATGTATATAATATATATCAAGTAAAAATAATATTATTTTTGTAAATAAGAATCATTTTTCTAAAAAAATTCAACTAGTTGAATTGAAAAAATAAAAATTGTGATCGGTTTATACCAATTTGCCACTAATTCATTGATTTCTTGTCTAATTTTTTTAAGGCCAATTTTAAAGGTTGATCAATTCACAATTTTTTCAATTGAACCCCTTGATCTAGTTCAATTTTTAAAACATTGATATTTATCAAGTTGTTAGAGTGAGAATAATGGTTATAGTTGAATTTATGGGAGGGTTGATCACAATATAAAAAATTAAAAAACTTCATTAAAACAAGCATTTGCATGAAATTTTTTTGGTATACTTAAGCATAATCTCAAATTAAAAAATTAGACATACAATTTTTTCATAGATATGAAAAATTTTAAAAATACATAAATATATGAATTATTTCATGCATGTATATAGACAAAATCTTAAATTCAAAAATTAAATATATAAATTTGCACTTAATTATCTATGGTTCATAGCTCTCATATTGTGTTATAAGCTAGTAGTTGTAATAGTCTGATAGGCAAATGTGTTTAGTTTAAGATGAGATTTGATGAAAAAATTAAGCATATTGTATAGGTCCTATAATTAAAATGTGAGATTAATACTATTTGTGTACTATGTTTCTTGATTTTCCCAAGTTTTAAAGGTAATTTGATAATTTTGACATGGTTCAAGAATTCAAAGGAGTTTGAGAAGCCTATATATATGATCATCATATCTTTATCTCCATGTTGATGCATTTTAGTGCTAATTAGATAACCAAAGCATATGAAAAAGAGTTTATGATCAGTCAAAAAAAGTATATTCATTTGTGTTAGGTGAACTTTTGTTCAAATTATTCTTTAAGGAAGTGGAGTGTCAAAAAGGCTTAACGGGACACCTAGGCACTAAGTAAGGGAGTCAAGTGTAATAATTTATGGTCATTTTTTATACATTCAAAACTATAAAATGAGGTATATATTAAACGAATGAAGTATCCCTCTCTCTTTTAAAATTTGTTCCTTTTTAGACTTGTTATGCTCAAAGGTTTTATGAGCAAGGCAATCTCGCAACTCGATATATACGAGTACTTTGATGACGTTTGATTATGGCTTGTAGATATATTTACATAAGATTTATTGTATGAATGATAATTCTTTGATGTCTTGTTGTCTTTATCAAGTAGGTCATGAAAGAGTCTTAGTGAGAAGACTGAAATATTTGTTAAAAACAACAAGCATGCACTATATAATTTTGATTAGAGAGTTATTGCCTTATGATACACTAATGTGGTTGGACTTGTCAATAAAAAGACATAAGTATAATCTCAAATTTTAGAAGATAAATTAAGTTGATTTTTCTTGAGATTTGGGCTAGTTATATTAGATATTTTGTATTTTTTAAAATTTTTAAAATTTATCTCTAAAGTACTTTCTCTATTATAAAATGTAATAGTATTAAGGTTTTTAAATGTTATTTCTCAATTGTGAAAGATTATTTTCTTATATTTATATGTATAAATTTTTTCTTTGAAAAATAAAAATACTCTCCTTGTATATATATATATATAGAAAAATAAAAATACTCTCCTTGTATTTATATATATATATATATATATATATATATATATATATATATATATATATATATTTATATAGTTATGTTGTAATATTTGTATATAATTAAAAATATATAAAAAAAACCCTTTAGTCATGAGGATGATAAAGAGTAATAATAGAACTATATATCTAAAGATCAAGGACATTGAGTGTAATTAAAGCAAACCATTTATATGAGCAAAAGTTGATATAATTTGCCTAATTTTAAAATCAACTATATAATTAAGTTTTAGCCCACTGACCTGATGTTGTCTTCACCCCAGTTCTCAAGCTATTAAAATGGGTTAGGTTTAACAAGTTGGTTTGATATTGGCGTAATTTTGCTTGACTTGGAATTAGGATTGATATAGAAAATGATAATAGTAACCCGATCTGGAAAGGGATTGGGACTGGTTAATCCAACTTGATAAGTATCTAGTACTAGTAAGTGTTAATCTATTGAATTATCAAGTTAACCCATTAGCTTAGTAATAGTAATAAGAAATAAATAAATAATTTATTATTGTATGTTTAATTTTATATAGATATTAAAATAATAATTTTGATATATTAAAATTATTCTTTAATATATATATTTATTAAAATTATATATATGAGCAATATAAAATAATTTTTAATATTAAAATTAATAAATTTATATATTTAATATTATCAATATATATTATATAAGTTTATCAAAATAAATAATTATATTAAAATTTCAATAAGTAATTTAATATTAAAATATTAAAATTTTATCTAAAAATTTAAATAAATAATTTTGATATTAATTTTAAATATGTTATATACATATATATAATATAATACATTATTATTTATTTATTATTATTATATATAAATTATTATAATTATTTTTATTAATATATTATTTATATATATTTGATAATATATAAATTATTAAATACATGTATTTTTATATATAATACTTTGAAATTGATCAATATATATTTACTTTATTAAATAAAATAAATATATAAAATATATATTATAAAATAAATAAATATAATATGAAATTTATTTTATTAAATATAAATATATAAATATATAATGTAAAATAAATATATCATATAAAATTATTGATCAATATAAAATTCAAATTATTTCATTAAATGTATATATTATTAAATGCAAATTCATGCATTTACTAAATTTTAATAATATATATTTATTTTATCAAATATAATTTAATAATATATATTTATTTTTATATATAATATATATGATACACTAATATATACAATAAAATTTTAAGTCATAATAATAATATATAATTATTTTTAATAAATAATAATAAATTTTAATTAATTAATGATGTAAAATTAATAATAAAAAATAGCTAATATGATAAAAATAATAAAATGTAATGAATTATAAAAATCTATTTAAACTCATTTGATAAATATCGACTTAGGATTGGGATCAGGATTGAAACTAAGATTTTAGCAACACAATCTGGATGGAACTTGGTAAAAAAATAGCCTGATTTAAAATTAGTTTGATATATAATTTTTACTTATTAAATTAGTGTGATAAGGTTGGATTAATTCGTTTTAGCAGACCTATCCAGTTCAGTGATAGTGGTTGTTGCTGGGGGTTGTTGTTGTCGTCGGAGCTGGACAGCTCTCCCTTTCGTCCGCTTGCTACTACTGCTGGATTTTTTATGCTGTTCGGACATTGTAGGAGCGTGGGTTGGCCGTGGTAATCTCTATGAAATGAAATGAGATACATCTTTCGGCTTGGCAGGGATGATATATATAGATGCGATCATCTGAATGGACTTCTTTTCTTTCTAGCGGAAGAAATTCATTCATTTGATAGCAAATTGGTCAAGTTAGAATATGCATTCGTAAGAAATCAAGCAATGATCACTTATTTGCTAAGAAATCTGGGGTTTTGATCTTTCGACCAATTGTTCGCTAAGAAGGCGGAAGAAGAATCCCCTAAAATACAAAGAATTTGATGATCAGATAATAGAAAAGATTAGATTAATTGTCTGGCGATACATATAATGTTTTGTGTTATATTTGAGTTAGTAAATTTTATTTCTTGTAGAGCAGGGTATTGTTAATTTAGAATTATGTTGCTTAAAAAACGGGACAAAAGTCATTAACATAAGATAATTGGATGAAACAATGATATGTTGGGAAGGCAGGGATATAAAATAAGAATGATAATAGAGGAGACGAAAGATAAGAAAATGAAAAAAAAAAAAAAAAAGAGTGGTTAAGAGATGGCTTCTCTTTTTCTCATTTAAATATTTAAAAGATCATGTAAAAACTTCTCAAATTAATTGAACGTAAAAATGCTAGTGTTATGTTTAAAGATATACAAATAAAATTAAAGGAAGGAGAGCCATTTCTTAACTATTTATCTCCTTTTTTCTGATTCCCATTTGTTATCTCGCCTTCCTTTTCATTCCTCACTCGTAAATGTATCATAAAACTTCAGACCAAAAAATGTTATAGAATAATATTTCATTTTTCTCCGGGGCTTTCTATTCAAACATATTGTAAATTAATGATGAACTTCATCCCTTTAATGTTCCTGTTAACATACATTTATGTGCTGTACGATATGTGATACTTCACACAAATATGTCATATGAAACTATTTTTAATCCTATTATTCAATAATTTTATTTATTTAAGTAATTAATTAAGATAAATGAAATACTAATTAAATTTATAATTTTAATTAATTGAATCAATTAATTAGAACATTATCTACTAATTAGTTTTGTAAATAATTCCAGAAATTAAATAACTTGAATTAATACACACACTCTTTATTTTATTACATAAGTCGTGTTAGTGTAAAATAATAATTTAAATTTTATTTATTTTGATAAAAATATTTTTTAATGTCTATAATAAAATTAATAATTTCATTCCGAAAATTGTACAACATTAGTAAAATAGTCAATGTATAATGGAGGACAATTTTATATAGTCAAAGTATTATGGGTATCTTCGTAATTCACGAACTTTTTTCCAATGTTTTATAGTTTTAGGAATCAATTTATTGACTTTTTCTTTCTCTTATTTACTTGTATTTATAATTATAAAATATTAAGATAAAAAATTAATCTATTACCTTGAAAAAATATAAAAAAAATAATATTCTCATTTAAAAAAAGAAATTATTTCCTTCTATTATCTTGAAACTAGTAAAAACACATTTATTTATCTATAAATAAATGAGAATTTCCAAAAAAAATATTTTTGAATAAAACAAATTCACCCTCAATATAGGAATGACAATTTAACTCATATTCAATATATACTTACAATTTTTACCCATTTAAATATAAGTATAAATCCTAAATATAAATATGATACGTGTAAAAGAATTAATGTAGGAATTGTACGAGGTAAGAATACTAGTGCTCGGATTACACTACCAAAATCAGTTAAACATTTCATTCTCAAAGTACTTTGGGTCTTCTCTCTTCAGGAGAGTTCTCATAGTGGTGGTTACCTATCATACTTCATGCAATTTCATCATTGAGCAAAACTTTCTGGCATCGATAGAAGCTATCGATTTTTGTTGTGTTCTAATGGCAGATCTTGAATCTCCAAACATGAATAACTTACAATATAAAGGTGAGTTGCTATTGGACTTGGAGAAGACTAACGATGTGCATCTCCAGGAAGTTAGTGTCTTGCTGGTGCACGTCTTTGGTTCCAAAATCATGAATAGAATTGCATTAAAAAACAACTTGTGCAAGTCATAGGCTTTTAGTGAGAAACTTAGTATGTCAGATATTGACCTTAACAAATATACTATTAGTTCTTCAAATAAGGAGCATCTAGAATGTATTTTGGAAATAGCTCATTGGAATGTATTCAGAAAAATAATTTTTGTCAATTACAGGAATAAATCCCAAAGTGTGGAGGATATGCTTTTAGACACAGTCCCTTTTTGGGTACAAATGCATGAAAAATAGGCACAAGACTGGGGACGGTCTTAGAAGTTGAACAACTTTTTCTTAATGGTGCCCTAAGAAAAGGTTTCTTGCAAGTGAGAGTTACTACCTTGATGCATAAAGCTATTATTACAGGACTATGGCCTCCTAAATCACCTACTGAAAAGGCATGGATGAAATTTAAATATAAGAAGTTGCAACATTTTTATTATGGGTGTGGTGTACTTGGCCATGAGTAAAGAGAATGTCAAAATCCCCAAGATCAGAAAGCAGATTGCCTACAACATAAATGCTGGGGACCATGATTAGGAGCAGTGCCTTTATATGATCTTGACCATGTAGAAAAGTCTCTTACAATGATAAATCAACATTTACGGTAAAAGGAATCGAGTCTCCAAACAATGGTCCACTGTCCGACCAGGAAGCAAATGTTTTGTGAAGTTAAATATAAACGTCATGGCCAGATGGGGAAGGTAGTTATAGCTCTAATCCAGAAGGTCTCTGTCAGTGACTCAAATCCACTAACTAATAAAGGCAATACATAAAAGATACTTCTAGTGAACAAGGATAGGAAAAATCAAGGGAAATCATTGACACCATGGATTACACCTATATCCATTGACGAAGAGAAATTTAAAGTTGATGATAAGGTACAGAAATTTTGTAAAAATGACTCTCTTATAAGGAAACTAGGCAATGTACACCAAGTTTGCTTTTGGTGATCTAGGGTATATTAATAGTAAGAAAACAGTGCAAATCTCATACTAGAAAAATTGCATACAAAAGAACCATTCTTAGAATTCCCAAGATCTTACTTATACTTCTTCAAACATGGTTGAGGAGGCAAGCCTTAGCATGCCCCCATCGGTGGTATGAAAATCCTTTCTTGGAGGTATCGAGGCATAAATAATTCCTTAGCAATAAGAGCCTTAAAGGCTCTAGTTAGAGAGGGTAAACTTGATATCATTTACCTTTGTAAGACAAAATCTTCAAAGGAAAAAATTAATAAGGTTGCCTAATTGCTTGGTATATGGAAGAAGTTTATAGTTCAACTAGATGGCAAAAAAAGGGTTTGACCATTTTTTGGAGACAGTAAATTCAATTATAGGTGATTGATGTGTGCAAAAGAGTGATTTTCATTGAAATCATGGATCATAATACCAAAAATATCTAGTGTAGCTCTTATGTATATGGATTTCCATACTAATTTGATAAATGGTTGTTGTAGATAAAGTTTTATGATCAATATACAAGAATGGATAAACTATGGGTCATTACAGGTGACTTTAATGCTTTATTATATCTCAATGATAAAGAAAGTGGCTAACTAATTGGAAATTCTATGGATGTTGCATTTTTTGAATTTTTTCTACATATTGGAGTAGTGGATTTAGCAAGTAATGGACAATATTTTACTTGGTTGAATGATCGAGCAAGATCAGAAAATATACAAGAAAGACACAATAGGGAAATTTGTTGTCTCCAATGGTGATTGATGTACCCTTGTGGGGTGCTAAAAACACTTATACTGTTACACTTAGATCATCTTCCTATTTTATTAAATACTGAAGTAAATACAACTATAATCCACACCCATTTTGATTCATAATAGCATGGCTTAGTGATAGCCTTTGTTTATCCATAATCAAAGAAACTTGCCAACAAAGTGAATTCCATAGATTTGTTACTTATCGACTAACACAAAAATTACAATAAGTCAAAGAATGATTCAATAAATGGAATAGGGAAACATTTGGATATTGCCATCATAGAATAAAAGAGCTACAAGCTATGTTGGAATGAGCTCTACAATTAGAACCTATAATATCCAACCTTTGAATGATAAAAGACATTCATATGGAAATGAAAGAACAATTGAAAAGACAAGAAAATATATGGAGATGAAAATCTAATGAGTTATGGATAAAAGATGATGATCCAAATTTGCATTTCTTTCATTTATCAACAATTATAAAAAGATGCAAGAATTTCATTGTAGCTATTAAAATTAATCTTGACAATTGGATTGAAGGACAAGAAGAGATTTGCAAACATTTTGGTGAAAATTTCCAAAATTTATTCCAATTGGAACATCCACATATTCATAATGATTTAGAGGAGCTGATTGATCCTATAGTTATGGATTCAGAAAATGAGCTTATATGTTTTATTCCATTTGAGGGAAAAATTTGGAAGGTGATTTAAGAGATGAATCCTTTGAAAGCCCTTAGGCTGAATGGTATGTCAAATATTTTTTTTATACATTATTGGGATATAGTGGCTACAGATGTTATTAGGGTGATTAGAAGCTTTTTCATCCATGGGTATTTGCTATAAGAATTGAATAGGAATTTTTTATTACTCATACCTAAAAACACCTAAGTTGAATCATTTAAGGATTTCTAGCCTATTAGCTTATGCAATTTCATTTATAAGGTAATCTCTAAGATCCTAGCTAGTAGTATGCAAATAATGGTCAATAAATTGATTTCTTCAATGCAATTAGCTTTTGTTCTAGGTTGATGGATTGTAGAAAATGGTTGGTTAGCTCAAGAAATCATCCTCATAATTAAGAAAAAAAAATAGGAAGAGTAAACTTATGGGTATCAAATTGGATATATAAAAAGCTTATGATAGAGTGGAATGGGAATTTCTTCTCAATATTTTAAAACATTTTGGATTTTGTCCTTAATATGTTAATTGGATCCATTAGTGCATCTCTACAATTTCTTTCTTAATTCTCCTCAATGATAGTCCTTTTGGATGAATTACCCTTTTCATCAAGGTGATCCAATATTACCATATCTTTTTATTCTTGTCTTAAAAGTTTTATCTAGGCTATTATTGACGGTGGAAGCATAGGGTAAATTACATGGCATTAAGATTAGTTAGGGGGAGAACTGATATCATTTCCCATATTTACTAATGATGTGATCTTGTTTACATGTACTAATATGTAGGATGTACATGGCATGAAAGAATGTTTACAATTGTATGAAGTTTAGTTGGGACAAAAAGTCAACTTGGCAAAATTTGACATCTTTTTTAGCCTAAATGTCCATTGCAACACGCATGTATCCCTAATAGAATTCCTTCAATTAAACAAAATTAAGGATGATGTCAATTACTTAAGAATACCTATGCTCCTCAAGGCTAGTAAAACTAAGGACTTTCATTATTTAATTGACAAAATTAAATCTAGAGTTTAGTGTTGGCATTAAGAAACATTGTAATGGATAGGGAAGGCTACTATGATTAAATCAGTGCTTCAGCAAATCCTTATTTATACCAAGTCATTTATTCAAGTTCTATCTATAATTTATGATAAAATGGATGCTATCATAAGAAAATTTTAGTGGAATTTACAACTTGAGAAATCATTTTGTTTTTGCCCTTTAACTTAGGTGGATTTGTGTAAACAAAAAAAAATTGGAGGTTTAGATGTTAAAGAATTTAAACATAAATAAAGCCTTACTTACAAAAATTGCTTAGAAGTTAGAGGTTAAAAAGGACAAATTATGCATATGTTATTTCAAGCATAAATATTTAAATGGAACATCCATCATGGAACATATAATTAAGGAACATGAAGGACTTGTTTCAATATCAGCAACATAGAAAGGAATTATGGGTTGTTAGGAGACTTTAAAAATTGGTGTATACTTTTTGGTGAGGAGTGAGGAGTTACCACTATCAACTAACTTATCTTGGTTCCTTATCATCCAAAATTTTAGGCCTTCCATTAATCCTGATATCTCTTTGCTTTTAAATATGATAGTTAAAGCCCTATGGATACCAAACTCTAAAATATGGAACAAGGAAATGATAAATCGGATTTCTATTGCTGAAGATGTTGAATGCATCATTCAATTACATGTTCCTCAATGTGGCTCAGATGAACTTAAGTGGATTTTGGAATCTTCAGGAGAATTCTTCATTAATTTGTTTATTATGCTTAAAATTGATATTTGTTGGATGAACACATGGCTAACTAACTTCTGGAAATCCTTGTGGATCTTTGGAATTCATCAAATACTCAAGGTCTCTTTATGGTGATTTGGACGTGGGATTGTCTCTACTAAAGTTCGACTATAGTAGTTCATAAATATGCGAGATGTCCTCTTTGTTCATAATTTGATGAAATTGATTTATACATTTTGACAAGTTGCAAATTTGTAAGGTTACTTTGGTTTCAAGTGTTAGGCATCTATATTTCTCAAGTTAGCTTCACATTGGTTCTAGACTTTTTGGAAGTACTATTTCAAATAAATCATAAAATTATCCTAGAAGGTTTTTGCCTAGAATATACTATAAAAACTATAATAGGTGCAGTTATCATGGCATGCCATGTTTAGGAGGCTAGGAATAATCTCATCTATGTTGAGATGCTACCATCAATGAAATGACTAGTCTTACGGTGGAAAATGATCTGCATATGGAACTGGCTTGAGTTTAGGGTGGATAGGCAAGCTCACTAACAATTACACCATAGCTATGGACATTGCCTCTAATTAGATGCTTGAAACTAAATGTTGATGTGGCATGGCAAGGGGCAAAGCTGCTATTGTAGTGCTCACAAAGGATGATATGATGATTGTCTCAGGCTTTTGGTTTAAGAGAATTAATATTAATGCATTTGAAGAAGCAAAAGCTTATGCAATATATAAAGTTTGCAAGGTGGCCGAAAATATGGAGTACCTTAGAATTATGATAGAATTTGACTGTAAGACTGTTATGGAAGCAATTCTAGGATTTATTAGTTGCCCTTGAAAATTGTTTGGACTTGTTGAAGACATTAGATTTTGCTTAAAGTTGTTTACTCATTTGTCTATAGTTTGAATTTCTAGAAATGCAAACAAAGCTGCACATATAAAGGCTCAATGGGTTTTTACTATTATTAGGAATGTAGCTGGATTAATCAACAAGGTTCTTCCTAATGTGGATAAAGCCTATATGCATGATGCTAACTTGATATTTGATTAAATATATACATTTTGGTTTTGTAGTAAAAAAAAAAAAAAGAGGATTACACTACCAAACCCTCCCAATTTTACATAAGATATGAAAATGCATATTCATAATTGTAAATTTAATTACAATAACATGAAAACTAATTGTATGTGTGTAATCATTTAATTTATATATAAAACTCTTTTTAACATAAATTTTAATAAAAACTTTATATTATCCTTTGTTTTCTTAATACTATTACCATTTTTTATAACAATTATTTTATTAAAAAATAGAATATACATAAATAGGATAAATATGAAAGGACACATGCACACACACACACATACATACATACATACATACATACATACATACATACATACATACATATATATATTAATGGGCAAAAATGATAAAAATATCTTGATAACTTTAATTTTATTAAAAAATTAGACAAAAATGTACCATCTAAATAAAATAAAGAATTAGGTTCTATTTAATGCAAATAGTTAATAAGTTAGTTAGTAATTGATAACTTAATTACTTAATTGTACAAGAAGTATTTTGTAAAATTAGTTGTTGAATTTGTTGAAATTATAAAATAATATAAAATAATATATTAATAGAAATATATATATATAAATTAAAATAATTTATATTTATTAAAAGATCAAATTATATTAATATAATTAAGATGTTCAAAATAAAAATATAATATCTAATATTTAATTAATTATATTTTATAATATTCTATATTTATTTGCATATATGTTTTTATGTATTTATAATTTAAAATTAGGATATAATTATATTAAAATTAAATTAATTATACTTTATGACATTGTATATTTATTTATTTACATATTTCTTTTTGTTTATTAAGACTTTACCTTATAAAGAGTATAGGTTGTAAATTAATAAAAAGAATAAGGACAAACTGAAAATAAATTTAAAGATGAAGTAGTTTATAAACTATTTAACGAGCGATGTAAATAGCTTGGGTCGAGTTGGACTTTACCCTAAATAAGCAAGGTCTACTGTCTAAATTATTAGCCTAAACTCGGTCTGTTAGCTTATATAAGGCTAAAATTTAGGTTTCACCTGGCTTGTTAAAAAAGTTTGACTAGGTTTGTTAACTTATTTAAGAACATCCTTGTATAAATAGACTTTCAAATTTACCAATAGGCTAAAGCTTTCTTAAGACCCAAAATTGTCTAATGGCTTAATTAGGCTTATATACATATATATATGTATTAAAATATTTATATTATTTGTATGTATAATATATATTTTATTTTATTATTTATAAATATATTTATAATTAAATAAACCAGTCTGATAGGCCTATAGATTGTGCCTAAAGAAAAAAATCATAGCATATTTATCTAAATAGGTTAATCTATTAGCCCAAGCTTGACTTATTTAGATAAATAAGTTATGTTAAACTAGACTTTAAATAACTTAGGCCATAGGCTCTTGGTAGGTTGCTTGGCCAACTTACACCCTTATACTTAACATAGTTTATTAAATCAGATTTTTTTTTACTATTTTATAGCATAAAACACCTCAAAAAGCTAATTTTTAACTTATTGACTAAATCAATAAGTTTTATGTTAACTTATTTGTTATGCGAAATGGAACCTTAGAGAAAAGACTAAGGACTTAGGTATTTAATGAGGATAAAGATAAGGATCCAAATGAGAAATTAATTTAAGCTTATTTACTTTCAAATGACTTTATATTAAATCATAAATTGGATAATTATTTTTATGGATTCATTTTTATTCAATTTAATTTATATAAGCTTATATTATCATTTTGTTAAATTGACAAGTCCACAATATTGTTGGGCCATTACACTCTTATCATATAAACCCCGATTCTATTTCATTTTATATTTTCCTATATGATTGTAATTTCCCTCCATGTGTTTGAATTTTAAATGTGACAAACTTGAAAACCAAGAAAGGTTATAATGTTTAGCTAGTTTTTAAATTAAATAAGTTCTATTATTTATTGTTGATCCTATTGGCTATTAACTTAATTACTTATATTTTATCTAATAGTGAGTCAAAAAGTGGTAAAAAAAAGGAAAAAATGGAATTTGAATGTTATAATGAAAAGTAACATGTTCTATGTTGTTATATACTAATTTATTATGGCAATTTGGGTAGCACCTTACCTTAAAATTGGAATTTGAATTACCTTATTATTTATAACTTTGTCTTTTAGAAAAATTCAAAAATTTGGCTATCGTGTCTAAAAGTAAAGAGCTTGCTTTTTCAAGAAAAAGTCTAGGAGAGAAAAGATTTATGGTTAAGCTGTCATTTGCACTTTCTAGTTATCAAAAAGAGCTTTTTAGACAAGCCACACTAACATGTGTAGCAAATATACTTGGAGATCAAGCTGTTTTCTTTTATAAATAGTTTTCTACACATGCAAAATGAAGATTTTGGACTTGGACTTGCATATCTTATTGTTAAAGCTCTTTTGTTTCATCTTTTTCCTACTTCTCTCTAGAAAAATAATGAACATAAACTTGCTTATTTACTCTTGAAGAAAGTTAAGTAATGATTGTAATATCTTTTGTTGAGATTGAAAGAAAGCCTTCTTTGAATTCATTGAAATCCTAGAGTATATTGTGAGAATTTTTTAAGTTAATGTAGTGATTGAAATTTTAGTATAGATTGGTTAGATCTTGTAAAGTTTGGTGATGCTTGAAATTTTAGTAAAGATTGGGTGAATATTATAAAGTTTGGTGGAGATTAGGTGAATCCTATGAAGTTAGGTGTTATAAGTTGAACTTAAGTGGTGGATATCTTAAGTGATATTTAGTAACTTGAGAAGAGAGGAATAGATTTAAAAGGTATTTCTTTTTAGACTATTAAACCTCTATTAAAATTGTTGATGTTATCTTTTCTTCTATACTCTTTTACATTTCTAATCACTTTATTCCTCTTTAATTTTATAGTGCTTTTATGTTTTGATGTTGCATATTTTCATGCTTCATATCATTGCTTAACATTACTTTCAAACCTCATGAATGCCTACTTGATCTCATAATGCATTTATGCTTTAATCTTACTATCTTATTATACTTAATAATATTGCTCAATATTGTCTTTTGATTACATGGTTTCTTGCTTGATTTTCAATAGAACCATATAGTTATTTTTTTAATATTGTAAAGATATTTTACATAATTTTGAAATGGTATATTCATCACTTTTTGGAAGAAATTAAAAAAGGAAAATCAATTTCAATCCTTTTAGCCAAAATGAATTTCACTCCATCTTAACTTATTTGCTTTATCAATTAATATCCAAGTTTGGTCCCAGTATTTTAAAGTTTAAAAACTTTATGAGTAAAGATTTTTTAGGAAATAAAGCTTCTTGGCCACTCACATGAACTAAAAGGATATTCAACCATTACACTACCACTCTTTGATAACAATAATTATGATTGTTGAAAATTCAAAATGATGACCTTTATTAGATCTACGGACATTAATGAATGGAAAACAATTGAGGAATGATATGAAGCATCAACAAAAATAGTTGGAAGAAGCACAATTCCTAAATTAGAAGTAGATTGGATCGATGAAGATTACAAAAAAGAATCACTCCATGCAAAGGCTATAAATACTATTATGTATGTTATAACTTTAGAATAATTTAGGAAAAATATCAAAATAAACCTTTGCTAAAGCTATATGGGAAAATTATAAGTTACACATGAGGATACAAATCAAGTGAAAGAAATTAGGACAAATATGCTTGTACAAGAATATAAAATATTTAAAATTGAAGAAAAATGAAAAGATAGATCCTGTATTTAAAAAGCTCTTAACCATTGTTAATGATCTTCATCATTTAGGAAAGATCATTGCTGATGGAGAATTAGTGATGAGAATCTTGAGAAACTTACTAAAAATATGACAATCTAAAGTAAATGTCATATAAGAAAGAAAAAATCTCTCTACTATTGCTTATGATGTATTAAAAGGCAAATACTTAGCCTATGAAAAAAATATACATGACAAATGATCAATAAAAGAAAAAGAAAATAATAACTTTCAAAACATTTTTTTTAAAAGAAAAAGAGGAAGAAGAGGATAATCTTGATCAAGAAATAAAATATCAAGAAGATGAAGTTGTTTTATTTACAAAAACAATTCTTAATTTAGAATGTATAAAAGGAAAAGTGGTTTCAAATCAAGACCATTTCAAAGAAGATAGCAAAATAAAGGTGAATTAGGCAATCAACAAACGTCCTGCTCTGAGTGCAAGAAATTAAGGCACAACAAAAATGAATGTTCAAAATTGAATATAAATTATCTAAAGAGACTTACCAAGAAGAAGAAAGTTATGATAACTACTTAGGATGATGAGCAGGAGGAGGAGGAGACATTTGAAAATGAGTTAGAAAGAGAAGAAGATTATGATGAAATTCAACTAAGATGATGAGGTAATGGAATATGTAACCAAAACTCTTTTAACTTATGATGAATTGCATGGATCTCTTGATAGAAGGCTTCTTTGATAAAATATTTGAAAATAAAGAAGGAAGATTAAATTTTGACATAAGAACTTAGATCTGTCAAAAAGGAAATATATTTTAGAAAATAAAAATAACCTCTTAACAAAGGAAATTGAATCTTTTAAAAAAAAGGTCTCAATTCTTTGGAAAAGGAAAATTAAACTTTGACAAAAGAATTTGAATCTTTACAAAGGGAAAATAAATTAACAAATAATATCAAATAGTTAAATAACATGATAAAATTTAAATTAGAGCATTAATTTTCCAATCTCAAAAAGGAAAATGCTTTTCTAAAAAGGAAGATTGATACTCTAAGAAATAATTTTGTAAATTTTATCAAAAGATAAAATAATTTAGATACACTTTTAGGTATATAAAAATACTCTTTAAAAAGGGATTAGGATATCTTCATACATATTGTGAAAATTTAAAAAAAAAATTGAAAGATTCTTGCTCATAAAGTTCTTACATTACTTGTGATTATTGTTGAGATAAAGAACATAAAGCATCTTCTTATTATGTAAGAAAAAGAACAAATATGAGGATGGATTATACATGGCTATTGAAAGATCAACCAAATGGAAATAATACATCAACCAACTCTTACGGACCTAAAAAAGATTTAGGCACCTAAGAAAATTCAATCTTTTATTATAGACGTGTCTTAAAACCATAAGAAAAAATGATGATAAGTTTTTAGATAATGGTTGCTTAAGACACATGACTGAAAATCAAAGCAAGTTCTCTTCCTTTAAGCTTATCAATACACATTGCAAAACCATAAGAAATAATTGACAATATTTATATTTCAAATATACAAGATATCACTTTAAATTCATTAAATGTCTTTCATCAATAAATAATGAAAATTGGTTATGGCATAGAAGACTTGACCATGTTAATATGCATTTCATTTCAAATCTTTCCCAAAAAGATCTTGTGACTGGTCTTCCTAAAATTAATTTTGAAAAAGATCACATATGTGATGAATGTCAAAAAGGCAAATAAGTGAAATCATCTTTCTAACTAATAAATGTGGTTTCAACTTTTAAATCTTCAAAACTTATATATATGGACTTTCTTGGTCCTACAAAAAATGCAAAGTATAGAAGAAAAAAAAAATATAGCTTGATTATTGTTGATGATTTCTCTAAATATACATGGATATTTTTTCTTGTCATAAAGATGATGCACTTGAAACATTTAAAAAATTTTGTAAAAGAGTTCAAAATGAAAAAAGGCATTTGCATAGTAAATGTTAAAAGTAGCTCTAGTGGAGAATTTGAAAATCAAAGGTTTGAAAACTCTTGTGAAAATAATTGTATTAGTTATAACTTTTCTTATCCTGGAAATCCCTAATAAAATGAGATTGTTCAAAGAAGCAATAGGACTTTATAAGACTAGAATCATGCTTTGTGAAAATAATTTGCCAAAACATTTTAAGTTAAGGCCATAAACACATCTTGCTACATTTTAAATACATGCTTTATAAGACAAATTTTGAAGAAAACTCCATATTAGTTATGGATGGGTAGAAAACCCAACATATGCTATTTCCACACTTTTGGATGCAAATGCTTTATTTTAAATATTGGAAAAGATAACCTTACAAAATTTAACTTAAGAAGTGATAAAAGAATTTTTGTTGGATACTTTATAACAAGTAGAACTTATAGAGTATAAAAGAAACAAACCTTCACTATAAAAGAACCCATATTGGTTGAATTTAATGATTCTTCTTTGATAAAGCAACTAGATCATGATGATGATAATCAAGTAATTTCAAATGAGCAAGGAACAGGAGAGCAAGTTGAACCAAACAAAAATGCTCAATCTAAGGCTCAAGTTCTAAGAGAGCAAGGAGGTTCTCATTTGGGCAGGATGAATAAAATGACCTATCTTCACCAAATTAAGCTAAAAATCATCAAAAGTTATCTCATGGGAGTAATAAAAGCTATTAAAATGAATTTATTACTAGTGATCTATTTCAAGGTATAACAATTAGATCCTCTTTCAAAATAAAACTAGCTTAAATGTGTTTTCTTATATGGAAACTAAGAATTCACAAAATATTCTAGATGATGAAAGTTAGACTAAAGCTATAAAAGAAGAGCTAAACTAATTTAAAAAGAATGAAGTCTGGAAGCTTTTTCCACAACCATTCAACCATCTAATTATTAGAACTAAACAAGCATTTAGAACAAATTGAATGAATTCAATAAAATAGCAAAAAATAAGGCAAGGTTAATAGCATAAGGATATAATCAACAAGAAAATATGAATTCTAGCATTTCTTGCTTGGCTTGAATGTGTTAGAATGCAATCTTCTTTTGTATTCTTAAAAAATTTCAAAATCCCAAAGGACTTAATGCAAGTTCCATAGACTTGGGATAGTATGTCTTTAATTGAATTTATTCGATTTATATGTTGTAAATGTGCATCTACATGTAATATTACATGCATCAAGGACAGAATTAGGATTAGAAATATAGGGCATGATGTTAACGATATCAAAGAAGCAAGCTTCTTGTTTCTTTAAGCCATCAATAATAGGGTTTGTTCAAAGTTGAAAATTAATTGATATTGCATAGCGCCAATAATGTCTTTTCACACTAACTTTCAGCCACTTTATAATTCAATTTTTCTATCCATATTTCTATTCTATTTCAAGGAACTATTGCATTTAATTCATACTAAATTGAAGTCAAAAGGCTTAATTTCAAATTGAATCTAGTTATTAACTAGCTTAATTCATTGCATTTTCATAAGTTTAATTATTTCTACCTTTAAGTCCAAATTTCTAGCAAAATTGTATCCTTTTAAATCTTTAGAACACTGTTCATCCTCTCACATAAACAAAAAATCATCACTATTTTCACCTAATCCTCTAACAAAACTATAACCTAGGTTCTTAAACATTTTCTTCTCTCATGCAACTACTATATTTTTTTAATTTAGACTAATAATTTTATTCATGTTCTTCAAATACCAAACACCCACTTTTTGCAAATTCAAATTCATTTCTTTTTTAACCTATATTCTTTTAAATTTCTTCCTTTCTTATCTTTTTCAAAAAAAAATTATTGTTTCATCTATCCAAATCAAAAGCTTAAATTTTTATTGTATTTTCTCAACAATGACACAAAATCCAAATTTTGACAAAAAATAATTTTTAGCTAAAAAAAATATTTAACTTGTTATAGAATAGAAAATGCATCCAATTAAAAAAGTAGATCTATAATCCATAGAAAATGCAAAAGTTGATAGTTTTAAATGGATTAAAGAAATGAGCTAGGATGTTATTTTGTTAATGAAGGAACTTATATATGAAGAGTAAATAAAGCTCTTCTATATCAATCTAGAAGGACAAAAAAAAGATGATGTGCTGTGTATATTCATATATGATAAAGGAGAGAAAATTGATCTTAACTTAATAAACTAGATTATAGGGACTCTAGATGAAGGAACATTAATTAATCCTAGCCAAATAACTAAGAATGATGGAGGATATTTCTCATAAAGTTAGTTCAGAAAGCTTGGTAATTGCTTAAAAACCACTATCTTAAAGGCATATTAATTTAGTAAAAACCTTAAAGTCTTTCACTACTAAATTTTCAAAATGTTATGCCTAAAGAGTGGTTCATTGAGCAAAGTAAGCAATTTAAAGCTTTCTTTCTCTGAACCAAAGGAAAAAAAGTTTATGATTAATTTCAGGCATCTTGTGATAAAACAAATCATTGCCATGAAAAATAGAATGGATGGTGCTTTAGGGTATGGCTAAGCACTTTAATGTTAATTTGTCTAGAGAGAAAGAGAAATTTGTTTCTAGTGATAATATCATGAATAATGGGTGGTTGAAAAACTTAATTTATAGCAAACAAAGGGAAATTCCTATTAATATGACCAAAAAAGTCGTAAAGCTAGAAAATTACTCTACCAAAGTTTGAGGAAATAGGAGGAAATAAGTATGAAAAAGTTCCTTGAAAAGATGATATGAAAAGGAAAAAAAAATAAAAGGTTGAAGAAACTAGAGTTGATGAAAAAGAAGAAGAAGAACATTATGTGATTCCTTCTATTAGAGGAGTTAAGATTGATGAATAAGGAAGCTAAGAAAAATAATAAAAAAGAAAAAGAAAGGGCAAGTTATAGGAAACTACTAGAGAAAAAGAAGGTAGCTAGATAAAGGAGATAACTAAAATCTTAAAGAAAATAAAAATGGACGAGAACAACCAAACTCCAAGAAGAATATAAAGTAAAGAAATAAAGAATGCCAATTGTATACTTACTTTTGATTTCTTTCCTAACTATTATGAAATTGAAAGAATGAAACAATAGAAAGTTAAAGTCATAAATGTGCTATTTGATGGTAATGACTATATATAAAAAGTGAGAAGACAAATAAGTAAATTAATGTTGAAAGACTAGATGGAAAGCTAAATAAAGAAATAGTGCTATTTGCTCAATTTGAAAAAGATATTTAATCTAAACTTATACTTGAAAAGAAAGTGTAGATATTCTTAAGGTTTAGAGGAACATTAAAAAAGAGTAAAAAATGGAAAGACAAAAAAGGAAAGGAAAATCTATGAAGAAGTAAGAGAAAGATAACAATAGAAGAAAGAAGCTAAAAATGAATATATAATGGAGCTAACTAATGCTAACATCCAAATAGAAGGAATGGTTAATGATAAGAAGGAAAAATCTAAAGAAATTGAAGAATATGGAAAAAAGAATAATATTTATGAAAGAGTTGCTACTAATTTAGAAGAAGGTATTAAAACAAGAAAGGATTGCCATTGAACCTCTTTATGAGGAAAAAGAAAAAGCATTAATCTAGAGGGGAATCCAAATGAGAATGGATCTTAAGGAAATTCACATAAAAATATTGAAATGCAGATGGACTTATTTATACCTGAGTGTAAAATAAGCATAAGACTTTAGAGAAGCAAGTCACCATTCATACTACTCATGTTAGCTATTATATGTTCTATCTAATCTAAATGACCCTCTTCTACAAACTACTTTGCTTGAAACTTATTACAGGAAGATGGGTAGGCCAATAATGCCAATAAAATGTGTGTTATGTCCCTTCATGACTGAAATGTTCAATATAATGAGCCCAAAATTTGGAACATTTAGGTGGGAACATTACCAACAAATTTAGATTAACATGTTTAACCACTACCTTGGATTGTTGAACTAGAACCCTAGAATAAAAAATATCAATCCTTTCCTTTTCTAGAAATTCAGAGCTTCTTGCTAGTGTAATTCACTAGTACTTCTTCTAATCCAATGATGATGCTGTTAGAATTGCTATTTTCGAATCCTGCTACTCAAACTTAAACCAATATGGAAGTAGGACCTTTTAGTAATAAGAAAGATGATGTTGCAAGGATTGATAAGTTAGAATAAGATTTAAGAAGGCTTTCTAAAAAGGTGGATCATGGCCTTAAAGAGCCAAAGTAACAAATAAACTTAATGATGTAAATATTAATGAGCTAGAACAAGCTCTTTCCTTAACCTAAGCTTTAAAAAAGAAAGTAACTTGTTTTTTTGTAAAGCCTTTAGCATCATTAATAGATATTTTTGTGTTAATAAGGCTTTTAGAATGATTAAGTGCGTATGTGGCCAAAACTATAATATTATTCCTTAAAGTCTTTATATTCTTTCATGAGCATATGATGACTTATTTAATTTAAAATTTTTGTAAGATTTATCATCATTAAAAGAAGGAGAGAATGAGAAATCAATTTAGGCTTATTTATTTATTGAATGATTTAATATGAAATGATAGATTAGATAATTGTTTTTTGGATTCATTTTTATTCAATCCGATTTATGTGGGCTTATATGACCACTTTGTTAAATTGACAAGTCCAAAAAATTGTTAGGTCATTATACTCTTATTATCTACAACCCAAATCTATTTTTTTTTTCATATTTTCCCATATAATTATAATTTTCCTCCATTTGTTTGAATTTTAAATGTGATAAACTTGGAGACTAAGAAAGCCTATAATGCTAAGCTAGTTTTCAAATTAAATAAGCTTTATTATTTATTATTAATCCTATTAGCTATTAACTTAGTTGATTATATTTTATCTAATGGTGAGCCAAAAAGTGGTCAAAAAGTAAAAATGACATTTGAAAATTATAATGAAATACAACATCTGCTACATGTTATATATTATTTTATTGTGCTTGCTTAAGGATGAGGGAATTTGGGTGGCATTTTGTCTTAAATTTTGCATTTGAATTTGTATCAAACTTTGTTCTTTAGTGGAATTAAAAGATTTAGCTATTACACAAAAGAATAAAAAGCTTGCTCTTTTAGGAAAAAGTCTACGAGAGAAGATTTGTGGTTAGTTGTCATCTACACTTTCAAGTTAGCAAAAAATATTTTTAGACAAGCCATACTAACTTGCTTAGCAAGTATACTTGGAGATCAAGTTGTTTTCTTTTATAAATAGCTTCCTATACATGAAATATCAAAACTTTGGAGATTAACTTGCATGTATTAGTGTCAAAGTTCTTCTGTTCATTTTCCTTTAACTTCTTTCTAGAAAAATAATGAACTTAAACTTGCTTATCCATTCTTAACAAAGTTAAGTGATTGTTGTAATATTTCTTATCAAGATTAAGAGAATGCTTTCTTTGAACTCATTGAAATCTTGGTATAGATTGTGAAAATATTGTAAAGTTAAGTGATAATTGAAATTTTAGTGTAGATTGGTTGGATTTTGTAAAGTTAGGTGGTGCTTGAACTTTTAGTAAAGGTTGGATGAATCTTATAAAGTTAGGTGAAAATCGAAATTGTAGTAGAGATTAGATGAATCTTGTAAAATTAGATATTATAAGTTGAACTCAAGTAGTGGATACCTCAGGTGATACTTAGTATATTGAGAAGAGAGAAATAGATCTAAAATATTTTTTTTTGGACCTTTGAACCTTTATAAAAATCATTGGTGTTATTCCTTCTTTCATACTATTTTAAATTTCCAAACACTTTATTATTCTTTAATTGTAAGGTGCTTTTATGTTTTGATGTTGCATATTTTCAAGCTTTGTATCATTACTTAACATTGCATTTAAACCTCATGAGTGCTTTGCTTGATCTCATAGTGCATTTAATCTTGCAATCTAGTTATACTTAATAATATTGCTTAATATTGTCATTTGATTTCATGGTTTCTTGCTTGATTTTGAATAGAACCATGTAGTTATTATTTTAATGTTATAAAAATATTTTATATATTTTTGAAATAATATAATTACCACTTTTTGGAAGAAGTTAAAAAGGAAAATTGATTTGAATCCTTTTAGTTGAAAAGAATTTTAAAAAGCTAATTCATCTCTTTTTAACTTATTTGCTATATCAGGAGATAAGTATTGGAAAGCCTATTCATACAATTATGGAAACAAGGAAGGTTATAATGGGAAAAGTTTTAAGATATGAGTAATGCTGATGATGAAAAATGTGCAGCCATAATTTAAAATCAAAGAAATAATACAATCATAACATTATTTAGCTTTTAATCTACTCTACAAGTGAAGATAAGAAACAAATCCATAAAAAGGTATAAAAAAGAAAGAATATAATGTGTTTAATCACTCTTAAATCCACATTCCAAATATCTCACGACCTTTCTTTCATAGGTGGTATATTTTATTTGAAATATTGTATATGTTCTTCACTTTCAATAATCTCACTAAAACTGTAAAAGTAAATTGTAGGATTTCAAGTCGTTTTCGTAAGGGTGACAAATATAAACCCACTTACCTTTCCTTTCCAAAATAAACCTTGCATAGCCTAAATTTTTAAAATCCAAAATCCTTACTAAATGATAAGTCTAAATTAATTATAACATTATAAAAATTGAATTTGGGTCAAAGTTCAAATAATCTATACTTTGACATAAATTTCATTATCAAAAGTCTTCAGATCTTGAATCAAGCTATTTAAGATTAACACTACAGCAAAAAAGACTTTTAGCGGTAACATTTGCCGTCGCTAAAAAGTATTCGGTTGTCGCTAAAAAAAATCATCGCTAAAAATATCATCAGTATAGCTCCGTACCTGAAAAGGTTTAGTGATGACAATTTATCGTCACTAAAAGTACGACATTTTGCGACGACAATGTCGTCGTAGAAAAAAATTTTAAAATTCAAAAAATTTTGAAATTTGATTTTTAACGGCAACATTTGTCGTCACTAGAAGCAAAAAAGTCATTGTTGAAGATCGGACTTTTTATGACAACAAAGTCGTCGCTAAAAGGAAAATCTTTAGCGATGACAAAGTCATGGCTAAAAGTGAAACCTTTAGCAACGACATAGTCATTGTTAAAAGTAAAAAGTCATCGTTGAAAGTTTAATTTTCAGCGATGACATTTTGCCTTATAGCGACGACAATTGTTGCCGCTAAAGGTTTTTTGAATTTTTTTTAAAAATTTAAATTCAAATTGTCGTATATTTCAAATAATATATTATCTAAAATAATTTTTATTTTAATTAACTTGAATTGTTCAATAATTTGTTTTAAATTTAATTTAATATAAATTATACAATTATAATATATCAGTAATATTATTAATAATATCTAACAATTTGATCCAACATAAAAAATTAATACTCATAAAGTAATGGTAAAAATAATGTTTATATGAATAAATTATATAAACATCATCCATGTAAATGTGTACACATAAAAAATATAAAGATACATATTCTAATTTTCTATCTTACATTATTTCAATGAATCTAGTAAGTTTGAAGTTTCCTAAATTGCATCACAAATTTTAGATTTTGTGAATAAAATATCATAACTATTTTATCTTACATTAGTCTAACTGAATAATCTACACATATATTGTATACTTCAAAATTATAATTTGAGGGATACATAATAATAATAAAATTTATATTTACAAATTTTATGCTAAGTTAAATTTACATAAATAAATTTAAAATTTACAACATACAAAATTAAATAATACAAAATTTCATATTAAATTAAACATACTATCAATTCTATTAATTCATTGCAAACTATTTGAGTAAATTAAATATATTATTACACAATTAAAATATTACAACTTTTTATTCATGTACTTCAATGGTAAAAATCTATTGATCAGCTCTGAATACTCTCCACGAACTAAGATAAGTGCTAATAATAACTAACAAATTAAAAGACACAACATACAAAATTAATACATATCAACATATATAAAAAAATAAGTATACTAAAATAAAAAAAATTTAAAAGAAAGAGAAAGTTTAAAAACTTACCTTGGGTCTAGAATTTTCAAGCACGCAAATGAGAAGGGAGGAGGCACTGCGAATAAATTGCCAAAACTTTCACCGACAACTAAAAAATTTTGATCGTCGGTGAAAGCTTCAGCAACGATTGAGGGACTTTCAGCGATGACTTTGTCGTTGCTAAAAGGTTACCACCTTCACCGACAACAAAGTCGTCGCTAAAGCCTTATCTCGGAATTTGGACTAGGCTTTTAGCGGTGACATTTGTCGCCGCTGAAGGGGTAAGCCTTTTAGCGACAACAATGTCGTCGCCAAAGGGCGAGCTAGGTTTCTCAGCCGAGCTCTTTAGCAACAACAATGTCGTCGTTGAAAATGCAAGACTTTCAGCAACGATAGTGTCGTCGCTGAAGGCCAAATTTTCCTACTGAAAATTTTTTGGCTTTTAGTAACGACTTTTGTCGTCTCTAAAAGCCTAATTCCTTCCTATCCAACTTTCTGATTCCCTCTAAAAAGTCACGTCATTTTTACCGACGACATTGTTGTCGGAAATACTTTTAGTGACGATTGAATTTTTGTCACTGCTAAAAACATCGTTGTTATTGCTCCTTATTCTCGTGGTGTAAGTAATTCACCAAATTTGAGTTTTCTCTAGAAATGAGGAATGTCTTCAAAACCCCATTTCTAATGGAGTACAAGTACTTTAACCCCAAGCTAACTAATGGCTAACTTAACATCCAAATTGTTATATGCTTTCTACACTAGTTTTCCACCATCACTACCTATAAAAGCCCTACTTTTAGCAATCCAAAACGATTGAGAAATCATTGCATAGAAAGCTTTCTTTGCCCTACTAAAACACTTTATAAAGAGTACTTATTCTTTTTTCCCCTTTAGTAACCCTTAAGGATTTCATAATTGTACTTACATTTCCAACCATAGAACCCTAGAATCCACACACTTGTTAGGAAAAGTTTCAAGATCTGAGTGACATACATTGAAACATGTAGCTATAATTTAGGATTAAAGAAGTAATAAAATCACATGATATAGATATTTAATGTGGTTTGACTTTTAATTTATTCTACAAGTGAAGAGAGGAAACAAATCTACTAAATGTTACAAAAAGAAAGAATACAAAGTGTTTAATTACTCTTATCCTTATATCCCAAGTACACCTAAATATCTTACAAACTTCCTTCAGCCAACAATAATAGTGCATAAGCTTGTCACTCTTAATAACCTTACCAAAAAGTAAGAACAAATTATGTAATATTCGGTCACTTTCATAAAGGTGAAAAAATACAAACCTTTTGACCTTTCCTCCCCTAAATAAACCCTACATAGGACAAATATTGATAATCCAAAATTCTTATCAATAAATTTATAACTTAACAATATTAAATAATATGATATATCTAACTAGATTAGAGTCTTTATCTAATCGAAACTAGAATTTAAATAAGAAAAATGTGTAAATAAAAATTATCTATGTTATATAAATATAAAATTTGGGTCAAAATCCTAATAGGATAAAGCATTTTTTAAAAAGACATGAGTGGGAGGATTTTAATTTCCTACCTACACCTTCTCCATTGCCATTCTTACTTACATTTCTATCAAGGGTGGTGGCCGACAAGGTGGAAGTAGATCAATTTTCTCTTACCTTATGTCACATTATTAGAAATAAAATTTTATTTTACGCTATGCTTCATTTCCATAAACAAAATTCTTCCCATCCCCAACCTCATAGGGCAACAAGTCTACATAATTATTTTTAATAAATGATGAAAAATAGAAGAAGTTAAGAAGAAAATATAAATATTGAAATTAAGGGTTATAAATTCATTTATAATAATCTCAAATACTAGTGAACAAGGGAAAATGAAAAAAATTCAAACTTAAATATTACAAATTATACATAATTATAATATTATAATAATATATTCAAAGTTCTATATAACTTATTTAAATAATTTTAAATTAAAAAATTAATTGATACATATTTAATAAAATGTTAATCTTTTCTTGCTATATCATCTCTAGTAAAATATTAACATGTTTTAAGTTTTTTTAAATGACTAAACTTTTGAAATTACCAAAAATATTACATATGTATGTATGTGTGTGTATATGCATGCATGTATGTGGATGTGTATGTGTATATATTAGTGTATAAGCAAAATAATAATAATAATTTCATAATGACATACTTGTTGGAAAAGATATCTTATCTAAACAATTAAGTAGTGGACAATTAAATTAATTAAAGTAGTGCAATAACACACAATGTGAAATGAGTCTAAACTCTAAAATAAAAAAAATCATGAAAAAATTCATTGTTTTGTTAAGATTAATATGTGTTAAGGTTCTCGATCGTAATTCTATAACATCTTAATTACTATCCTTACATTTCTTATGAATTTCTATAAATATTTTTATATAACACCTATAGCTATTGACATTCTATCTCTTCCATACATCAACCTCTTTATTAATATAAATATTTACAATTTAAAAATTCCAAACAAAAAATCTCAATCATATTCTAGTGAAAAATTTTGATTTGATTAAGAAGACAACTTACAATAAAACCAATTATAAATTAATAATAGTTGAAATTTAGGACATTATAAAATTTGGTTTATCATTTTTAACCTTTGTGTAGAATAGCCTTTAGTAGAATATATTACAAAAATAATTTGGTAAAAAATGAAAACGTGTTGGCTGCTATTCCGTAACGAAGCAGGCAAAGATTCATTTTCATAGATTGTCAATCACAATACAAATTCACAAGCTTTTTCGATTGAGTGCTTTCATTCTTAAAGAGTACCTCATTCCTATCCTACAACCAAATGAAAAAATCTTACATGAAGTGGGCATTATGATAATTATACAAAAACCTTAAGACATTTATAAAATATTGCAAACTTAAGATATGCCAGACACTAATCATGTTATATATTATAAAACATATACAATTGAAATCCATTATGCTAAATCAAATCATCCTTTCATATGTATATCATAAAATGAAAATTGCATTATCTTAACTCTTGAGTTTACAAGTTCGAAAATTCAAGCTTTAAAATCAAAGTTGCCAAAAAAATAGAAACACTAAGAAATTACAAGACTGCTATATGTGGATATGTTTAGTGATGGGATATTAAAAAAACCATTTACATTAGACTGAAGAAGGTGGTGGAACATATAATTAACATTACTTATTAACTACAAGAATTATATAAAGAAAAGGATAGCTAAAAAAATCACTAGAATATATGGATGATAATTTCTCCATCTTAAAATAGACATACTCAAACACGATCATTATTTTAGGCATTGTTTTCTCCAAGTATTGAAACTAGATGTGTTCATAGATTTGAAAACCTTAAGGGGCCTATTAGGCTAAGCCTAATAAATTTTGGCCTAATTTATTATATGGGTTACAGGCTTAAGCTCATTTAGTGGGTCAAACCTTTATGTATGATGAGTGAAGTTCAAAGTTGACTTGGGTTAAGTTTAAGCCCAAATCGTAAAATAAATATTTATATTATGATTAATTAATATATTATTAAAAAATTATATAACCAAAAATTTAATTATGTATACATGAAATCTTATTTCAATTGAGAAAATTGGTTGTAATTAACCGTATATTGATTTTGAAAATTTTGTACTTTTTTTATATGAAATAAGTCACATTTTTTTCAAACTTATGTATTATGAGCTCTAGATGAAATCTTTTACATATCTATTATCCATAAATTTTCTATAAAATCATAATTTTTAATTAAAGTACAAATTTATGAGCAAATAATTTTTAAAAGTTGTAAAAAAAGGTTAAAAAATTATAGAATAATAACCATTTAGTTTGATCCCATGAGATAGTGTGATATTATTTTTGTTTTTATGCTTCCATTGTGTGCAAAAGGATGTAGGTGAAAAAAATGAGAATAAAGTTGCAACTACATTGTTGAGCATAAAATTTTGATTTAAGGGAGCCAATTGTTACCACACAAATTTTAATTTTTATGTATACTAAAAATTTATAATTATTTAAGAAAATTATAATTTTTTTGATAGTTTTCATTTAAGATATTGTAATTTTTTAATAAATTAAATATAAAAATTATGAAACATTAAATAAACTTGTAAATGTTGTAACACATAAACTATCCATATTTTAATAAAAAACATTACAAAAAATTAGCGAATTTATAGAAGTGTGATTAATTTAATAAAGTTCATATCTATGTATATTTTTTAAAACATGTATAAATATTTTACTATAAAAATTTGGATGATAAATCAAAACAGATAGTAAATGATGATTCTAATACAATTATATTTTGTGTATAATGTAAATAAAAATATAAAGTTATATTTATAAAACCTATGACACACAAATTATTTTAAAATAAAAATAAATATATATAATTTGTAAAAATATAATTAATTTAATGAGATTAATATGTATATATATACCTTTTTGTATTAAATTTATAATAATAATATATATAATCATAAGATAAACATATTCATATTATATTATAATTTTATTGTAACAAATTGAATTTATTGTTAGGTTTCACCTAGATTTTACCTAAACTCATTGGCTTATATTAGAATTATATGAGCCAAGATTTAGATTTCGGCTTAAAACTCATCATATTTCATAAGATTTGTCTAAAACCTGGCTCATAAAGCCCATGAATAGGCATAATTGAAACTTATCTAATGGGATAAGACTTGGTTATTGTTGTTGATGCTCGTTTGGTTTTGCTGCCCAAAACGCCATTTGAACTGTTTAAGGCAACGGTATTCAAAGTTGCTTCTACCTCAAAAGGATCAAACAACCACTTAAGGCAATAACTGGACATGCAGCAGAGAAATCCACAATCATCATTAACAATTTAATCATATCACAAAAATACAATGAAACAAGCACAATTCATGGAGAATATTACAACAGAGAAAGCGTTTGGAGGAAACATAACTAATCATGATTTCCGGATTCTTCCCAGCACAGAAGACGCTTTCCAAGCGCAAGCATTCGGAAGTGCACAGCGGTGGACAACAGTCCACCCACTTTCTAACGCTAGAGGTTTCAATGAAAGTGACAGCTAAATCCCTAGAGTTTAATTCCAAGCAAACTAAATAAGGGTTAATTTGACTTTTGTGCTCTCTATTCAGGATTAGAGCAATAGGTTACAGGTTATTATCATGGATGGGCTTTTAGGATTAGAGCAATAGATTATAACTATTTCTACTCAAAGGCAAAGATGGGCTTTTAGGAGGCCATGGCGGAGCCGCCGGCCCTGATTTTACGTGGTCTCCATCCACACCCTGGTTTGACATTGTATACATTGTTTTCTAGCGCGCAGGTGAAATACTCGCCCGTATAAGTGGTAACGGTATTAATCAAATGAAAATTCATGTAACAAAATCATTCTATCCAGATACATCAAAACATACTGTGAGATAATATGGGTAATTTGAACCGAAGCATACATATGTTTTCTAGCATACATGTGTCTTCTTCAAGTTTCTTATAGTAAGAAAGATTATCTAAAAAGCTCTCATTGTGTGATCGGAAGGCACCTCCGCCGCCGTAAACAGGAGTAGCATCGGGAAAGTCTGATTCAATGAAAGCCCTTTTGCCAGCGTAGATGAATCTTCTACCCAGATCTGATTTCGACCCGTCTTCCAAGATACCTTCAACCAACCGTAGAGATCAGGGGTTAGCTCCAACCTATACAGGGCCTTTTTTTTCCCCTTTTTTTAGATTGGGTTGCTGGATACGGGATCCTCGTAGTAGGCTGGACCAACATCCAGCCGAGAGAGGACAGCCTTTAATTGTTTATCCAAATGAGATGTTAATAAATTATGTAGTCTGTTCTCATTAATCAGTTTTTGTCTATGTTTTCTGGTATTTTAGTTTTCTTTCTTGTATTTTGTTAATGTGTAATAGTATATATATTACAAGCATCCTTAATATAATATAAATGGTAGTTTGTTTCAAAATATAAAGTTACATTACAACTATAAATAGATTCTAAAAAGGTGAACTGTTTTAAATTTCCCAATTCTTCAATGTTTGATCTTAACTTTATTACATTACATTATCAATAAATGTTAATCTAATCTTCTATACTTTAACTTAAAATAATATTTAAGATATTTATAAAAAATATTGATGTAATATATTAATAATAAATATATATATTATTTTAGATTTTAGAATATAATTTTATAAGTAAAATTATTTACACTTTACACTTCTTCTCTCTTACTCTCTTTTCTATATTTAAAAAAGATAAGTAATTAAGTCCATTCTTTTATGAGCCCGAAATGTCTTTCTTTTTGTTTTTTACCCCTTACACAGATAGGAGAGTGAGAGGAGAATGAGAGAAAGAAAATGCAAGTAGAATTATTTTGAATTTGCTAAATATTATATTCAACAACATATAACATATATCATTTTATAAAAAAAAATACTTTGACCTTTTCTAGAGTATTGAAAAGGATAAAACTTAAATAATTTTTTTTAGATATTTACTGTGAAGTTCTCTATTCAAATTATAACATGTATACTAATTTAATAATTATAATTATAATTATTAAATTGAAGTTATTTATAATTAATAGAGCAATTAATACATATGTTATAATTTGAATAAAGAACCTTATAGTAAAAACTTAAGATACTTTACCTAAGTAAGGTATGAAAAATATATGTAGGCCTCTTCTTTATTTTCAAAATCTACTCTTTACCCTATTTAACATTTTCTAGTAAAAAATATTTAGATGTTGGAATTATTTTAAAGTTATAGTTTAGGACGATATTATTTTCAATAACTAGAATGCCCTTGGGGGAAAAAAATAAAAAAGAAGGCACTTGCTGCATTTTTTCTTTTAAATGGTAAAGGTGAATTTTATATATAATTTTTTTATTTTGCAAGTGCGCATAACTTTTAATGTTTTAATATATACAACAAATTGATTATATTATATTTTATTTTTTATTAATTAAAAAAATATATTATATGATAATGGAAAATAACTTTTAGATTAAAAACTATTATAATTTATTTTTTTAATGGAAGAATTTTTTAGTGATAATAAAAAATGATTTTCATACTAAAATGTGTTATATCTTTATTAATAGAAAAATATTTTTATAATAATGGAAAATTATTATCTTATTAAAATATACTATATTTTGTTTATCATTATTGACAAAAATTATTTTTTTTATACATTTAGATTAAAATATATTATAGATTTTGTGGATTAATTAAAGTATAAAAATAGATTACACATAAAAGACAAATAAAAAATAATTTTAAAAGCAGATCATTTGTTTATATAATGAAATTAAAAGTAAAATTAATATTTTTGATAAAAAGATGTCATTTGATAATGCACAAAAACCTAATAATTGGTGAGTGGAAAATTTTAAATTGAAAGAAAGTATAATGAAAATTAGTCATTTGAAAAAGTTTATAAATTTTAAAACTAGAGAAAAGGTCTACTTTCCAATTTAATGGTTGCCGCCTTTGAGCAGAGTGCACTTCCGATGAGTTTTGTCTCTATCACTCTCTCTTATTAGGGAAATTATGCTTATACTACAAGGATATTCTAAGTCCTTTTCCATTTTTACTTTGCTTTAGTTGGAAATGGAGGATAGTGATGAGATTGACGTGATGTTACATTAAACTAATAAACCTTTGATGAATTGATCTATATATGTCAGTTTGTTGTCATGTAAAAATGAATATGTATTTGGGCTCTTTTACTATACTTATGGTAAAATCATAAGTACCGGAAGAAAATCTGATTTGAACCTTTGCTTTCTGGTTGATTACATTTGAGCCATTTAATCACAACCACCTACAACTTGCTAAAGTAAATCTGGACGGGTGAGTAGAAAGTCAAGTATGCCCTTATTATTATAGGGGGAAAAGGAATCAGATTTGCTCGGAAGGCTTTAGTTGATTGATTGTCGTTGAAAGCTTTAGGATTGAAAGCTTTTTGTTTTGAATTGCATAGAGTAGTGTTGGCTCTTGATCGCCTTCTCTTAGAAGCACATCATCAACGTTTCAAACAGTATTTGAAAATCGTTGTTTGTTATATTTCCTTCAAGTGCTTTTCCTTAGTTGTAGAAGAAATGTGTCAGAATGTTTTGCCAAAATTTTGCTTCTCTTGTTGTTGTTTTTTTACATGGTTGAATTATTAATGTTATTTGTATGGTTTCCATACGACAAATGGTTGTAAGTGCTTGATGTAATGGAAAAAGTAGTATGTATAAATGGTTTTTAGAAATGGTTACAAGGATTGAATAGGGCTGGTTACAAATCTACTATTCTAAGCTATTGGTTTATGTTGTCAATTTTTTTTATACTTAACAGTTGTTGTTTAACTTCTTCGTGGATGCAATTTTGTTGGCATGTGACTAGTGAACTAATATAATGACTTTAATTTTATACTTTTATATTGCTTTTGTGACCATTCAGGTACATGACTTCAATATCTAGGGCTTACTTGTATTTTAAATATATTTGTATTGAACAATAACATATCTTGGAGTTAGGATGCTTTTATACTTCCTAGTTTTCAGTTGGTTTACTTGAATAACATTGGTGCTTGTTTGTGTATATCGATTATGTCCATGCAAAGAAGTTGATAATTAATTGAGCAATTTAAAAAAAGAATTATCTGTGTTGATTATGTTTAAGTGAGGCTTTTACTGCTGAAGTGGCTGCTCAAACTACTATAAAACTAGTACCTGCACTAATGAAAGAGCAATGTATTGCTGCTAAAGCCAAGGAAATTGCAAAAGTAAGTAGTTCTATAAATATTTATTTCTACTATTTATTTATGAATTTAATAGTCGAATTATGTATTAGGTGAGATAATAAAAAAACACTAGTGCTAATTTTGACACAATGTGGAATAAGTCATTGTTTAGGTATGCATCAATCTTATCACCCAGTCACATGAATGAATTGCATAAAATTTGTGAATGAATGATGTGTATGTTTTTGTAATTTCAAATTTCAAATTCAATCCTCAAAAAAATGTTCACTTTTTTTCGTTAAAACTTTTACATGATTAATAATCCTTACTACAAGCCATCAACAAGAAATGATTAGGATTCTAATTAATATTATGGACTTTTCAACTAGGAAGCAATTAGTTTATATTGATGTTAGTGTAGGCGAGCTTATAATCTAAGGCTAGTGATTGGTTCCTACCATCTTTTCCAATTGATCATAAAGTTTTTAATGTCTATTTTGTTCATTATTAACACTTAAATCATATTGTCATATGTAAAACAACCTAATATCACCTTTGTTTATCATCCAGGATTGGTTGAAAAAGGTACAAGTACAGCCATGCTTGTCGTAGTTGATGGAGATATGTATCCATTTGTGGGGGTGGATGAGTTTGATTTCCTTGCTTGGTTTAAAGAGGTTATACAATATGCAAACTTCATGGTTCTGAAGATGGATACAGGGGAGGTTGAATTGAAGTTCCTCTTAGATATATTTGAAAGTGGAGTAATATGCTTTATTGATGTGGTGTTCTTGTGCTGCCTAAAAAGTAAGGAGATCAAATTGCATTGAGGGCTTTAGATGGCTAATGTATGATGATTATGTATGTCTAATGCATATGGACTACACATAGTCCTACCAATATTAAGTTAATTTTGTTGTTATCATTGTTATTTCTTCTATGAAAGGATTCTATAAACATCCATGTGTTTTGTGGTATGTAAAAGGACGCTATAAACATTTGCACCCACTCTTAAAGATAAGTGGTATCTTGTAAAACAACATATTAAAGCTTGACTTTATTCTAAGATTAATGCAAGTTAGGTGTATGAATGTTAGAGGTTGTATGGAAGGTTCATAACTGAAAATATAGAAATTCTCACATAAATATTAAAGCCTACAAACTTCGAATCAAACATCTAATTTTAAATCTAATTTGAAAGGCCATTGTTAGGAAATTGAGCTATTACCTTTCATAACCACAGCTTAACACTTGATACCCCAAAATACAGATAATAAATTATCATATAGATTTAAGTCAAAAGATAAATTTTTTCCCAAAGGACAAAGAAAAGGTGAAAAAAGAAAAGGAAAGATATAAGTGATGACATCTTATGCTTATCCAAATTCACCTTAACAATGTAGCTAATCGCAATTAACATCACTTTTAACTATGTTTTCACCCATATAATGGGCATAAGATCGCAACTTCCTTAGCAAATTAAAACAAACATGAAAACTTATCCATGTATAGTAAGTAATAATCATAACATGGGAGCAAAAAGTTCCATCTGAAGATAAACACATTTAAATTATACTTCTTAAAGGGAAGCCACAATGAAGTAATGGCAAAGGCATTTGCTTATATATATGTCAAACGAAGTATGCCTAGAAAGTTATCCATATCATACCACTCCATATATGATACCAGGAAAAGGTAATGAAAAACTATGGTAGGATGAATAAGACATGGATGATAAGATAATAGTTGGGATATACAGGAAGCTTGGTACACTGAATGCTTAATCTTCATTCCTTAGAACCATTGTTGAACCTTATCTCTAAAAGCCTTTTAGCTGGTTGGCTACAAATTAGGCATCTATTATTTAAAGCCTCAAAACCTTTGCCTATCTGCTACACATACACTATAATAATAGGAAAAATCAACCAAATGAATATTTTAAAAAAAGAAAAGGAAACTCAACTATTTGATTGATTATTTTTCTAACACATCAAATTATATTCCTTCATAAAAGATAGGAGGAGAGTTTAAATACCATGTGTGGGAAGGGAAGAACAATTGTGTCTTGAAGCTTTGACAAGCAGATAATACACTCTTTTCTTAGGTAATTTTCACCTAAGTCTACACTCTTAGTTGAATTTATATCTCCTGTAGCTCATAACTTATTTTATTCACCTAAAAGATATGCTTCACCACCTTTACCTAGAATTCTTTTTTCTCCTTCACAAAAACTTCCTGAGTTATTTGAGAGCTTGAATTGTTAGACATTGTTTAAAATCATCAAAAAAAATTAGATTTTAATTGATTTAGAATAGGACTTTCATATAAAATCCTATTCCAAATGAATTGAATTATAACTTTTCTTCTATTCCAAATAGAAGGTAGAAAAAGAATTCCATAGAATGGTCTAATATATTGCCAAAAAAAATTCATTATATTGTATTATTTTAGTAAAAACTGAGCAAAAACATAACTGTGAGCTCCCTGAGCATCCATTTATGCTTATCTTTAAGATTTGTAGATCTCATAGTCATTGTATCCTACAAAAGTGCACATTATGAACAAACAATTCAAGAAATAAAATAAAAGGAAATCATATAAGGGTAAAACAAAGCAATTCATGTGGGTTAACTATTGAATATAACACAGTAGCAAGACCTAATTACAAGCTCCAAGTTCTTGAAAACTCCATTAGTTTTTAGTTTACATATTTTTTTCTAAGGGCAAGGAATGATAAAAAAGGAAATGGAAGATTAAATAATTCATATTCAACAAATGACTTTCAAGTATATCGAAAAATAAGAGACTTTTTAAAGAGAAACCAAAAATTCAAGTATTTAATCATGCTATGTAATTAACTAAATAGTATCTTACAACAAGACCTTTGGAATGACTATGTTGCATAGGAAAACTAGAATCACCAATAGCTTGACTTCCTTTGTTAAGTTATGCAATTTTTCCTAAGTTGTTTAGCCACTCAACATTATCTGCCATGCTTCTAGCCTTCAATATAATTGCATTATTAGCTAAAAAATGACCAAAGAAAAATTGACATAGAACTAGCAGAGGCTTTAATCAATAGATGAAAATCCAACATGTATCTTACATAAAAACTAAAATTTAGTTCATAAGTCATTAAGTAATAAAAATAGCTTGTTATTCAGTTTTGGATCGTCTTACAAATTCTATCTTTGAACCAATTACACATTATATATGAACAATGAATTAATCCCACATTTTTACTATTTTTTACCATCGACGTGCTTAATGTCCACAATGTTTATAAAATAATATGACAAACTTTTCCTACACTAATGGAGATGTTAGAAGACAACAATTTTTACCTTACATGTTGCATCCATACTTTATCTTGTTTGAGATACAACTATTGTAGTCACCTATGATGCTATTGTTAATAGCCTATTGCTATTGCTGATCTGAAGTTGCTTACTAGTTGCAGCCCATGTTAAATTCTATTGAAGGGAACTCTATAAAGTGCATCCAAAGTCCTCTCCTTCTACCATCTTCAATTACCTTTGTAGTTAGGGAGAGCATTTTCTTCTAAAATGGCATTTCTTTCAAGTCTAAATGAATGAAAGTAGAGCTCCTTTAATGGACAAGGATAAAATTATCTATTTGAAGTAGTAAGGTCAAATTTCAACTTAGGGACAAGCATATAAGAAGGTAACCTTCCATATGTAAGCATCATAGTTAATCTTAGCTATAAGTAGTTAAGGGCATGGTAAGAAAAAGTACGTAATAAACTTAGAGACTTTTGTGATATGATATGGGAAATTGGCTGGATGACATGCAACATAAGACATAGTAGAGACTCAAAATGCAATGCAAATGAAATAAGTTGTAATTTCAACCATTGCTTTCTTGCAAATGGGTTCTAGAACTCCACGTTAAAGAGATTTGAAATCAAATCAAACTCCATATAATTTTAAACAAGTCCTTGCACCAAGGCAACTATCATTGTCTTCATTCCATCCAAAGAGTAATATGAACTTGGTATTTTTGGATGCCATGAGTTTGACTAGTATATGAAAGGATGAAATGCTTGATTAAATTAGCTCAAGTGAATTGTTGCTTTGTATAAATATGTGTTGTGTAACTTTGATCTTTAATGGAGATTGCAGAGCTTATTTGGCTCCTTTAGTGCAAATCTCACCATTTTTAGTTAAGTAAAATACATTACCTTGCCTTAGTGTTTATTAAAATTACACAACCTTTTTTTTAGTTTCAAATCCTACATGTTAATTTATTTAACAAAGAAATGTTAATAATATTCTCTTTTTATTCCTTTATATTTTTTATGGCCATTTTTTAGAAATTATTATAAAATTAATATATTATTATTTATTTTATTCCATTTGTTTCTTCCCTCTCATTCTTGTATTTCCCTTTGCTCTCCCATGGCTTGTTTCCATGAAATCAAGCACCAAATGATGTTGGTATTTTACATGGAGAAACCCATTTTTCACAATCAATTTGAATGATTCCAAAATTTTCTACGAACTGATAGAGCATAGTCCCAGCTTTCAATAATAAAGTGTTATATGGATCAAGCTGGACAGGCTTATGTCACGAGATGACAGCTTTCTAGCCAAAACTATGTGGTGTATGCTTGCCACTTTTGGCTGACATGTCAGTCTTCCCACTTAAATCCTCATTTGGCACACTTGATAAAGATAAAGAGACATTGAAGACTTATCGCTCATATGACAAATCCCATATACAACATGTTTGCACACCAATATCATATGTTGTTGAAGTATTCACGCATACCATATTGTAAGATTCTTTCACATAGGAAGCCTCTAGGCATTGCGGACTGAAAGGGAAATTGAATATGGAGAGGGACACTCCATTTTCTTGGTTTATGCCTCATTCCATAACTTTGAGTGTGTAGGGGATGCCCACAAGTTGACACACTTCATCCTTAGCTTAGTGTCCAAGCATCTCACTAAGCCCTTAGCATACTCCACTTTTTTAAAAAGCATTTTAAATGAAACCCCTCATGCTGAAAGATGACATACTTTTTTCATGTTGTCATAAGAGCTTTTTGCCATGCTCCAAGTGTTCATTTCACCCAAAAACTAACCAACACAAGGATAAAAATGTAAGGATAATAAATATAAGCTTTTTGAACTCCACTAAAATTTCAAACTATCTAAAATAACCAAAATACCCCCAAAATTAGGAAAATTAGAAAAAATAGTAAACTAACCAGATTGATCCTAAATTTTAGCTACAAGACCATTACAATATGTTAGATTTTTCGACCGAGTCTCATCTCAATCTAAGCATGTTCATCTATTGAACTATCATAACTGTCAGCTTATGACACTTGCCAGGATTCCGAATCAAATAAAACCATCTTTACCAACCTAGGGTAAGGTTTGCCCTTGGGTCTTCTCTCCACACCACATCTTCTTTTATCTGCTATCACCAATAGGGTTTAATCAAAATTCACTTGTTAAAATCATGAGACCGATTTCGTTGATCGTCAAAAGCACTATGAGATCAATATCTTTTGCAATGTGGATGACTAGAATGTTGTTGAGTTCATGGATGGGGGGTCCTTATAAGCAAAACCCCTCCCTTGCGAACAATATCTTATGGATTTAGCTTGTTAGATTCATTTGTGGATTGATTTCTCTTTATCACTATTGCTTAGTTCATTGGGATATGAAGCCCTCGAATTTGTTAATAAACTTGAGAAAAGAGGTGAAGATTATAGATTTTGGGGTGGGTTAGAGGCAAAAATCATGACTTTATGCAATTTATCGATTGGTTTGATTGTTTATACAAGTTCAGTGTGAATTAACATGGACATTAATGATGGACAATACAATATTTCTTGCTTTCCCTCACTCTCTCTATCTTTTCATTTGATGATTTTACTCCAAAAATTTAGGATTTGTGATTTTAAAATCATTTATTATATTTTGACTTTTATTATGAATTAATAAAAATTATTCTAATATTTAATATAAATGAATAAAAATTACTCATATATTTCTATCAAATTTATTAGCTTTAGAATCTAAATTCTTTTGGTAGGCGTGAAATCTATTTGTAATTCAATTCTTTCTTGAGAAATGCTTTGTTTTTATGACAAAACGTGATTTGGCAACAAAAAAAGTAAAAAAGTACAAGGGAGAAGAAGAAAAAGAAGAGAGGGATGTTTGTGAAATTATGTGGTCAGATTTGATTGTTTTGTATTTTCCTACTAGATATTAACTCTGTTAATTAAAAAAGAATTTATATATAGCATATTTTGAGATTTCAAGAAGGTTAGTATACGATTCCAAATTAGGGGAAGATTAATTAAAGTATATTAAAAGTAAAGACAATATATTTTATCTTTTTCAATTTTCCTTATTTATGACTTCAAAATCTAAATTTATTTTACAAATGGAATGAGCTTTACTCCAAATAACTGTCGAATATTTTTTTTCTTTTCTTTTTTTTGAACTTTTATCATTTGCAACCCTTTTTTTTTTTTTGTCCAAGAAAAGAGCTATATTAATCATAAGCAAGTAGGAAATTATGAGTGCAAGCCATCTTTATAATAAGGGAGTTTATGAACAATACTCATACAACTCTTTATTACATTGAATATTCATTTAACCTTTTTTTGAGTTGCATTATTTACCTCACGACTAATCCAAACTATTGATAAAATAGTAGTATCACGTAAATAATAACTAACATCCATGAAATTTTAACAAATTGTAAAATAGCATCAACAATATGCTTACAGTCACTCTCTATTATTATCTTGTTATAATATTAGTCTTGAGTAGTATGGCATACCTCTAGTATTGCTCGAGCTGTTGCTTCCTTTGGAGAGCCATACCGACATTTCTCCAACTACAATCCTTCCATTTGAGCTAGTTTGTCTCTTACAAGAATTGAAATTGTCGACATATTACCCTTTTCAAGCAGCATCTACATTCAGTTTGAGACAGTCCATTGGAAGAGGTTGTCATTTGGCTAATAAACGGATTGTACCTAACATCTCAAGATCCTGTATCCTACATAGCTCCATCCATAGGTCATTTTCAACGTGCACTATTGGATCATCTGCATTGAGTTGGGTTCCATCAAATATAAGATCATTGCCAGCCTCACAAACTCATCAAACGATAATGGCTGCACCAGCTGCTACCTTCACAACAAACTCACAGAGCATGCTGCAGGATGCCGTCATTAATCTGTAAAATAGCATCCAAGAAACTAAAAGGAGTGGTAAAGGTATAATCCGAATGCGTATGCCTAAAATGCGGAATCACATGGCCTTGTAATCTCGCCATTTGGGGCACTTACTGTATGCATTGCATCTGTTTGATAATTTGTTTGAATGAGAGATAATGAGATAAAGATGCATCTACTTCTTTTAGCCTTCAGGTAGAAAATTTCAATTGACAAGAATATGATGAATGACTCGGATAGAAAATGTCTAGGTGACATGAATCTGGCGAATAATATGCTCCTTGTCTATTAAAGAGGCTAAATGAAATCTCTTTGTTTTGTTCTTCTATCTAACTTTTTCTTCTTAAAGTTTCTTTTATTCTCCTATTCTTCTTCCCTCATTTGAATATTAAAAACTAAGCCCCACTTGTCTTTAGGTTTATGGAAAGTTTTGAAAGGGCTAATGCATTAGGGGCTCAAAGCATCAGCTCCTATTGTGGTGTTAGTAGTGACTCTCAGATTTTGAGTAAAATTTGGTTTTTATTTCTTCCTAGCTTCAATTCTAATTGGGTATAGATTTCTAAAGAAGTATTTTTCCCGGTTCAATTTTAAAATTGAAACCAAATTAAAATAGAAGAGATTTCGGTACACCGGTATAAAATTTAACAATTTAAAATAACGATACACTGGTATTACGGGTACGCCATAGCTTATGAAAATCTATATGCTCGTCGCTGCTGATAAATTCAAAAGAGGCGTCCAACAAGATCAAACTCAAATTAAACACAAAACAGAAAAAAGAATTCAAAGGCCGTGAGTAAAGATGAAGCATGTTAACAATCAACATCTTAGACTTTATTGTTTGGCATACAACAAATAAAGTTTTGCACGGTAGAATCCTCCGTATATAAATATATTTTTTTGAAAAAAATTATAGGTTGACCCCGGTAAAAAGAAAAAAAAAAAGATAAATGTGTAAGGATATATTTGAAAATATCTCTCCAGTATTTAAGTGAACAGATTTAAATTTAAAATTAAATTTTATTTATCTATTTTTTTTAAAACTATATATTAAAGTAATTAAAAATTTACTGAATTTACTCAACAATTACTTTTATTTTGATAAGGTTGTGTTAAATAAATATATCTAATCATATTTCTCTACTTGGGATAATAATATAATATATAATATAATTAGAGGACATACTGTACGGACTTTTAAATATTAAAATCAAAAATAATTTTGGAATTCGATAAAATTTTAATATTTTTAAATTATTAACTAGTTTAATATTTAAATTGCAAAATATCCAAATATTATAAATTTAGCACTTTAAATTCATTACTAAATATTTTAATATTTTCAAAATCCTAAGCGCCATTATGTTTTCTTCTTTGTTAAGAAAAAAATCAATTAAAAATTTTTTTATAAAGAGATGTAGTATGAAAATATAATTTACTGTTATATTTTTTATTGTTATTGTTTGAAAATAACATTAAATATACCAAAATTTGTCACAATTCGGTTAAGATCGTTCATTTGTCAAGTTCAATCTTGAATTTTGTAAATTCAATAAACTTGAGTTTTAACTTATCCATATTAATTAAACCCAAATTTAAGCAAATAGATGCTCGAATTAAAATGACTCGTTTACCATCCAAATTTTTTATCCTACTAATTTTGTTTTTATATTTTTAAACAATCCTTCTGCCCCTAAGAAAAAGGCTCACTCTCCTCCCATGCGTAAAATGATAGTTGCCAGACCAACAAACAAACAGCTCTGTGCGAAACTCTCTGGACGAAGGCATAGACCCTTAGGAGCTGTTTAGTTCATGGAATGTTTCTCATATTCCAGGAAATATTTTATGGGAAAGTGATATTCCCATATTTAGTTTAAATTTTTAAAAAACTTATCTGAAAATGTAATATTTTCGAAAATATTTTGGTATCTAATATTCCCATGGGGGCAGTTGGTATTTTACATTTTCATCCAATAGGAACGTGGATACTAAAATAAAAAAATAAATTTATCCTAATTCTTTTATGTCCTTATTTTTTCTAAAAAAATTTATTTTATTTTTTAATTTTAACTTATATTTTTTATTTTTAACTTTAATTTTATAAATAATTATTTTTAATATTGATCAAATTCTAATTTATATATTTAATATGAAATATAATTCTTAAATTTCAATATAAAAATATTAATAAAATTTAAATAAATAAATAAATTTTAATTTTAATTTTTAAATAATTTTATAAAAATATATTTTAATCAAATATAATTTAAGTTGTTAATTTATTAAGTCTTCAAAATTCTATATTCATATATTTTTAATTAAATTTATAATTTATTTCAATTTATAACAAAAAATTGACAAAGGTATTTTTTAAAAAATAATAAGATTTCAAGGAATATAAAGTGTGAACTAAACATAGAAATATAATATGTCTGGGAATGTGATAAAATATTTTCATTAATATTTGTATTGAGCTAAATATAAGAATCTTATATTTTTAGGAATCACATTTTTGAGAATATATACTTTTTTGAGAATGTAAAATTCCATGAACCAAATGGCCCCTTAATGTGTAGGTTCAAAACATGAGAACAAAGGAAACTAGAATGCACTATGGTCGTAGCGTAGGATAAAAAAGATAGATTAATCACAATTACCTTTGATTTTTCATTTTATAATTTTTATAGTTATTATTTTTAAGAAATGTCATTTAGTTATTTAATTAATGTGGCTTTATGATAAATAATGTAAAATTAGAATCTTAAGAAGATGTTATATGGCTTATGAGTGGTGAGTTTGATTCAAATTTTAATTATTGTTATTTTATAATTATTTTCAAGTGTAAGTCATCTTATTTGAATTAGATTTTAATGTTAAAATATCATTGAGATTCCTTACTAAGTAGATACTTTTGAATTATAAATATTTGTATTAACCATATGAATAACAAAGTGCTTAGATTTTGCCATGCTATGTGGAGAATAAGTTGATGGATTTGGAGATGGTATAATTTTTTACCTTGTAAAACAATATATAAGACAAATTTTTACCTCCAGTAAAATGTTGATAACGAGACAATAATAGCTTACCTTGCCTTATGAAGCCCTACTTGCCATTATGTCAGCTCATATATATATATATATATATATATATATATATATATATATATATATATATATATGTGTGTGTGTGTGTGTGTGTGTGTGTGTGTGTGTGTAATATTTTGGGTCATTTAAATAATATTATCATTTAAAAAAAATGAAAACACATTAAGATTTCACAAGTTTATGAGGGAAGAAAATAATAATATTTTGTTAATTATATATCAACTTAATTTTTTGTAATTTCAAATTGTTTAAATCAATTATGTGTAAATTTGGACATGTTATTATTATTATATTAGTTATATATATATATATATTCCCTATTTTTTCGTTATTTATAGTGTTTAAGATTATTTGGTAATTATGTGTGATTTTTTAGCCCATAATTTCAAGATATATATATTAAGTTTTTTTTATCATTCGTAGAAAGTAGACATAAAAATTTGTTACCTTGCAGGGCATGGGGGATAAGGTGAATTTTGCCCCTTTAAATAGGGTATAGGCAAGACAATAATTAATTTCTAACACTAGGGCATAAGGTAAAGGAAAGTAGATCTACTTCTGCCCTACACCATTACTATCTCTTGTTGATTGAGGATTTGAGGTATGAGAGAGATATGAGACAAGTACTTATAGGGATTATATGAAAATTCTTATAGAGGTTTAAATAAAATGTAAAAATAGTGGCTAGGGAGTTGTGGGGTTATAGTTAAGAATCCTTATATGCATTATCCTATAATTTCTAATTACATAATGAATTTTTTTATTCATATTTTTCTAAAGTTTGGGGGGGGGTTTCACTTTAAATATGTTTGAATATTATTGTGTTGTTCTAATTGATTTAATGGTCTAACACTTAATTATTGTTGGGAAATAATTGATACAAAAACGGGTTCAATCTCACAAGAATGTGGTATTTTGATATAGTACAACTTGATCTATGTCATATAATGGTAATGGTGATAATGAATATTGAAGTAAGTTGTGGTGATAAATGATTCAATCATGTAGGAGTTAAAGTGGATGATTGATTGATATAAGGAATGTAGGTGGTTTGATTCCAGGTAAGAATGAGAGATGTAATTGAAGTTAAGATGAAAATTTAAGAAGTTTATGTCAATTCATGAAAGTGTTTGTAAGATTTGGTGCTCTAATGGATGATGTGTGATGTTTGCAGATGAGGAAATCATGAATAGACTATGGTGAAGCTTGTGGCATTTGATTAATATAAAGTGATTTAAAAGGAAGATAATGTGTTTTAGTTTGAAGAATTTGCAATGATGAAGGACTATTATAATTGGCACTCCATGATTAGTCTCATTTGGCAATATATGGAGCATAAAGATCAATGAAGATGATTAAATTTGTAGTAAGGTAGAGATTATTGAGTTTGACCTAAATTCTAATTCCTATCAATTTATAATTGTTTCTTATTGTGAGTTATTTTCCTATTTAAGTTTGATTTTTATATTAGAGTAGGATTGAGATTCTTTACCCAATAGGTATTTTTAGTTTACAAATATTTCCATTAGGTAAGGGTTTAAGGTATAAGAAGAATATGATGTAAGTGCCTATAAGGGTTATATAAGAACCCTTATAGAAATTTGAAGATGTAGGAATAATACTTAGGAAGTTATAAGGTTATAGTTGAGAACTTTTACATCCATTATCTTCTAATTTCTAATTATATAATGAATCTTTTTTCATCTATGTTTTTTTTCTAGAGTTTATGGGGAGGGGTAGGGTTCCACATTAAATATATTTTTATATTATTATGCTTCTCTAATAGATTTAATTATCTAATGCTTGATTATTTGGATGGGGATATTATTCACAACAAGGAGTGTTTCTTTCTATTTGTTAAGAGAGTTTTATCATGCCTATAAATAAGGGATCAATATATAAAAAGTAATAAAATATATTATTTATTTTAATTATATCAAACTAATTTTTCTTTTTTATGGTGGGTTCTAGAGTTATTTACTTAATAGATTCTAGGTCCTCAACTAGAACACTATCTAATTCTTATGTTTGCACTTCAATCCCATGTTAAGTGATATCAAAGTAGGGACTTATCTTGCTTGATGAATTGTAATAATGGTTGTGGACAAAGTAATGCTCTCAACAACAACTTATAGGATGGTGTTTTCACACTTGGTTTTCAAGAAACTTCCTGTTTTAAGGGATATTTCTTCAAATGGAAATTTATTACAAATTGATTGATAATGTTGAAGATTGATGGAGATAACTAAAGAAATGCAAAGCTAAAGAATGTATCAGATAAGTTTCTTCTTGATAAAAAATAAGAATGCTATTAATTGCTTAATTTTTCTTTAATTATTACAATAAGTTTTATATAAAGTGTGAAAACAAGTTAATTACTTTTATTGAGAATTAAGCTAAGCCTTCATTTAGTTATATCCATTCAAAGCTTAAAGTTTCCAAGTTTCAAGAATTGTAATGACAAGTGAGATTGTAGTTTCCTAATTACAACCATAAACAAGAAGAAACTATTGTACAAGAATCAATAATTCAAAATGAAGAGATCTAACATGAATTTGAATAAGAAAGATAAGAAGGTGTGAAAAATTCATAAATTTTAATTGCAAAGTGTTTACCTATTGAAGAGCACATAGAAGATTGTTCCTAAGAAATCAATCAAGAAATCATTTAATCATTAGAAGAGGATAACATAAAAGATTGAAATTTAGAGTTTATGGAAATTTTAATAAATTTCTCCAATGAAGACTTCCAAAGCAAACCAAAACTAATTATTCAAGCAAATTGGACAAAATTACAAGAAGTTTAGGTTATAATTTTTTAAATCAAGAAGAGGAGAGTTCTAAAGAATTTTAAGAGTTCTAAATATTCAAAATATATAGAATGGTAGAGATTAAAATTAACTTATGAACTCAAACATAAACTTTTCTGAAGTGGAAAAGTTTGATGTCAGACAAAGAAGATGAGTCAATCACAACTACCTTTGGATTTTTCATAATTATCTTGTAATTTTCATGCTTATTGTCCTTAAATATTTTATTTAATTATTTAAAGTAGCTTTAGGATGAAAAAATGTTGAATTAGAGTTCTAACAGGAAGTTATCTAGCTTAAGAGTGTTTTATGCTAGTACAAAATTATTGATAGATGTTGGATGTTGAGAAAATTACATGTCAATTTTTTTACCAATGTCTAATTAAGCATTGTTATATATCAATGTTAACATTGGTTATAAAATCATCATAAATAATAACAACAACATTGATTATTACATAAAAAAATGACATCATTTTGTTTGACGCATCTTGGGAAATAATATTGCATATTAATTTTTTATGCATAACTAATGTTTAATGCTTGTAATACCACTTCAATTTCTATATATAACCGATGTGGTATGTTATACCCCTTCCTAGCCTTAACTTTCTCCTCTTGTTCCTCCCTCCTATATCCTCCTTATTTCCATTGTATTCCTCTTTACAAAATATTTTAACTAGGAATAGAAATCAATATCTCCTCTTTATAGTTGAAATCATGCGACATATAATTTCTACTTTTCACAAACATGTTAACCTTCTCCAATTCTCTATTGGCATGCTTGAAAAGATAGTAGAACATCACTAATTTTTCCACCTCCAAAGAAAATACTATTTACAATATGTTTGCAAACAATATTCAAATGTCAATGAAGTATTTGCACATATTGAGCCATAAAAATGCTTTACGCTATTATGATACAAGTCTCTGGGCACAATAGGCTGGAAGAGCAATAATTTTTTATAGGGAGAGGAAAAACTTTAACTTAATAAATGACTCATTCAAAAATTTTAGTTATATAGAGGATGATCATAAGCAAATGCACTTAAACCTCATGCTTAATGTCAAGCTATTCCATTGGACTTGCTAATACTCCACCTCCTAATAAGTATTTTCAACAAAAGACCATTTACCATAAGTTAAAAAAAATTTATGAGTTAATGTAAAATCTTTTCTTTATTTTTAAATAGGATATTTACTCTATCTTATACTAAAATAAAGATAAAAATGTAAAGATCGTAAGAATACTAGAAAAGAAATATATAATAATAAAAAATAATACAATAATAGAAAATAATAGAAAAGAAATATATGAAATATATATTATATAAAGAAATATATATTATCATGAATTTTTCATATTCCTCTAAACTCTTGAATCATACGAAAATTATTAAAACACCCTTAAATTTAGAAAAATATGAAAAATAATGCATGAATTGTTTCAAAATTTAAATCATAAAACCCACCAACATATTTAACTTTTTCACCAAATTTCACACAAAATTAAGTATGTTTGCGTGTTGAATTGATTACAATTGTGTGCTTGCAAGGGTTCGTTCACCAATATTGCATTATTAGATCCAATTAAGTTGAGTTTTGTGAAAAATTAGAATCTTCACCATCTAAACTCTTAAATTATGCTAAAATTATTAAAATATCTTTAAATTTAGAAAAATATGAAAAATTGTGCACAAATTGAATTGTTTCAAAATTTAAATCATAAAACCCACAAACATTTTAAAATTTTTTCACCAAATTTCCCACAAAATTATGCATGTTTGCATGTTGAATTGATTAAAATTGGGTACTTGCTAGGGTTCTTTCACAAATATCGCGTTGTCAGACCCAATTAAGTTGAGTTTTGTGAAAAATTAGAATCTTTCCGTTCTAAGGCATTGCTATTCAAAGTTCACGGGGAATGGAGCATGACAGGCAAACTACAAGGAGTACTATTACGGCTGGATAGAAAATAAAGTGTAGAAGAGATTGCATATCACACGTTACAAGAAACACTTGGTTTTCTTGGGAAAAAATGGAAAAATATTCCCACAAGTTTTTCTGTGAGGCGTGGGAAATCATTTTTTACAAATTTTTTTGCTGATTTTTTTATTAATTTTTTTAAAAAAATGACTTTTCCAAAAGAGAGACAGCAAATTCAAATTTCTTATGAAATTTTCGTAAAGAATAACTGCTTTAAAAATTAAACAAATTAAAATTTGAATTTGAATTTCAACATTTTTCAGACACTTGAAAAAAATCTCTAAAAATAAAAAAGTCAATTCATGAAATATTTTAATAAAAAACTAACAACACTATAATAAAATTAAAGATTAAATATAGAGCAAAAAATAAGATTCTTCATTCATAAAATTGAAACTTAAGAAATATAAAAAATTTCATATAAGCTAGCAACGGCTTATAAAAAAATCCCTCAAATGCAGAAATAAAAATGGAAGACATACTATCCGAGTGTGGCTGAGATAAAGAACAGCATATTACTATAATGAGTTTGGCTGAGATAAATAACACATACGGAAGTTCTATTGACTTTTCTAGATCAGTTTTTAGAAATGACCTTACTATTTATTTTTCAATTTTTTTGCATATTTAGTTAACTTATCCTTTTACAAAGACTGATAATGTTTTAAGGAAAATACACGTACATTTTGTAAATTTAATTAAAGTTACGCAAACTTTCCATTTAATTTCAATATATATATATATATATATATATATATATCCTTTCTAAGCTAACATCGTGAGCAATGTTCTCTGAATAACAATTTAACACTCTTTTATTTAATTATTTTTTATAAGTTTTAATTTATTAATTATAATTTTATTAAAATACTCATAAACATTAAGAAATTTTTAAAATTTCTCCTAAAATATATAATATTTTTGTGCTCAAAGATTAAGTAATATAATATGAAAATTTGTTCTATTTCTATTATTGTTTTATTTCCTTTAATTTCGATATTTTAATCCCTTTAGATGTACTGGCCACTTTTTCTATATCATGTGTCTATTGCAAATAGGTTGTACATAATGTAGGTTGTATTAAGATTTAAGGTATAACCAAATCACAAGAACAAAAGGTACTTCGGTCACAAAAGGTTTAACACATGTTTGATTTGGATATTTATACAACAAATGAGATAAACCTAGAGTGATTTGGTCATAAAAGAACATCACTGATCATGGTTTAACAGTTAAAGTCCACAATTTCTTAATGAAAATTTTTATAACAGTACCTTTATAAAATTTAGGAGAGTTCTATGTTTATTTTAGAATTAGAGAAGCAATTTATGTATCTTTAATTAAATTTAGAAGGATTCCGTATAGTTTGCCCTAAAAGTTTTTTTTTATTTTTTTTTATTTTTTTTACCCCGCACAGTCATAAGTGAGAACTACCACTCGGAGCTTTTTACTTAATCCATCGTAAATCGTTGATCCACAACTAAGAATTCTATACGCACTATCAAATTTGGTGTGAAAAAATAATTTTTATAATTTCTTAATTCACATGGACATCATCATCAACTTTAACAAAAGATTCCGCATCCCACAAGGCAACAGCCGTCGAAAAGTAAGTATTTATCTTTGCTGATAATTCTAGGCAGCCTTCAACGTGGTTCTGCATAGATAGGGAAGTATTTTTCATTATATTGGGAAAATAAGCCAGTATAATAAAAAGACTATAACAATACATTTAATAAAGGGAAAATGTAAATTATTACATCCAACTTACCTCTATTAATTTTTGTAATCATTGAATTTATTTATAATTAATAAATTACACCCAACATCCATCTCATCAATGATTTAAGAGAATAAGTACTTGACTTGACACAAAACTTTTTAAAAATCTCAAGCATAGCATGGAGGGGGCTCAAGAGTGATCTGACTTGCATTTTTTTTCCCCAATTTTTCTCATTTATGTTGATCTTTTTGGTAAGGTTCACTAACGAAAGCACCAAATTGTAATCTTCATACTTTTTTATCTTCGCATTAGTATAATATGATACATATATTTCTTTTGGAATTAGAAAAAATATTCTATATAGAAGTAACTATTTATGAAATTTTTTTGAAATGCTTATAAAAATTAGTAATTATGATAACTACTTCTAAAGTTGAACGTGATAATTTTTATTTTCCCTTTAAATGAAAAGGGAAAGTAGGAAAATCAATTGCTTCAATAAGTCATCGTGGAGCCATTCGTCTCCTTTAAAAGTTTCATCATCATGAACACCATTAGATGTGGAACTAAAAATACAAAGGCTAATTTAATTCCTCAATTTGAATTCAGTAAAATTGATGTTGTGTATAGACTGAGAATTTGTACAATTTTCTCTAAAATCAAAATAATATATAATTAGGAAAGAAAGAAATAATTACAAAATAAGTCACATTTAAAGTAAAACAATGATCTACAAAAGCAGAGTGAGATTAGGGATAGCAATAGAATAGAATGGAAGTAGATTAGTATCAATTTGCCTTACCTTACATGCTCTTGTTAGGATTTGGATCAACATATGCAATGGAATTTTAAAATTTTGATCCAAAACCTTCCTATAATCCATGCAAAAGTCATAAACCAGTATTAGGGTTTTACCTTATTTGTACTCGTGTTCTTTCTAAAAGAATCCTTTAGAGACTAAGATGAATTAAATGCCGGCTGAAAGGTACAGCGTCTCTACGGTATCCACACAGAGTGAACAACAACTTCTCCCCTCCAGGAAGCTGCTAGGATTCGTTTCTCTCACTAGGATTAGGTTTGTACATTTTCTAGAGTGATTTGGGTTTGATTGAAGCCAATGTGTGTTCTGTAATGTGCTGCCTTCAAGTCCTTTTATAGAACTAAGGCATATTATAATTCTAGTCCCACTAGGATAATGTTTCAAAAATTCTAATCACACTAAATAACTATCACCTTATCCTTATCCTTATCCTTATCCTAGAGAGAGTGAGAAGAGATAGGACTTATCTATTAATTATCTAATATTAGATAATAATAATATTATCTCATAATATAATTATATAATATCTAATAATGTAATTATTTAATATTACTTTAATATCAAATAATATCACATAATATATAATATATATTACGTGAATAAATATATATTATCTTAATAATATATATATGCACGAAAATAAGTTCAATTAATTGAATTTTAGTCTAATTAAAACCCAATTAAGTATTATCTTATTCCTATTCCTTTTGTGTGACTCTATAGGTTCTTACTACGTTAATAATGACTCATTTTGGGCTATAGATAGTGAATGGTATCTAGCAATACATCACCGTCACTCAAGTAGTAAGAATGTCTATGATTTGACATCTACCTAATATATGATCAACATTTTGCATCATAATCCCTTTTGTAATAATATCCAAATCGAACTAAAGGCATGAAGTATGTCATTCTCGTTAATGTTCAATTTATATTTCTTGATACTAGTAGAATTAAAAAAAATGATCAATATTACATATTGATTTAATTGAGCATGGCCATGCATTTCTTAGTCTCACTCAATCAAGGGACCAAGGATATCTCACTTTTATACAAGAGTAACAAAATATCATCTACATTACTTACTTCCCTCTGCATGATTTGTGACACACCCAATTAACATTCTACTAGTCATCTTGATTAAAGGTGACATAGGATGATATCAAAGTGAGTAACTCCTTATGTAAGAAACTGTAGTGACTTTAGGTCAAAGGACTATGTGTATTTCTGATCATATGAAAATAACTAATGACACATTTATCCATGCAGTATTCTCACAATAGATCAGTCTAGTACATTATTCACTAACAATGTACTCATATATTGACTTGATATCACATATTTATAATTCATAATCATCAGTCACTATACATACTGGTCTCGATGTATTATTACTATCTTTTTCGAAATAATACTTGACTAGGAGCATTTTAGGAATAGCAAAGTTATTCCAAGGATAATTATTATATTTAAGTTATAATTTATGTAAAATAAAATAAAATAAAATATAATAATCATATTACCAAAATAAAATGTAATACATTGTATAATATTACAATCATCTCTATGATTGGCTCCTAGGACACACATTAATAGCTCCGACCATCTACCCTGAGTCTACCTCGCCCCTATTTGTGGGGCAAGTTGGGGGATCAATGCCCCGAGGGGAAATCCACAGAAAATGACAAAAAAAACTTATAAAATTTTAAAATTTTATGTATTTCAAATTGAAACATAAACATCACATAATATTTAATAAAGTCTTATCTCATAAGTTTAAAAGTACATATAATTTGATCAACAATTTCAAATTAAAAGCAAAATAATAAAGATAAATGATGAACAAAATGTTATTCCTTTTTTTCTTTCATCATCTTTAATTTCACCAGGTTAATAACTATTAATTCTTTCTTGCCTTCATCTTCTTTGACCTTACCATATCATCATCCCTCTACTACACTTGATGCTTACAAAATATATTAAATTTACAATCATTTCTCTTTATGTATCTTGGTAAAATATAAAAGCTATTGAACTTCATCAATATCCATATCTTCAATTCAGGTGGAACAAGAAAGCTTTTCTTTTGAAGATCTTAAGAAATAAATCAAAGGTAATTAGATTATAGGATACAAAAATTATAAATAGATAAAGTTACTATTTTAAAAATCATATTACTGTGTATATCTCACACAACTAATCTTAGGCATACATCAAGTTTTCCAATATATCAGAATGAAGTTTACTATGATGAACAAACAATAATTGTACCACTAGTACTAAAAGCTTACGCTAAAACAATAGCAAAGAGACCAATTAAATCTTTATCAATTTGTTGCATGAATAGGTATTTAAGCCCATTTGATTTCCACCAAGCTAAGATGTCAAATTCTTCATCTAAAACAACAAGTAAAACTGACTTTTCCAAGTAGAAGTTTAATTTTGAATTCACATATACAATGATAGAATTTTGATTAATAAATTGAGTAAAATTACATTTCCAATCCCTTTTTTTCCTGTAATGGTCAAATTTATTGAAGTTGTGGTTAACTCACTTGAATGACTATTCCTTTTTTTAGATTAATATTCTTACACCAAATCTTGATAAAGGATTTGCACCTTTTGTATTTCATATAGAGCTTTATCTCGATACATGAGAGGGAAAAAATAACTCAACAACATTATTTTATATCTAGGATTTAAAATTGTGCTCACTGCTATCACTATATTAATTTTACCCTGATATTTATCAAATTCATATATCATATTGAAAGCCATGTCTCTAATGATATCATTAAAACTTAGAAGCCATTCTTTCAATAACAACCTTGAAAAATAGATATTTGCAGCTAGATACATGGTACCAGGTACCTGAGAATAATTTAGTAACATTATAGAAAAACTCTAACCTTCTACATATTTCTTTTGCCATCTTTCAATCATCATCAATAGGAGTATTTTTGAAGTGAGGATCATGAAGTTTCATACGATCAAAGATATCTTGATATGGAATAGCTACTAAAAGTATTAGGTAAATAGAGCTCTATCTAATTCTATTATCAAGTGAAAGCTTTTTTGAATAAGAGCTATTAGGTTAGCAATAAGTTTCTTTAAATTTCCCCTCCCTTTTTAGTGTGACTAACCAATATGCAACACTTGACTTAATGTTTTTAATAGCCTTAGATATTATTGACAATTCATCTTTCACAATTAAGTTTAGAATATGAGCATAACATCACATATGAAATAATAACCTATCCAAAATAAACCAATATGGAGGAATCTTTGTAAACATTAACTAAACCATTGCATTATTGGTGTTGCAATTATCAATAGTTATAGTTAATAATTTTCCATCCAAATTCCAATATGACAACATTCTACTAAAGCATCACAAAAAGCCTCAATAGTATATGATGTAGGCACATGAATGAACTTAAGGGATATATGGCATACATGAATAAATTTCTAAAAGAAAAACATATATATATATATATATATATATATATATATATATATATATATATATATATATATATATATATATATATAATAAAAGCTATTATTACTATAGGTCAGTGATTACCTCATAATTTGACTTTGCAAGCACTATAAATCATCAATGTAGTGTACAATGATTACCAAATAACCTTTGTTTTAATAGCTAGAAGACCACACATTACTAGTAATTACAATCTAGTTATGAAGCTTTGCTAACATACACATGGTCTTTGTTTTTTCACTTTTATAAATATTAAAATGTCATTCTTGATTATGTTGTGAGAAACTAATCTAAACAAGGGTTACAGGCAAAAGGTAAATCTTCTAAAACTAATGTTCTTAACAATTAAAAATGGATACTCATGCAAGATGATCATTGTAGCAAATTCTTTTCTAATAACCTCTAATTGATTGCATAGTTTCTAACCATAATTAGTTCACCCACAACTCCATTAAAACTTGATTTGGGCATAGTTTTAATTGTAGATTATTTTAGTCTTCTCACTTTTCGAAAAGGATATCTTTGAATATGATCATTTAGATGTGATGTACCTACTTTTGTCTCACCTTTAAGCTTTTTTTTGTAATGTTTATGAATTGTTTTCCATTGGCTATCTATATTTTGTCTATGAAAATGCTTAAAAGCTCCTGATTTTAATCCACCTTTGTTTAGGCTAGTGAACCTTTCTGGATTTTCTACATTACCTTTTATCAACACCAATGGGTTCTAATTCATATGACTTTTCTAGTTCAAAATCAACAACAATAGGAGATACTTCATGTTGAATTTGATTGCTTTTAATAGGAGCATCAAGCTAATTTCTTGATGACATTCTAGTTACAAAAGATCAAACAATCATAATTCTTATTAGATATCACCTACCCTTATGGTGTAAAGATTTAAGCTTGTAACAAGCATTATACCATGTCTGCTAAGTATTAAATTTAACTGTCAAGTAACTAAATTCTTCGTGAAACATCAAGCAAATACAAATTTGTATCTCTATGAATATGTTAATGTAGATATGCTTGTAAATAAGAAATATGGCACCAGGATGTTGCTAAATAAAGGTATTTTTTCTTATTTGCTCCTTATCCTCACAAAAAATCATGTTACTTTTTTTTGCATTATAATGTGCTATTTTCTATATTAATTTTGTTGCAAATAATGATGATGAGATAGATCTTGATAAGATGCATTGATGCATGTCATTAGGGGTATTCTATAAAAAGCAAATTAGAAATTATTATCAGATAATATAAATCTTAGTCTAATATAGATAATGCTAATAGTAGGGAAAATGGGATAGTACCAAATAGAGCTAGTAAACTATCAAATTGCAATAAACAAAACACAACAATTGGATAGAATAATATGGACTGAGACATAATGAGAAAATGAAGATGCATAGCAATATGGCAACATGGAACATAGTAAAGCAAGGCAATAAGCAAAATAATTTTGAAAAACCTTTTGTTAAGCCTTTTCAAATGGCTACCATAGCAGAACAAGATGATCGTAGTAAAGTAATTGCTTCCAATTTTGATGGCATCATAGCTCTTTCAAATGGCATCACTACTCTTTTTAATAGTGTCACAGCTCTTTCGAATGGTGAATAACTCCTTTCAAGGGCATCATGTTGCAATCTGATGCCTAGGTATTGTAGCTTTTTCTAATGGCAATGCGATATCACTACTCCTTCAAAATCCATAGTAAGGTAATAGCAACTACTCCACCATTGGTCTAGTGGTGGTTTCTTTCTCCTTTTCACAACTTGGGCTGCTAAAGAAATAGGTAGGGCATCAACCTTTTTTTAATTTTATTTACATTTTTTATATTTTTTTCAATTTACTTATAATAATTAAATTAAAAAAATTACAAATAACATTATCAAAAATTATTTTCAATTATTAAATTACTAAAAAGTTCATATAATATATATATGCATCAAGTATAAGGATAAAAATGTAATATTGAAAACGTGAAACTTTGAGAGGTAAATTAAGCTAATACTTTATCTGCTTGTAACCTACTCTAAATGCAAAACCTACCCCACACCTTACACCATAGGGTAAATTTTCTTACCATGTGTGTATGCTATTAAGGTGAAATTTGCAAGACTACCATCTACCTTGAAATTTTGCCATCCTTAATTGAGATATATAAGAAGGATTAAGGCCAGATAATGATCCATTATGAGTAGAGGGTGAAATAAAAAAAGCTCATGAGATTTCCAATTTCACTCATTCAAGTGGAATTTAAAATTTTTAATTTTATAAAATTAAATTTTTATTTTCAATATTTAATATTTTAAAATTACTTATATCAATTATTCAAATAAATATTTTTACACTGCAATATTTTAAATATCTTTATAAAATAGAATTCTTTCTCTAAATCCTACTTCTAAAAGGAAATGAGTGATATAGTGAAATGAATTCATAAAATCAAAGGAAAAATTCATCATAGATATCATTGTGCAAGCAAATTACTAGAGAAAAATAGTTATCTATTTGAATAGTTGAATCCTTAGTTGTTAAACCTAAACCAAACTAATTAGTTCAATTGATAAATCAATAAACTAATAGTTGATTTGGTTTGGTTTAGATTACACTATCCCACCACTTTTGCATATAAACCAATAAAATTTTGATTTAATTGGTAGTTTTAGTTAACCTGGTTAACCAACAATATTATATTGAATGGTTAGCTTTTAAAAAAAATCCTGATTTATTTCACTATGAAATTTCATAAAACCTTGAGTCATTTCCTTTCTATTATCATGTTTAATAAATCATAATGTGAATTTAATATTATTTTATTTATTGAATGAATATTTTATTATTTTTTATATTTTTATATTATAAATACTTGAATCGATGACCCATCAATTAAATTAAGCCTTCGATTGCTTTAATATCATGTTGGGTTCTAATAACTATGGTTATTGTGTTCTCCCTTGACAAATAACAAATCATATGATTGCCTTACACTTTCACCCAACTATAAGTTCTTTCTTTTATTAATGGAAGAGACTATAGTGTACCACGTAGAAAGTGGTACGCTAGTGCACCATTAAATTAATGGTAGATATTTTAGCATACAAAAAATAATCAATTTTAAAAAATTTCTATTGGCAAGTTTGTTTATTTTCATATTAATCATTTTATTTTCAAAATAACATCTGTATGGACAAAGCTTTAGGTAAAATCCAAGTAAAGAGAGAGAATAGGTGATTGATGGCAAAAAGCTATCAGTGACAAGGGCAGGATGGCCATGGGAAAATGAAAATCATATGGAATGATAGTTTCTTGAGACAATGGAGGATGGGGAGCTAAATTCCCACTAGGGTTTTTGCACTTCATCATATGTGAAAGATTAATGAGTAATGCCATTGGAAGTTTGCATTATCAACATTATATAAAGAAAAAAGATAAAAAAAAATATCCCTAAATTCCACCATCTTTAACAACACCTCTAGTTAATTTTATTTCTTTAGTGAAATTAATAAACTTGTTCACTTCCATCTTAACAAAAGTTTGAACATATTCAACTAAAGGCAATACCATTTTTCATCTCACTTGAAAAGGTAAGCTGGAGATTTAAGAACAACCTTCATCATTAAATATATGGGAAGTTATAGTCTCATTTGAAAAGGAAAATACCAATTTTCATTTCCACACAAATCTCAGACATTTTTTCATCTAACAAGAAAGTTTTGAAATCTTGATTAAGTGATTCATGCTTATGACTCTGAGATTTCTTTTGAGTAATAACTTTTGAAATAATGTTACCAATAATTTCATCTAGCACAACTCTTTGAACAACTTTCATAACTCTAACTTTCGTGGTATTTCTCACTTGAATTTCCTTCTTCATATGAGCTGCATTATAATCCTAATAAGGCTTAATTCCACTTTTATGATTTATAATTTTTTTACAGTTAATTTATAATTATTATGCTTCATATTTCCCTTCCCATTTCCATCTTTTCAATAAATCTAGCTCGTTCATTGCACTGGTGAACCAATTTTTCAATGGTGCACTATAATCCTTTCCTTTCTCAATTGGTGGAATTCCATCAAGAACCACTAATTAAATGATCAAATAAATTAAACATGTAAGTGTTATGAGAACATTTCTAAGGAAAGTGATAAGTTTTGTATATGTTAGTTAACCTATGGAGGATGTTCAATTGGTTGAGATACTTGTATAAAGAAATAAATAGGTAGTCAAGTATATATAAGATAGTTGCACACTTTAATCCCTAAGCCAGTGCTTATTTCAGCAAAATAATGATATGAGATATTAGTTGAGTTCAAATAAGTGTGTCTTAACTATTTATAGATTGAAATAGGCATGAATCATGTTTAACATGATGAGCCTTGGATGTATTTGACTAGATAGGAATCCTCTTATATTGGATTGTGTCTACTTAGATGCCTATTAAGACCAAATTAATGGTGGATTGATCAATATTGATTTGATTGAAAAATTTTTCATTTTTAGAAAGAAAAACCAAAAGAATTTAAAAAGTTATTTAATCACTCTATTCGTGTCCAAATTGCACAAGCAGAATATTAGAATATTAAATATAAAATATTTTAACAAAGTAGGATACGAGTTAGGAGAAATTCTTGCTTACTTGGTGAATATATAACACTACTATGGAATTATGATCCTATGTTAATCAATAGGCATTAATCATAGGATACACCAAAGTCTACATAAACATAATGATATTTTTAAATTTAGATGATAATTTAAAACAAATGGATATCTATAGTAAACTGATGGCATTTTTGAAATTTACATGCAAACTTAAGATAAGAGTTAATTTAACAAATCATCATTCAAAAGGCATTTAAAAGATCACATAGGAAGAAAATAATATTATATGTCAGTTTTGTTATGAGCCAACATATGAAGGCATTTAAAAAGTTTTCTTGGGCAATGAACCAACATTTAATTATAATGGAGTAAGTCTAAGATGTTGGTTTCAATTTAATAATCGATGTATATAGTTTAGTTTATTAACTACATATCTTGATGATGTATTAACTTCCATTATCTAACTCCAGCCTATGTTGAGAAAAAAGAACACAACTACCTTTCCATCTCATCTAACACTTTTAAAGGCATTATAAAATTTGATTATTATTACTTTATCTATTATCATCTTTAAATGTGTTAGTTGAAATGTAATGGGAGTTATGCTCCTTCTTCTTAAACATGGGCTGACATTAGTGATGATGGTAAATATATTATCTAAATTTATGATTTACCAATATGAAAATTTGGTAGATGGCTATGAAAATTAGCATCAAATTTGGTAATGACAGTGGAAGAATAGAGTCCTTTTTTTTCCTTTTATAATGTTGTTCTAAATTTGTATTTATTGATGTAATGATATATAAAGAAGAATAAAATTGCAAAATAGATTTTCTTTTATTGATGTCTTATTTCTTATATTTTTATATAGTCATGTTCAATGTGTTGATACTTGTATTGTTGTAAGAAAAATATGCTAAAAAACATATAACTTACCTTGAATTTATAATAATTAATAAAATTGATTAAACATCCTTTATTATTTTTGAAATAAACCTTTTTTTCATCAAATTTATGAAAATTAATATCTTTTAAAATAGAATAAACCTCTCATTCTATTTATGCAACTTTTATGTTTTTCATATTTAATCCATCTCCTAGATAATTTGTAGAATGGTCACTTTGTTTTCCAATTCCCAAAGTAATTTTCTAAAACTTAATGTAGTATACAAGTTCATTAAAAATATATGAGAGAAAGGATATCAGTTATTTAATGCAACAATATTGTTTATGGAAATTGGATTCCTAGATAACCATAGTTTTTTTATTATAACTAATATCTAACAGCTAATAATCCTCTAGTAAATATCTTCCAATATAATAAATGATATTTAGAATTCTATAATTGAATGACACCATTTGTTTAAAATATCAATTTTTTAATTAGCGACTAACATAGAATGTCATGTAATACCTATAAATTATGTTCAAATATTACATTCTCTTCCACTTTTATTTTCATTTTGGGTTTCACTCCAGAGTTTCTTTTTCAATCCATTTTATTTATGTGGCTTAATAAGACAATACAAAATCGATGTTGCAAGTTGTAGCTCTTGAATGTAATTATTTGTAAGTCTTGCATTACTTGTACAAAGGTATTTATATTAAAAAAGAGCAAGTATATAAATATTTACTAATAATAAAATTTTATTTACAAATCTTACATCATTTATATGAAGGCATGCTTTATTGTAATTTCCATGGATATGAAAGTCAAGGGAAAGAATTGCTTTATAGATTTCATAAAGACATCCATTACCATTTTTTTTAAAGTCATATGATCAAATGATTAATTGTAATATTATTATATGATGTTTACTAGTCAATTTTGATAATATTGTTAGAACAATGATTTATTATTGTATCTATTTTTAGACAAATATAAGGATGTGGAAGTAAGAAAAAAATAACCAAACCACATCGGTTATTTCATATAAAAATGATGTGATTATAATTGGATGACAACATGCCATTTATTTGACTAAATTGACATATAAAGTTATAGCACCCGTCACCTAATTCTAATAAGGTAGTAAGCATTTACCAAGGTTGACATCTTATGAAGTAGTGGTATATGATGTCAGTTTCTTAACAAATGACATATAACGGATGGCATGCAATATTGAATTTTTATTAAAAACTGATGTCTAAAGCTTGGTAAGCCATTTCAATAATCATAATGGTTCATATGCGTGTCATGATGGCTTATCAACAACTTACACTTTGTGATGGTTCATCACTGATTTGCTTTTGGCCTATAATAAGGCTTTCCTTACCTATTTGAAACAAGCGTCAAGATAACTTTCCTTTTGATGCTTAATTGCTTTATTTGCAATGAATGTTTAACTGTTCATGTTTTGTCAATGCAAGAATCAATATGTTGATTGCTCTACATGTAGTATCATATTTCGATACACATAAAGCAAGCAACAACATTCTCACATTGAAATACAAGAACACTCAGATGTTCAAAGAAAACAATCAATCAATCTTCAAGATTAATAAATACAAAATTATTATGTCAAACTATGATGGATTAGAAAGTGATAATAAATTGTTATGAGGAGAAGCAACATCTCTAATCTTATATTGGTAGGCTTGAGTATAATGCAAGATTCTTGATGCTATATTTTTTTACTATAATTTATCATCAATTTACAATCATATATATCATTAAACTTAAACACTCTTAGATGGTATCCCACATTGAGAAAATATAAAGATAATAAAACTAATGGAAAATTCTAGTCTACTACCCAAAATATAACTCAGAAGCCTGCCTCAAGCAATATAGAGGAATTATGAGAAATGTACCATACTTTTTCTTTTCATTTAAAGTTTCTTATTCATTATAAATTATAAATTTTTATAATTTGTTGAATTGTCTAATTTGTTACTATTTGTATTGTTATAAGAAAAACTTTTTAATTTATGAAACTTTTGAATTTATTGTTATTGTATTTATTTTTATTTATTAAATAGTTCATTTAAAGTTTTTTAATATATGTTGCTATTACTGTTTATATTTGTATAATTATATAAGATATTTTTAAACAAAATATTTTTATTTATGATGTTGGTTGTTATTAAAAATTGACATTTAGGCCTTTATAGTTGAATGATGTCATTTTACTATACATGTCAATTTTTTGTTAGGAATTGACATTTAATATTGAAATAGTTCAAAAATAAGGTGCAAGTTGAAAATAAATAAAGTGAAGCCACCATGCCATTTACAAATTTCATTATAAAACTCTTCCAACCTTATAATGATTATTCCTCTACCGAGGTATGCTCACATTCCAATTTTAAGATAATTTTCTTAAGGATTTTTTTTTGTTTATACACACTAGTTAATTATCTCTCTCTCTCTCTCTCTCTCTCTCTCTTTATTTTTAAGGTATACTTACTTACACAATTGCTTGATTTTTAGTTTATATAGTATGTTGAAATATTTGAATAATGTAGGTTCCATTTGAGAGATGCACATGAACAATGAATTAAACATATTTAAATAGAATGATATCCATAATAAATTAGAAGGTAATTTTTTTCTCACTATGATAAAACTTTCTTTTGCTTGCTTTGTTCCCTTGTAGTTTGAAAATACTTTGAACATATAAAAATAACAATGCAAATTATTAGATATTTCCTAATCCTATATCCAAATTGCATAAAACTAATGTGGGGGAAAATAGAGTTATTTTATCTGTTATGAATTGTATATATTGAATTTGGTATTGTATATTATACTTAAGATGAAATGAAAAAATTTTTTTGCCCAATATGGCATTTGTATGTATTATAAAGTTGTAGTATTGTTGCTTTGGGAATTTTGTATATATTTCAAGTTAAAAGTAATGTTTAGGAAGTGTTATGAAATGTTGTATAGATTGGAGAGAGTGCATGGAATTGGTTTTTTTTTTTAATATGGAAATGTAATACAACATCAATTATGTGAATCATCAAAGTGATAAATCAAACATTCCATGTTAATTAATAAAATAACCCAATGTTTAATTTCAACTTTCAAAGATGATTACAGATATAAAATTAATATTTTTAAATGTGGTCATTTATCAAATCATATAACTTAGAAAAAAAAGGTGGTTTATATATTAAGAAATTGATGTATTATTTCTTTTCTACAACGGCTTTTTAATCAATATTTAAAAATATTTGCACTCAATAAAATGATAGTTTGGAATTGACATCTAATCTCCTAAACAATCAGCATAGATTTACTCTTATGTAATAGTGTAAGTTGTGTGCCCAAATCCACTTCAATGATATCACTTCATTAAGTAATGAAATAATAAATTCCTTAACTAATCTTTCTTATATGTGTTCACTAAACAAACAAAAATTTCTTCAATAAATAGCATGTAATTATCTTTATTAAAAAGCAACCGGAGTTGGATTGTTGTATAATGTGCAGATGAAGTATACCTCAGCTGGCCAACTGTATACCCTTTCTATTAAAATTCTTTTGACTGTTTTCGTATTTCGCGTGTATCTGAAATAGTTTGTAAATTAAAGCTCTATTGTACGGCAATTTCTGTGAAATACAAATAACCTTTGATTGTTTCCAAATTTGGCGAGCATTTAGAATAACTTGTAGACTAGAGTCCCATTGTTCCGCAATTAGTGCATTGGACTAATAAGGGTTGATTTAAACCCATTGTTTTCTGTCATAGAAGATATAATAACAGTGATTCAGAAATTTTTTGGGGTTAAAGGTTCGTATTTGCTTGTCAGGGTTTGGAGCCACCTCTAGACATGCATGTGATCATCTGAGAATGTCATTTGTCTCAATCAGATTAAAAGTACTCCACTGTTATTTCAAGCATTATTTCAAATAGAAAATATGCATTTGGACAAAGGGTTACTGTATGGCCAAAAAAAAAAGAAAGACAAAGGGGTACTACGCAACTTGTCCGACAAACAAACAAACAAAAGTTGCTAGCTGTCACCAAATATAAAAATAAAAAGCGCGCAAGGAATGAGTGGTGGGGCATGATTCAGAGATAACTTAGTCGATATGTACAATGTAGTATGGGAAGTATAAATTTTTAGGAAGTTGGACACTCTGAATTATTGGGTTAACCATTAATTATCAAATTTGTCACACTTCAAATTTGATTGCAGTAATTTCAATTATAGCTGTGGATTGTATCGCATTTGTGATTTTATATAATTTTACATCATAAAGATTATATATATTTTTTACAGTTTCTCATAATTTTACTAGTCGTACTATGATTGCAACTATTAGAACCCTACCTAATTGATCCAAAACAACTAATAAGCCTAATCCACTAGTCTAAAAAATTAGTCTAAGTTGTTAGATATGATGCTTTAATGCCATATTCAAGTCTTAAATTTAACAAACGGGAGGTTTTACGATCTTCCCTAACTCAAATGATCTAACATCTTTGGACTTATGAAATCAAGGCCCAAAATCTATACTAGCTGAAATATACAATTGGTGAGCATTTTGATATTATGGTCTCAAAAGCCCCAAGCTAATTTACCTAAAACAACAACTAGGCTTGATTCATTAGCCTAAAAAACTATCTTAAATTGTCAAAGTAATCAAACTTGATGCTTTATATACTATACTTAAGTATCAAATCTAATAGATCTAAGCTTTTACAATTTCCCCAATTCAAATGGCCTAATTTCCTTATTAAGTCCATCAAATTATGGCTAGAGATTTGAATGAGTTAGAGTATATGATTGGTTAGCACTCTAATACCATTTGTTATGTCCAAAGTCTGATTGACTCAAAATAACTACTAAGTCCAATACATTAGTATATAAGATTAGTTCAAGTTGTTAAAGTAGTCAGATTTGATGTCTTATACGCCATACTTAGGGTCTCAAATCTAACTAGCCAATTGTCCTCATTAGATCCATTAATTCATGATCTAAGATTTGTACTAGTTAAAGTATATGGTTAGTGAATGCCTTAATACCATTTGCCATACCTCAAGTCTAATTGACCTAAGATAAGTTGTTAGGCATGATCCACTAACCTAAAATTAGTTTGAATTATCTAAATAATTAAACTTGGTGCTTTATATATCATAGTTAAGTCTCAAATCTAATTGAAGTAGGGATTTATAGAACGTTCTACTCTTACAAATCATGAAAAGGTTTTGACAAACAACCCTTTTGATAAGTAGAATTTCTTATGTCATTTACAAATAAAAATACAAAATTGCCCCTACTTAATTTAAGTAATAATCACTTTAAGTTTCATTTATAAAAATATAATTATTATTACTTAGATAGTACATAATTATTTTATTAACTATATACTAAAAAGAATGCCCATTATATAAAATTATACAACATAAATATTAAATATATTGTCATACATATAATTATGATAGAAATTGGATTCTAAATAGAATTACATTTTTATATATATATTAAATCATTTTATTTATTATTTAAATTTATAATTTTTATTATTAATTTTTAATATTTAATTAAAAATAAAAAAATTATGTATTTCTTATCTATTTTATATAAATTTGATAGAATTAATTATTTAACTAATAATTTTTCTTCATTTAAATTATATTACATTTTAACTATATTAAGCTAATTTAAGATATATATATATATATATATATATATATATATATATATATATATATACATATACATACATACATACATACATACATACATACATACATACATACGTACACACATATATATACATATATGTATATACATATATATACACATTCTTATGTGTGTGAATGTAGATTGTTAACCTCTACATCCATATGTAGAGATTTGCAATTTTCACCTTGTTAATTGGATAAAAAAATTATGTTACTAATTTAATAATAAGAAAATAATAAAGTATATTAAGTAATTGTATTAAAAAATAAATTTAAAATGTTTTAAATAACTCCACACATTATCTCCCATCTCCCCAATAAATGTATACTTTAATTGAAAAAATTGTTGACAGAGGCAAATTAACTTTGATGCCTTTTATAATTTCATTGTCATTATATTAATAGCATGATTTTTTTACCTAATTAAAAAGTTGGAGGTTAGCAACATCTATATATGGATGTGGAGGTTAGCTCTCTCTCTCTCTCTCTCTCTCTCTCTCTCTCTCTCTCTCTATATATATATATATATATATAACATCTTAAGTTTTTTCATATGAGTTTATTTTACATTTTATAGTAAATTAAAAAAATGAATTTAGACAAATTATCATCAAAAGAGATATTAGAAAGATTATTTCAAAAAAATTAATTAAATACAATTAAAATTTATTAATATTTTTAGTTTTATTATAATTCTGAAAGATATATTAATTATTTTAATAATATTGATTAGAAAGTTCAAGTTGAACCAAATAAAAATAAAAAATTAATTTTTAGAAAATATTAATTCTTTAATATTAATTAAATAATAACTTTAAACTCTTCTTAAAAAGTCCATAATTTTTACTTTTTCTTTTCACTACTTGATTGCAGGTTATGGCTGAAGGAACACAAGAAGCGGCCGATGACGACTATGGATGGACTATACCAATTCAAGTGTTGCTAGATGCTGTAGATCACAAGGAAGTCCAGGCTTGTAGCATTTCCATCGTTTCGGATAGACTTCGTAATCGGAAAGAGGAAGCTTTCACACCAAGGGAAGTTTCCCTCGGAGCCTTAACCAATGGAACCAAGAGGAACCTGCCATCGTCGGACCAACTCAAATCGCGTTATACGCGGTCTCTCCTCAGTCGAACTCGTAGGCGGCAAGGTATCCCCACATTAACAAAATACTTTAACGCGGCCATGCTTGACTTAGTCAACATAGTTCAAGCATGCTATGGGGGAAGGATCAAAATTGAACCCCACGATCTTGCTAAAACTATGTTTATGGACGGCTGTTTCGTGTTGGAGTTTCTTTTGAGGTTTCAAAAGTACAGGGAAGAGAATAGTTGCCAAGATGATAAGCTCGACCCTATATTCACCAACGTTGAGAGACTTAACTCTGTACTGAATGATCTAATAATTCTCGGGAAAAATACCTTATGTTGTTCTCAAGAATTTGTATACTGGAATCTTCCCTAGGGATCCAGAAATGGAAGACGATCACCGCGTTGCCGAACTTGCACTAAGTGCTCTCGGACTCAGATGCGAGCAGGTGCGTTGCTCTGGCATCGCTCACCTTCTTCACTTGATTCACTTGTCCTTCGTTGACCCCGAAAACAACGGAGTGAAGGCAGCTTGTCAAGAACTCAAGCGGTGTGCTACGAGGCTTCAAGAGGTTGGTGTATCAATCAGTGCAGCAAACAGCGATCCGGATGACGACAGTTTCCTGAGTAAGTCCGACTTTGACATAACCTTTGACATCACCTGTAGAGCTGGAATCCTCAAAATTCCGCCTTTGCATATCAAGAATACAACCGAAACCAGTTGGAGGAATTTAATTGCTTGGGAGCAGATAAGAATCGGGGTCAAACCTAAATTCACTTCATATGCTTTATTCTTTCATGGTCTGATCCGCTATGAGCAAGACATTGAACTGCTTCTGAAGAGCAATGTTGTTGTAAATCGTTCAAAGATGAGCAACGAGGATTTGCTGACAATGTTCCTTATAATCGCGGACGGAGTTGAGCACATGGATTTGAGTTATAGTGAACTGTGTGAGAAATTGAACAATTATCGACCAGCTGAGCCCTTCAAAAAATTGCTTACAATCATGAGGCATCAGCACAGCGTTATTGTGCGGACCACTCAATGCTTTTGGAAAAAGAGTATGCTGTTGACCAAACCTATTCCCGTTATTGTGCGGACCACTCTATGCTTTTGGAAAATGAGTATGATGTTGACCAAACCTATTCCAAGACGGTGGAAGGTCGTAGCAGGAGGACTGGCTACAGTGGCCACGCTTGCTCTCACCATCGCCCAAACATATTATGCAGCTCAAAACCAGAACTAAATCTATTAGTGAAGCAGAGCGGTCAAAGTGTGGTTTCTGTTTCTTTCAATTTGAGGAATTTATGTTACTTTGTATCCGCCCTTTCTTCTAGTAATCAATTCACTTTAGGAAGGTTGGTAGGATTGACTGAAATAGAATGATTGTTTTGGTATGTTCAGGAATGAAATGAATATTTCATTTTATAATTATTTGATACAATAGATATCGTAGAAATGAAATCGAAAAAAGAAAAGGTATCAATAATAATAATAATAATAATAATAACTTTAAAAATACAAATAAAGTATAAAATAAAAAACACATGCATATGAAAAATAATATTATCATTTTTTATTTATTTATATTATTGTAATTGAATATAAAAAATCATATATATATTAATATTATAATTAACAAACAATTATTTATAGTCAAAACATAAAATTCTAATTTATCAATTTTTTATATTAAATAATTTTTTTATAAAAATATAAACTATTTTATTTTAATTTTTATTATTAAAAATATAGTTACTAAAATAATTCAATAATATAATATAAAAATAGATATTATTTTATTATTTATTAATAAGAGATAATGTTAAAATATATGAAAAATATAAAGTAAGAATATAAAAAAATCTATTCCAGTAATGATGGAATGAGAATGTCCATTTCATAATGCTTATTAAACAAACATTTTTTATTTCATTTCATCATACCAAGCATGCTATTAGTTTGATTCACCTATTATAGAATTTATTACCTGTTTATCTCCAACAAAATTTTCCATTCTCATTTTCCTAAAATTATGTTATATTACTTAGTGAAAATAGAAAACACTCATCTTTCACAATGGAAAAAAAATTTTCTTCAATTTTCACCATGCACAATCATGACCACTATTGCTAGTACTATAACTGCCAATATTGTTGATTGTTATTGTCGCTATGATTGCCACCAACTCATCACCAACATTATTGCCACTACCATTGTAGTTGTCATTGTTGTTGCCACATCACTGCCATTTCCATCCTTCTTGTCATTGCATCACCAATATTGTCATTGCCACACTATTACCACTATCTTGCCATTGTCATTCCTACTAATATCATCACTTTTGTCCCCCACGTTCTGACTTAATGAAACAAGCAATTAGAAAAAAGTGAATTACAAGTAGTGTGATTCGAGTCCATGAGTGAATCAAATAGGTTGAAAATATAATTATTTTCTTTTTCTTACTTCCCTTTGTTTGATTTTATATATTTTGTTTTCATTCTCAAATGCCACCCATAAAAGAGTCCGGCTATTTGTCATATAAAATGACATAATCAACAATAACCTCCACAATAGAAGGCAACGCCAATATTTGTTTGTATTATTTAAATTGATTTTAATATAATTTTTGTTTACCTTCTCTCCATAAATTAACACCGTTTGCCATATTGCATTCTGTTCTCCCATATTATTTTTTCTAAATCATTCCTTAATAAAAAATAATTAAGTTATTACATTTCAATATTTTATTTATTAATAATTAATTGAATGATTATTTAAAATTACCTATTCATGCTTCATTTTTTCTGTGCACTCATAGATATAATGAAAGTGTGAAGGGTTATCTCTTAGTACGTAGTCAAAAAATTTGTTTGTATTTACAAAGTTTACTATAAAAGTCATAAAATTTCTAAATTTAATATAAAGTTAGTACAATTTATATACAAAAAGTTGAAAGTGTGAACGTTATAATTTTACATTCAATAGTTTGACAGTAACTTTTTATCACAGTTCCTGTTTTACATTCATTACTATTGATGAATTTTTATATATTTTAAATCATTTTCATTTTTTCTAGCCTCTTTAAAAGATTTATATCCAAATCTATAACAAAATTTTCTATTTTTCCTTAATTTTGAAAAAAATTGAAGAAAATTAAAACTTCTTTCATTATGTCATAAAGTTTCGCTGTTAATGGTTGTAAATCAATGTGAATATTCTTTTATATATAAGCACTAGGTTGTGAATCCGTGTCATTGCAATTTTACTTTTATCTCAATTTAAAATTTATTTTGTATAATTATATTTTAAATGTTGAATTTCATATTACATAAGAAAAAAATGTCATAAAAATGGTAAGTTCTAATTTGTCGTATTTATCTCGTAATCATATATTTGCTTTTGCAAATAAATTTTTTTTCACATATACATTACTTTCTACTCAATAAAATTATGCAAAAAATCAACAAAAAAAATTATCCCTATTAAGTATAGCTTTCTTTATAAATTCTCTACGACTTAAATCCAAAATTAATATGAAAAATCTTTGACCCAAAAACAGATGACAAAGAGTGAATAAAAATTAAACAAATAAAAACTTTTTAACTTGTTTTACTCCTTATTTATTAGATGTGAATCTTAGAAAATTTTGATTTAAAAAAGGTTTCTTCTAGTGAATGTAGAAAGAAAACATATAATATTAATATATATATATATATATATATATATATATATATATATATATATATATATATATGTTTTTAATGAAATTTTATTTTATCAAAAAAACTAAAAGGCCTATTTTGATTTTCAAAGTATTAAGGTTCTATCAATTTCTCTCTTAAAGTAAGATTTGTATCAATTTGATCTTTGAAAATTTAAACCCAAGTCAATTTTTAGTCTATGTCCTAGATGGTTAATATTTGTTACAGGGACTAAAATTTGACTTAGGTTTAAATCTTCAAGGACCAAATCAATACTAATTTTACCTTAAAGATGAAATTGATAGAAACCTAATACTTTGATTACTAAAATAGGATTTTAGTTTATAGAAAATTATATTCGATGAAAAATTATCATCATTTTAAGCCACTAAATTCATATTTAATAAAGAAATATTTTCTGTTTAAAAAAAGAATTGTTTCCTACAAAGATCTAATAAAAAAAAATCAAATTCACACTCATTGAAATTTTTAAATATTTTTTATGTTCATAAAATTGAAAATTTGAAAATTTTAAATATAACATTTGCACATAAACTTATTAAGTAATTATATAATATAACCAATTATGGCTCACATTTATATTTAAATATAACAGTATTATCAATACCTCATGTTGCATAATATACTCTTGAAAAAAAAGGTTGCAGGCATGAATATAGATATACTAATTACCCTCACTTGTTTTCAAGAGTAAAAATTTTACTAGCAATAAATTCTCAACTTTAAACCTTGTGAGTAGTTAAACTTCCTAGGAAGTAAATTTTTCTTTAAATAATTCAATAAAAGCTCAAAGTTATTTACTTAATAATAAGGAATAGCCAATTCCCAAATGTTAACTTGTATGTTATTTTTTCAATTTTGCATTTCCTAAGAAGCACAGTTAAAATGATTACGATGATACCAAAAATTAAAAATATCAATGAATTTCAATTAAGATGACTTTTTTAAATTTATAATTTCTTATTTTTCTAATTTATTGAAAAAAAATAAAATTATAATAATAAAAAAATATGAAAAAATTTTAAATCATGTATTTATTTTCTTTTCTATCCTAATTTTTTAATAATTTTTTCATTTACCAGAAAATTTAAAATTGACTTAAATAAGAATTAAGATTATATATATATATATATCCAAACTCATGTGATGAGGGTAAAAGGATAGGCTAACAATTAGTTATGATAATTTTATAGTTTTATCCATAAATAAAATAGAAAAAATTTCTTACAAAGTGTAGATAAGCAACTCTTCATATTAAGTGGGAAGCAAAACTTATTAGAAAATTTTACTTTATTCATTTTGACAATTAATAACCAACCAAATAGGTTATCTATTTCCCAATTCTCGGAAAATTGTATTGCCCATGCAACTTTCTACCAACTAAAAGATCTTCACTAAAGATAGGAAAATGCACATTAACTATATGATATAAACATTATTTTATATTGATTTTTCCTTTATATTTATTTTGATGGGTTTAGGTTTCTTTTGGAATAAATAATAAGTTTTAGGTTAAATAGAAAATAATGACTAATTGTAAGAATTTGACATTATTTTTGGTTTTTGAGCTTTGGACCTCCATTCGAATTGATCTTTATAAAGAATTCTCTATAACTTTCATGTTTTATGAAAATGTTAGTTTGGATGTTTGGTGGATCAAATTTAACCTTGAAATTGATCCAGTGGTGCTCTTCTAGTGCAATGTACCTAAATTTTCCTTACTATTTATCCTATAACTCAAATTCCAATGGCCCAAATTATAATATTTTGGTGCTCAAAGTTAGGAAAGACCCAAAGCAACATGTTTCTAAACTTTATAGCCAAAATGATATCATTTTGAAGGAGGAAACATAGCCCCAACCATAAGAACAAAAATTAGATAGTATTAGACCTATTTTAATATTAAGGTCATAAGCTGAGCTACTAGCCTCCAAATTGTGAAAAGCCTAGTCCATGAGTTGTCTAGAAATCAGCCTTAAGTGTTTGTAACCTAGTTAAACTGAATTAGGAGGATTTCTAAGGGTAAAAATGTAGCATTAAAAGAACAATTCAAAGTTTAGCATTTGAGAGTTTTCTTCTTTTTGTATTTTAAGTTTTTCAAGCCATGAGTGGTTAAACTATGTTTTCCTAGTTCAAAGGATTTGATATACTCTTTTTATTTGATTTTGAGACATTGTTCTTCATCTTTTATGCTTAATTAATTATGCTTGTTCTTCTGTTTTTGTTTTAATTGATGATTGTACAGATAGTTTTTCTAAAAACGGCCTTCTATTTGCTTGTTTATGTGATTAAACTTTAAGTGATGGATTGGATTATTTTTACACTTATGAATTGATTCAATTAGCTACTATTTGGAGGATAAACGTGCTTATAGAGTTATTTAGTCTATTTGAGTTAAATTTCTCTTATCTTTACTTCATTTTAATTTTGATCAGCTTCAATTAGATCTAAACAAGGATTGGATTTAATCAATCAACTTCTATTTCTTAATTCTAATTGCATTAAAAAAGAAATTTAGGAATAATTGTGAGCTTCTAGATTATTTTCATCAACTAAATAATTAATTAAGTATTACCTATATTTTTTGGTCAATGATTAATTGAAGATTGATATAAAATTCTCTGAACTAGAATTCTTCTTATTATGAATAAACTCTATGTTTATATTCCATTTTCAATTCATTAAATTGTGATTTCTTACTATTTAATTCTATTTTTTTACGTTGAAAAAATCTCTCTTGTTTCATAATCAAATTAGAAGTAACTCGAAGTCTAATCTTCATAGGATCAACTTGATTCAATCTCAGTACTATTTTATAAATTTGGATTAATTTTGGTGTGGTGCGATGCATTTCACTACCCAACACACAAAGTAAGGTTCTTTTAGAATATCTATTTTAAAAACTTCTCTTAGAAGCTTTGTGCATAACCCTTGAAAGAAAGGGCATATGACATTCACCTTCTGAAGATCTAACCTAATTATAGTCACATTCTTTTTAATTTTAAAAATATGCACTGGCCCTCTTTATTTTCTAAAAGCCGATGTCGCAACTGTATATTTATAATAAAGAGAAAGAGAGATGGATGTATATAAAAAAGGGAATACTAATGTATATTTTTTAATATAGAAAGTGTGTGAGTGTGATTATGCAAATCCTCAAAAAAGATTATTTGCAATTCACCCCCAAAAATTATAAATTTAAAATTTGATATATGAAAATATATCTGAAAAATAAAATTTGATCTAAAATTTAGAATATTTTCATAAAAATAATAAATTTTAATTTATTATATAATATATTAATTAAAAAATAAATTAATACTTTCTAGATAAAGAAATTATCAAATTCTTATATAACTATGTATTTAATTTAAAATATAGAATTTGATAATTAATATGAAGAAAATGTTATAAAAAATAAATGAATAAATTTGATTTTAATTTTTAAATATTTTTGTAAGAATAAACTATTTAGTTAATTAACTAAATTAAGTAAATTTTTAACCTATATAAACACATTTTTAATAAAACTATTGTATTATGTTATATCTAGACAACTTAGTGATAATAATATCTAAATTATAGTAGAGTATATAAAAGGAGGAAAAACAATATGAAAACTATAAAGTCCTGATAAAATCACTTGATACATATTTAATAATTCAAAATATAGTACTTAAAAATTAATATGAAGAAGATATTTAAAAATGTTAAACAATTCTTTTATTTTAATTTTCAATAAATTTTGTCAAAAATATGATATAAAATTAATTAACATACTTAATATTGTCTATATTAAAGTTTTGACTTAATCTAAAATATATTTTAATAAAAGAAGCATCTGATGTTATATCTATATTTTTTAATAATATTAACGCATGAATTTATAAACAACATAGGTGAACTTAAAAAAAAGGGAAAAACCTACTATAGAATAAATAAAAAGAGGAAAATCAATGTGTGAGATGTAAAATAATAAGACTCAAAAATTGAATATGTAGTAAATTAATTAAATTAAATTAAAGTTTTACTCACTTAAATATTTTTACTATGTAAATAAATTATAATGTATTATATTTATACTATAATGGAAATAGTAGGAGGATATTGGAAAAAAAAGGAGAAATGTGTAATAGAATAGATAAAAGGAATGTATCATAGTATGAGAGTTGTAAAATACTAGCAAAATTTTTGTTAATGTATATTCATTTTGTACAACACTTGAATTGATATCAAGAAAATTTAAATAAAACTTTTGAAAATTTTAATTTTCAAAAATTTTTAAAAGAAAGAATATATAAATAATTGATTATATTAATACTTTTCATATTAAAACATTAATTTATTTAAAATTTTTATAATAAAAATAAAACATATCATATTTCATATATACTATTTAGTGATATTAGATTCTAAAATGTAACAATAAGAGTATATATGAAAAAAAATTGTGACAAAGCAAGTAGAAAAAAGAGAAATAATATGTAAATTGTAAAGTCATAAGAGTTAAAAATAAAATATATAATTAACTAAATTAAATTAAATCTTTAATTTATTTAAAATATTTTATAAAAATAAGAAAATATATTGTGTTATATATAACTCAGTTATATTGACATCTAATCTTTAAATAGCAAAAGTAAATATGAAAAAAAATGAAAAAGGAAGATCATACAATGCAGTGTATAAAAGGAAGGGAATTAATGTGTGAGTTGTAAAGCATTGGTAAAATTTCAATTGATATCAAGAAAATATTGATAAAATTTAAATAAATAAATTTAACCTTAGTTTTTCAAATATTTTTATGAAATATAGGATACATAATTAATTGATTAATTAATAATTTATTTATATATTAAAATATTAACTTATTTAAAATATTTTATATTAAAAATAAAATATATTATGCTATAACTATATTAAATCACTTAATTATATTTATTTCTGAGCTGTAAACAATATAAATATGGATATAAAAAAAAGAAAAACATGTAGAGCAAATAAAAAAAAGAAATATTGCACGACTATAAAGTAATAAGACTTAAAAAATAGAATATACATCAAATTAATTCTATTCAATAAAATATTTAATTATTTAAAATATTTTTAAAGTAAAAAATATTTTTTTATATCTATACACTCAATTGTGCTTAAGCTGAGTTAAGTTGTAAATAAGGGAAGAAGAGGACAAAAGAATAAAAAAAATGCAATGAAATAGATATAAAGAAACCAATGTGTGCGGATAATTAATTAATTAATTAATACAATTAAAGTTTTAAATTTTTCAAAAATATTTTTATAACAGAAAGAAAGGAAATATGATGTATTAGAACTATGCTATTTAGTTATATTAGTTTTTAAATTTTATATAACAGGAATGAACCTAAATAAAAAAATAAAAAAGAAAGACATGTACTAAAATAAATGAAAAGGAGGAAAATAATATGGAAATTGTAAAGTTTTAATAAAATCCCAATTGATAAAATATAGCAGTTGATAGTTGATATCAAGAAAATATTAATAAATTTATAAAATTGAATGAATTTAGAATGAATTTTTAAATATTTATGAAAATAAAATATATAAATAATTAACTTAATTAATAATTTTGTATTAAAATATGAATATATTTAAAATATTTTTTAATAAATATAGAATATACTGTTTTATATTCATACTACTTAATAATATATTGTTGTATGAGAAAAGTATGTCAAAAAAAAGTATATATTGATAAAAAGGACAATAACACTATGTAAGTTATAATACAATAAACTTTAAAAAAACTAAAAAAATATATATATGAAATTAACTACATGAAGAGGAAAAACGAAAACATAAAGAGGTGAGAAGTGGGAAAAGTTATTTCAATGTGAAGCAGTAGCTTGACAGTGTATAAGTAAAAATGATTCTGCTCCCAAAAAAAAAAATTCGCAGTAGGATATATAGAAGTCGCTGTATAAACCGTAAATAAAACCGAAGTAATATGGTGAAACAAAAAAAATGAAAAATATGTAGTGAAATAAATAAAAAGAAAAGAAATAATGGTTAAATATAAAGTAATAAGAGTAATAAGTAGATTATATAATTAATTATCCGATAACTTTGAATTCAAGTGATATTTGATAATTTATAAAAATTTTGTATCTTTTGCTGCATTTAAAATTCAATCTCTAATATTTACTTATGTAGGTGCAATAATTTAATTACACATATTATTACAACATATGTATATATATAGTTAATGAATTTAATTTAATTTAATTTAATCACACATATTTTTAAATATTTTTATAATAAGAAGAAAATATATTTTTTATATCTATACAAGTTATTCATATTTGCACAAAGAATAATTTAAGTTCAATGTTAGCAGAAATGACTCAAAGGTAAAATTGAAAAATAAAAAATTAAGAACCTGATTATATTATTAATATTAATTATTATTAATTTATTATTAATATTGATTATTAGCAATAATGAATTTTTCAAAAGGATAACAAAATACAATAAAAAAGATGTAATAGTAAGGGCATAACTGAAAGAGGAGATAAAGATATTTTGACGGAAAAAAAAATTCATCAAAAGCGGACGCTTGACAAAAATTAAAAAAGAAAAAGGTGGGGCTATCGAAAAATAAAAAAAACTTCAAATAATACTGAGAATAGAAATAGAGATAAACACAGGGAATAGAAATTTGCATAAATTTTTTTAATTAAAAAAAGGGGTATATACCGGTGGAATGAGCAAACCGGCCAGGATTTGTTTGGTTGAAGTGAGAAAGGAACATTTACTATTTAGAAGTGAAGAAAATGGAATGGAAAATATTTTTAGCTTTTTGGATACCATATGAAAATGGGGAAAGATGTAAAAGAGTGATGAAAATAGCCGTGCGACCCATAGTAAAATTTTCATTCCGAATATAGAATGAAAATAAACATGTTAAATTAGGTTAATCCAATCCTGCGAAATTAAATTAACAGGAAAAAAATATATATTGGGATAGTCTTAGGTCAGACTACCTTTTCACTAGTTTAGGATCAAGTTAAGTTGTTATAGTATCAATTTCAATTTTAATCCCAAATTAACATTTATTAAGTAGTTTCAAATTAATTTTATAACTTATTATATTTTATTATTATATCACTTGTTTGTCTATTATTAATTTCATATCATTAGTTAATTGAAATATTATTATTATTATTATTATTATTATTATTATTATGTAATAACACTTTGTTATTATCACTTAAAAACTTGTATTGTTATCATCATCATCCACTATTACAAAAATATATTTACATGACACTTACTATGCATCAATCAAAAGGAACATTGATATATATAATAGAGAAGTGATATTTTTGAAAATATAAGAAATTTTTGTACATCGTTTCTTTAAAAAAGAGGTTATATTTTCTTCCCATTAGACTTTAGATATCAATTATTAAAATAACTGATGTTTAAAATTATAAAAATAGTGATATTTTAAAAATATGAGGAAACTTTAGGTATTATTTAAAAAAAAAAATTGTTATGTTTTCATTCCTTAAAACTTTAAACTTCAATTTGTAAAATAACTAATATTTAAAATCATGGAGGTGGTGACTTTTTTTAAAATATGAGAAAATTTTAGACATTAATTCTTGAAAAAAAATCATTGTATTTTCTTCTTGTAAAAAATTGATATCTAAAATCATGGGAGTTATGACATTTTTTAAAATATTAGGGAACATCAAATGTTTTTCTCTTAGAAGACTTTATACTTCGATTCTTAAAATAACTGACATTTAAACTTATGTGATTGGTGATATTTTTATATTACAAACACAACAAATCTTATTTTTTTATTAGCACTTATACTCTCTCCTCTTACTTATTTTCAAACTCAATTTTTATCTCAATCCAACAATTAAGTTCTACATTAATCCAAAAATACCAGATGGCATAACAATGTGACAACTATTAAGGTTCATGCCATTCAATTATAGTTTGTTTCAAGGTATTACAAATGAAGTGAATCTACTTCCATCAAACTTTGCTTATCAATCATAAGAAATTATTTTCAATTATTCTTTTAGTTAATTTTGAATTATATGCCTTATGCATTATGTGTTTTTTTACCTTTACACAATAGTTGTTGATGGTTAATTAAAAAATATATAATTCTCTATATTTTTATTTTTTATTAATTTCTTGGGATTTAATTTTGCTATGTGTGTGTCTGTGTTTTTTTTGTTAGATTTTAACCTATTAAGCAACTATGCTAACAAATTAATTTTGAACTATATGCTTTAGACATTATGTATTTTTTTCTCTAGCTTTTATACAATAGTTCTTGGTAATTAACTTATTTTCTCTATATTTTTATTTTTTTATGAATTTCTTGGGATTTAATTTTGTTATTTTTTTTACTAGATTTCAACCCATCGCTAAGAAATTTGGTTCAAAGATTAACAGTTTCTAACTAAAGCAATTTATATATGATGTCAAACATTGCAATTGACATTATTGACAAAGGAGAAAAGTATAGGTTGAGCTGCTATTAATACATCTTAAATTTCAAACAAAATATTTTAGTTACTAAATCTAAAGAAACTAATATGCCTCTCAAACCTACACCCTATAAGCATATTATGTGTTCATATGTCTAATGGCATACGATTGTATGTGTGTGTGTAACTTACAGTATAGTTTTAATGATTTTATATATTTTATATGATTTTTCTTCTTCTTCTTCTTTTGTTACAAATGTAATTGGCTTCATTCATTTTTATGGATCTGTCAAAGACAAAATAGATAGTAGCATACCTAAAAAAAAATTGATATTATTATTCATTACTATAGAATTGACTTTTAACGTTACCACATTAATGTCAATTAACATGAAAATTGATGTATATAATGGTATAATGACATTTGTTGACATTATGAGCAACTTATAACATTAGTTTTTAATTATAACCAACATTATATAACAACATAGCAATTTTTGACATCAGTTAGTATATAACCAACATCTAATGGTATATAATAAGTTGTTTTAACATCATTTGTTCAAATAATTAATGTCCAAAGTCAATGGTCATAATTTGGTACATTATAAGATATTGGTAGTAATCAATAATTGACGTTGTGATTCTACTAGGAACCTTTAAATTTCATTTACTCTCTACACTTTAACTCCATTTTTTAAAAAACAATCTATTGTTTGGAATCTTGAGCAAGCACCCTATCCATTCCCCAGACTCTTCATATGATAAACAAAATAAGTAGGGTGCTTTCACAAGATTCCAACCTAGAGTTATGTTTTGAAATCTTTTCATTCCATTTCTCTAGTGAAAATTTACTTTTTAAGGTGAATCATATTGTAATTGTAGTCTTTATTTGATCCATACTTTCATTTATAAATTTACAAATATGGATGAATTTTTCTTGCTATCATATTTGATCCTTACTCTGTTATCTTATCATAATCCAAAGTTTTAAAGATTTCATTATGTAAAATTGTATTTGTTATTCTTTGACAGATCTTTTTAAGATTAATGTGTTTTTTTGAAAATAAAAAACCATAAATCATGTCCAATATATTTATATAAATGAGGTCGATATAACTATTTTTAATAAACCATATCAATTTTCAAATAACTAATGTTGAAAGGAATACAAAATGTTAAATACAAAAGTAGTTTGAACATTAGATGTAAATCATATAAAAAAATTGACATCTAAAGGTATATCAAGAGTTAACTAATTTTTCTATTTATAAGATTATTGTAAAATGCAAAGACTATAATATGGATTCTGTTGGTGTGTATCCTAGGAACCAATCATATAGATGATTGGAATAATACACAATGTATAATGTTTAATTTTAGGCAATGCAATTATTATATTATTTTATTTTCATTTTACTAATTTTGCGTAATTTATAATTTAATATAATAATTATCCCTGGAATAGTTTTACTATTCCTAAAATACCCCTAGTTAAGTGTTATTATGACAAGGGATAGCAATAGTACATCGAGACTGACATGTATAGTGATTGATAATTATAAATCATGAATATATAATATCAAGTCAATACATGAGTACATTATTAGTGAACAAATGTACTGGATTAGCCCACTATAAGAATATTGCATGGATAAAACTTGTGTCATTAGTAGTTCTCATATGGTCACAATTACATACAATCCTTTGACTTAAAATCACTATGGTCCCCTACATGAGTGGTTATTCATTTTAATGTCGTCTTATGTCATCTTTAATCGGGATGATGAGTAAAACGTTGATTGGGTGTATTACGAATCATACAGAGGGAAGTGGTGATGTAGATAGGATTTTGTTACTCTTATAAAAAAGAGATATATCCTTGTGCCTCTTGATTAAGTGAGACTTAGAAATGCATGGTCATGCTCAAATAAATCAATATGTGATCTTGATCATTTGTTTTGAACTATACTCAGTATCAAGAAATATAAATTGAACATTGACGAGGATGACACACTCCATACCTCCAGTTCAATTTGGATATCATTACAAAAGAAATTATAATACAAAGCGTTGATTATGTATTAGGTAAATGTCGAATCATAGGCATTCTTACTACTTAAGTAGTAGTGATGTATTGCTAGATACCGCTCACTATCTATGACTCAATAATGAGTCATTGTTAACGTAGTAAGAACCTATAGGGTCACACAAAAGGAGTAAAAATAAGACAATAATTAATTAGACTTTAATTAGATTAATATTCAATTAATTAGACTTATTTTCATGCATATATATATTATTAAATAATAATATATTTTTCATGTAATAAATATAATTATTATGTGATATTATTTGATATTAAAGTAATATCAAATAAGTACATTTTCAGATATTAGATAAATATATTATGAGATAATATTATTTTGATATTTGATAACTATATGCAATTATCTAATATTAAGATATTTATATTATGAGATAATATTATTATCTAAGATTAGATAATTAATAAATAAGTCCTATCTCTCCTTATTATCTCTAGGATAAGGATAAGATGAGTTGTTAAGTATGATTAGGATCTTGAAAGCATTATCCTAGTAGGACTAGGATTGTGATTTGCCTAAGTTCTATAAAAAAGGACTTAAGGGCAGCACTTACACACATACTCATAACTTCCATAAAATCCTAAATCACTTAAAAAATATCAAATCCTAAATCCTAGAGAGAAAAATGCATCCTAGCAAATTCGTGGAGGGTGAGAGGTCATTGTTTACTTCGTGTGGATACCGTAGAGACACTGTACCTTTTAACCGGTGTTTGATTCATCCGTTCTTAAGCTTTGATCAGTAGAAATACTAGTGCCCAATATATAAAGCCTTAATCATTGATTTATATTTTTTGCATGGATCCTAGGTAGAATTCACATCAAATTTTGAATTTTCGCTGCATGAGATAATCCAAATTCCCAATAGATTCTATTTGACAATTGATATAACAATCAGGGTTTAATGTTATGTCAACAATTAGCTCATTAAACCATATTACATCATTCACGAGGTTATTCAAAATAGTGTAAGTTTACAATAATAGTTATTCAAATAACTGACATCTATAGGAATTTTAAGTGCTAAATTTGAATTGCCAGATCTTTAGGCTCATTAAGAATTAACATCTAATATTTTGCTTCATCTCTATAAATTTGGCTTATAGGCTCTTTTTTGTATGTATTGCCTAAACTTGAAGATAAGGTCCCTTACACCCCCACCTCTCCTAGACTGGAGCTTTTGCTGTAGTTAAGCATATGAGCTACCTTTTTTATTTTCCTTAGTATTACAATGAGAAGAAATATTAGTGAACTTGGCTCTCTTGTGCTTTACAATGGTAGAAGAATCCTTTCTTCAAGAGGTAAGGTTTAAAGAGAATATCATCTCCTAGTCTACATTCTCCAACTCTAAAGCCTTCACTTTTTCAAAAAGACAATAATAGACTCGAATTTCCTTTTGAGAATTGTAGGATCTATAATTTAAATCTATAAAAAGCTTGTCAAATTCAAACCATTTTCGTTGGATTTTTTTCTTATATAGATTCATTAGAAATTGGAGAAATGCCCATTGAAAATTCATAAATGCTAACCAAGTAGGTTTTTTTTAACCTTCCTTTTAAAATAAACTCTTATGGCTTCTCTCTAGTAGGCTTTGTAGAAATTTTAGTAAGCTAATATCAAAAATGCATTTCAATACCTACATCAATAAAGAGTTTTGGAAAGCTGACATTAGAAATGTATTAGAGATAATAAGGCAATGAAAGTTACCTATTTATAGATTTCAGAGTACAATCAAGCACAAGACATACGAGCTAACTCTTTTTTTTTCCAACTATTACAATAGGAAAAGAAATTAAAGAACTAGGCTATGACTATCCTATGCTTAATTGTATTGTACATTATACAAATTTACAAATGATCAAAGATGACATATAAAATTACACTAAAGATCAACTATAAATATGTAGTACTAAAATTTTATCTAGGTAGTTAAAGAAAAAAATTGATGAAGTAGAATTCTATGTTGACTTTATTTTACAACTAATATGAAAACATAAAGATATGATTTGGTTTATGACATTAGTTTTATTTTATAACTAATGTGAAATACTTAAATGATATTATTTTTTTGTCCTTAAAACTTGTATAAACAAAAGCAAGAGTTGAAATACAAAGGAAGCTTTCCCAGTGCCAAATTGTAGATATATTGCAATGAAAACATCTTCCTAACAAAATTCATAACAATGCCTTGCAAAAAGATTAACCAAATGATTTTCTTTTACAAGAAGAAAGTTTATTGTAATTTCTTTACACAAAAGATCACCTTAGTTTAAGTTCAACCATTTATTTGCTCTTGTTAACATTTTTCTTCTTAATGTGAAGATCCCTTTGAATGCTTTATTTTCCCTTTAAACCTAATTAAGAATTTCGTTTATTGCATATTATGTTAGTTTGTTTGAATTTTGTGTTACTTGTTTTATTATCTAAAGTTTTGGGTGATGTGTGTGTTTTCCAAGAAAATGCTGCAAATTTTTACTTACAAAGTATATTAATGGATTTTTCTATATAAAAGGCCAAGATGACACAAGCCATTTAAATAATATATGATACCACTAAAGTATAATGGCAAAAGCAAAGTAATAAATTTCTATCTAATAGAAGCATATTGTATTAATATTTCAACTATAACATTAATTATGACATCCTTGCACCCTTTTTTTGTCATAATGGGATTTATAAGTATTTTTATCAATGATTATGTCATTAATGGAAGATTATATAAATTCCTCCTTAACATTTAAAGGTAATATTTCTAATTTTTGTAACATCTATAGATTATAAGTCTTCTACTATTTAAACTTAAATAAATATATGAAATTATTATCATTAGGTGTTTATTATATTAGGTGTATTATTTTTTACCATAAAAATATTGAGATAAGACTTGAATACTACTATTAATAGTTGTATAGTAATATTAGTTGCTAAATTCTCTAACTAGTTTTGGATACTATCCTAAGGGTAATGGGTTTTAGGGGAATTCCAAAGGAGGAAAAATGTAAATAATGTTAGTTATTTTATAAATCATTATCGTATAACTAATTAAATGTTAGTTATTTAAAAAAGTTGATGTCTTGTGTGAAATTTAGGATATGAAAAAATTGATTATCAATTGTAGTTTATGAACCAATATCTGATATAAACAATAAATAATAATGTTGGTTACTAAAACAAAAAAAATGACTTCATATTTTAATTATTGAACAATATTTGAGAGTTAAATATATTGATTTTATTGCAAAGAAACTAATATAGCTATTCAATGTTGGTCCAAGATTTAAGGTTGAATGTATCAGATATATAATGAATCTCGTATATATGTGAGGTAATAACCCATATGGAATGTGTTAAACAACTGGTTTTAAGGCATTTTTGAAGTAGTGTTGCAGATTCAAATTGAATATATATATATATATATATATAATAGTTTAATATCTCTTTTACTTATATATTCCTAAGTTTTCATTTAATCATTAATTTTATTATATAGTGTATTGGTCAAAATTTTCTCTTAATGTTTAGGAATAAGTTATGTTTTTCTTGTCTTTTATATATAGGAAGAACAAGATATTTACTATCTATAGGACTGATATTATGATAAAGTTATTTGTTTTTTTTTAGATAATACAAACATAAGACCTCACATTATTATTATTATTATTCAAATTACACAAAACAAATAAATTTAAGTATAATAAGATCAACCATTGTTTTGTTTTAGGTTTCTCATGCCCATTTATGATCATCATCTTCTAACTTCTACAATTTAAATATAGACCATCCCATTTTTTTTCTTGATATGCAACGAAATTATTTTTAAATATTGACTTTCTTTGGTGCAATATTTTCACCATATATATATATATATATATATATATATATATATATATATATATATATATATATATATATATATATATATATATATATATTTGTATGTATATAAATATAAGTGAAAGAAGTAAATCGTAATCATCAGATCTAGGATTAAAAAGATAGGATTAAAATATAAAATCATGTGATTCTTTTTAAGTGATTATGTGATCTTTTTAAATGATTATATGATCTAGAATTATGTTTTAATTATGGCTATCAATGCAAGATTTGATAACCTCAATTTAATCCTCCAATCTCTCACATAAAAAACACTCCTATCATTTGATATGCTTCCTATACACACACATATCTTTATTAATTTAATGATTTAATATCTTAATTTAATTTTATTTATTTATTTTTGAATGCTCACATAACTTTGAAATTTGAAGCTTACAATTAACCTTAGAGTTTTCAAAAAAAAATTGAGGAAAAATGCAAATTACCTTCTTTAATTTTAGATGGTTAGATTTTATTCATTTAATTTTGAAAACTATAAAATTATCCTCTTAAATTTTATAAAACTTGATAATAACATTCATATTTCACTCGATTAATTATATAATTATTAGCTTATAAATTATAAATTATTTTATAAAATTTGTTAAATAAAAACTAATTTTTTTCATATAAATTAGTGCATGAATCATTTTTTCCACTGAAATTTTAGGATTCCAATGACTTATACTTGGTGAAGATGACCCATTTTTTTTCCAAGCAGATTCAATGAGTCAAACAACGTGGATTTTTTTTTAGTATTTTAAGAAATGTTTTAAAAACTACCTAATTCTTGTGCCCACCTCTCTCCTTACAGGCAGTTTTTTCTAATAATTTTCTTAACGACTTTGTTTTTTGTTTCATGGGAAACTTTGCCACATAATTAAAAAAAACAAAGTTTGGTATTTTATTAAAAGAATTGTGAAGTAACTCTAGCTAACGATTGAAAACAATCTGATGTCTCGTTTGATTAGATTGAAGGGATTTAAAAAGCGGACCGCATCAGATTATGCGGCCACATTTTTGTGGTTGCGGAAGTCTCTGCATCTGCATAAGGGCGCAATTGCAATGTGAATGGAAATCACATTTGTAACGGCGCATTGCAGATGCAACAAAGCTCTGATGCGGTTGTTGCGCCTTGTTGCAGGACATTTTCACCATATTTTCCCGCAATAAGCCATTTCCATGGTGAAAAACTGAAAATACTAGAAAGATGTCATTATCTTACCTACAACATGTTTTTCTTATTCGCCAACTGTTGCACTTAATGATTTTCTTTCTTCATTTTGTTTAGAGTTGATCTTTATTTAATTGTTTTGGAGTTGAAGAGATCAAGGAAGAACATGAACAAAAAAATTGAGAAAAGTAAAACTACAGAACAACCTAGAGAGGGAAAGACTGAAATGACACTCTGAAAATAGCAGGCTTGAAAGCTATTGATAAAGCAGAAGTACTAAAATAATAAAAAGAGGAAGAGACAAAAAAATTAAAAATTAAAAAGAAAATAAAGAAAGTTAAATATTGCTATACAGCTGAATTATCTAGAAATGTCCACCAGAAGAACATATATATATATATATATATATATAATATTAAAGATTACTAAAAAGAAATATATATATGAAAGATTATTATGGGGTGGATTTCAGCATAATACTAACATAAAAAATGTATTAATATATCATTAAATTTAATTAAATATTAAATTTATTTTTTATCATGATTGAATTTTACATACTACACAATAATATATTAATAATTAAATTTAGTAATATACTAAAATATCACTTATAAATGATATACTATAACTTTTTTCTAAATCTATTGAATATTGCGTAAAATCCAAAGAATTATGCATTAAATTTTTTAAATAATTTCAAAAAAGTTCACATCTTTACAAGATAAAATATTTTTATCATTAAAATATTATCATTATTTTAAAATTTTTATTTTTTTTAAATTATTTTTTTGAAATTTAAAAATAGATGATTTAATGTTTTGAAATTTTCAATATCTTAAAAGTTTAAATTTTTCATAATTTAAATGATCTTGTAAATGTTGAATAATTTTTTTAGCATAGATGACAAGTTCTAATAATATAAGGCTTTATATTCATTTTAGTAATTTAATTATATAGTTATTAATTGTTGAATCTATTTTTTCCATCATTAGTATTACTATTATATAATTTTTAATTTTTAAAATTATTTTAACACGTTAAATTGGATGAAAATATAGTGAAATAGAGTATTTATGATTATTATCTCAATTTTTTATAAAAGTGAGAAATTTTAAAAAATTTATGATCATGATGGTCGCAATCCACATCATAACACTTGCAATATTCACAACTACAAAAAATGCAATGCAACCGCATTTGTGATCATAACTGTAATTTAAACCTCGAATCATTGAACAAAGATAAAACGGAAGAAATGAGATCTCATAAATGGAATGAATATTAAACCACTTTGATAAATTTTTGTCAAAAAATATTTAGTTATAAAAATAAAATAAAAAATTTCATTTGAAATTCATCCAAAATATTAGATTTTAAAGTATTAGGCCTTTATTTATAGATGACTTTTTCCACTTTTTGGATAGATATATGGAGGATCCAGCGGGAGCTCAGAGCAAGTATACCCAAGGGATCCTTTTGCTAATTTTCAAGTTCTTCAAGCTTTTGTATGGATTTATCCTTAAGAATCTAAAATGCTCTCTTTTTCTGTCTTCATGTTAGGAGATGAGTGCTTCAAAACCAAGGAGGAAATTAAGTTACCTAAGATAAGTTAACACTGATTGATTTTTGGAAAATTCCTTGTATTTTTTTGAGATTTTCAATGTTTATATGACAATGAGTATAATTAAAATGTTCATTTTGGGTGTGATGAATTTAGAATATGTTTGGGAGTTATAAAGGGAGGAAAGGGAGGTGGTTCAACGGTTGAAACGTATTTGAGTGTTTGAAAATTCCCTAAACACCCTCCAATTTAGAAAAATATAAAATAGTAACTAATTGATGATACTTGAAGGCTTTAAAGGCTTAATTATAAAGCTGAATTTCTTCCCCACCCTTAATTAAAAAAGCATGCATTCATCTTTGGAAATGGATTCGACCGGCATCATAATCCAAAATGACAGCCTACGATGCTATCTCAATGTTGACCATGAATTTCTCTTCCTTTAACCTATTTATTTGTTTCCACTAATATCAAGATTTTTTTTATTTAAAAGATTAATGCAGATTTTTTAGAACCAAACTAGGAAATATAATTTAAGAAAAAAGAAAAAAATTCTACATAAAAAAATGTAACTTTTATAATTACATTCAAGTTAATAATTTTTAAAGTATCTTCTGTCATTGGTTTTATTGTATAATAATTGTTTCTTCTAGCCTCATACGTTCCACATTTGTGAAATTATTATATATATAAGCTAATATTTTATTTTTATATTTTTAATATGTGAATTATATGTATGAAATGTGCAAAAAAAATCACAAATTTATAAATTTTCATTGTTATTGATTAATTTTTATATTTTTATAATTATAGTTATATTCTATAGTTTAATAATTTTCGTTATTTTTAATTTCTCTAAAAGATATATATACTTATTTTCACATATAAATTCATTATTTTTATATTCAAATTTATAATAATTTTTATTTATCATTAATATTTAAAAATATATGAAAATCAGAATTTCATTAATGATATCATAAAGTGGTTAGAGTTTAAAAGCTTAACGTTATCTTTATTTTCAAAAATCTACATTAATTTTTTAAATAAAAATGAAAGACAATAGATATTAACGGTTAAAGGAAGAGAAATTTGCAGTTAACAATGTGCTGTTACCTTGGCTTATCATTTTAGATTGTTATCTCATACTTTTTCATTGAAAATAGGACATACCTTTTAATTTCTAATTGTTTGCACTTGACTCCCTATTCGAAACAGCAACAAGAGCCAAAGCAATTGGCGATAAATCGAGTCTATATTCTTTTATTGGGCTTGGAATGCTCTAGAATTCAACTTTATTGAGTGGCTTTTCTTTTAGTCTTGCATGCTTGGAAGTGCGGGCAAGAAATATACTTGCATTTTCCAAACCTGAGGGTCCCAGAGGAGCTTCTTTCAAATAGAAAAGTATTTCTTTTTTCTTAAAAATATAAGTAATATGAAAAGAAAAGTAAGATTTGTTAAAAAATTTGTGAACTATATATTATTTATTAATAAAATTGGACTGTTGTTAATTAGATTTTGTATGACATAATCAATGAGCAACTGGGTACTTGATCTAACATTAATAAAACAAGTATAGATTACATGATAAATATTATTTACAACCTAAACTAATTTATAAATATAAGATTCTTACCTTATATTTCTCTAGTCTAAGGTTTTAGTGATTTATCAAAGTAACCTATTGTACAGATAAAGAGACTATTGAGGAAGGTCCCTATTCTGATTTGTGGATTGCTAAATATTAGGAGATAGATTTGGGTGAACTAAATATGTTATCTTGTATCATGTTTTTTTATTTGTGATTAATTCTAGATTTGTCATGTTATAATATGAAGTCAAGATCAAGTAGTAATTGATAATTGTCAATTAATTTTCATTAGTTGATATCAGAGTTTGGTTTAACTTCTAATTATGGCTAAGAATTTTGAACAATATTTTAATGCAAAATTCAAAGTAGTGATTCAATGAACCAATACATTTATAGTGTTTGTAATATATTATTCATGTTTTTTGAATTGCATTCTATTACTGCAATTTAAATGCAAAAAAATATACATATTTTGTTTGAATACATGGGTATATTTTTTTCTACTATTCTTGGATACTACAAACTACCATATTTTTGGCTACATATACATATTGATGAGCATATTTGGCTTCCATATTTTATGGTAAATTTATATAAATTTTGGGTATTAGTTCTAGGTGATATAGAGATTTTGTTTATGATGTATTGGGTTGTTTTTATGATTTCCTACATGAGAACCTATGAACCTAGAAGTTACTTAGATTTTTAAAACCATTAAAACCATAACCCTTTAAAAGATTACATATAATATTTAGAAGCAGAACATTGAAACTCAAAAAAATCTTTACAAGCCGCATTCATACTATATTTATAGGAAGCTATGGAACATCGCAGTTTTAGAATGGTATTAAAATAGATAATGATGATTAAAAAAAGTTCCAATGATTTTCTAGAACCACATTTGAAATGGTGATTTGAATTTTCTATAAAACTAAAATGGTCTCAATCTTAAAGGAGATGAGTTTGGTTGGTTATAAAGCCATGTTTTTAGAGGTAGTTTTAAAGGGTAGATATCATAGAAATTTAAGGAGTAATTCACAATTTTAAGTGAAATTTTAGGAAAAATATTTGAAATTTCAAAACTAATGCCATTTAGTCCAAATTTATGAGTGGGATTTGTTGTAAACAAGATTGCTAGTAGTTTTGTTAAAACAACACAAGAAAAGTGCCGAAATCCCATATGGAAGTCATTGGTCTGGGCAAGTTTACTTGGGAGAATTTTAAAAATCAAAACCAAGTTTTTTGAAGTGTTTTTTGGGATAAAAATTATTAGGACAATTAATGTATGGATTGTGCCATAAAATTAAGCAAAAATCTTGAAAAATTCACTTGAAAATCATGAAAAATAAAACCAAATTGTTTTAGGTCGTGAACTGGGTCAAAGGACCCGATTGTAAGACCCATCAAGCAATAGGGATAAACAGTGCAATGCCCATGCACATATGCAATGCATGTAGCACATGTGCTACTATCTCAGCTGAAATTTTGAATGGTGATTACACCATTGTGCCCCACTTTTCAAGCATTTTTTGAAATTTTTTAAATAAAAATATTTTATGATATTTATTACCTAATTTATTTGAAATAATTTTTCGCCAAGAATTTTCCTAGGTAATTCTTATATTATTAGCTACTTGTTATAATTTTTGTAGCATTTATGGACATTATTTGCATAATGTAATAATTTTTGGAGGGTTATTACATTTAATAGGAATTACTATATACTTATATTATGTCATAAAATTTTGTGTAATTATGTACCTACCTTCATGTGATCAATTGCACAGAATTTTCTTCAAAAAAAATTGAAAGGAAAAGTTATTTTTTAAAGGGTTTATATGAGAAAGGCTATATTAGTGATAAAAATACCCTTCGGTATTATATCATTAATATAGAAAGTTAATAATAATATAAGTGCAAGATTGAGTATTTTATTTCTAGAATTTTATACACTTATTGATGTTGAATTTTATGTATATGATATTTAGCTCTTGTATTATGTTATAAAGTTCTAAAATACCTTTTGGTATTAGATTTTATAATATAATATTGTATAAAATTGCATGATTGAAAGGAAAATAAAACCATGATTAAGTGTATAAATGCATTAATAGTTTGATTCATTTTCCTCAACTACTTTACAAACATAATTAGCCTTCATAAAGATGCTGCATGGGTTAAATTATGATGAATGGGCTAAATTTGTAAGATTGTATCTAGCAACTACTAGATTAGACATGGCAAATAATGAACCAAAACCCAAAGTTGAAGCAAATTCACTTGCAAATGTAAAAGTGAAACATGAAAAATGGAAGGAATCCAACATGATTTGTTTGATGATCTTAAAGTATTCTATAAACCTGACTATTAAAAAAGGCATCCTTATAACTGATACCACATATTCAAAGATTTTTTTAGAATCTATGGTAGAAAAATTTAAGAAATTTGATGAAGTATAAAAGGGATACTATCTCTTACTACTTGAAAAGTCTTTCTATGATAGAGTTAATGGAGTTTAAGAGTATATTCTAAAGTTCAATAATTATCATAACAAATTGAAGACTTAAGGACTTCATCTAGATGATGATTATTTTGTCTAAAAAGTATTGGAATCTCTAGCTTCATAATTTGATGTTCAAAAGGCTATTTATCAAACTTAAAAGAGTGAATGGACAGTGAATGACATGATAGTTATTTTAAGTCAAGTAGAAGAGAACATGTAAAAAGGAAAACCCTATGCAATTAATCTAGTGCTCATAATTCTTCTTCTAGATAAGGAGTGAGAGAACACTTTAAGGACAACTGTGAGAAATCTTCAAATAATCAAAATAAAGAGCAAATTGATAATCATTTGAAACTCAAAAAAGCCTAATTTAAAGATAAGTGTTAATTTTGCAAGAAATTTGGGTATAAGAAAATAGATTACTTTAAATTTAAGAAATAGTTGGAGAATAAAAAGAAAAAATTAAAGATATTTGAACAAGAAGCCTACTAGTTAGAGATGATTGTTTTGATTGAGCCTGTACTTAAAAACATTTTCTTCTTTTCCATTAAGAATTTATTTTGTTTATGTTTAATGGATGTTTCATCTATTTTATGAAATTAGATAAACCTTTTGCTTTGGTACATAGCTCACTTATTTTCATATTTATTTGAAGATTATTACTTGAATTTGTCAGAGTTTGAAACTGTCTTTAAATTTCAAATTATTTTCTTTTAAAAAATATTTTAAGATAATGGGAGCTTTTCAAAATGCTCGGATACTAGGAACTAAAGATAGTATATGTCAACTTTATTACTAATGAATTCATTTACTACTTCCTATGATTTGATCTAACACAAAGTAGATATATATATATATGTCTAACATTCATTTTAAAAAGGGATGTTAAATAGAGTGGGTACCAGGTAAGATTGATAGTCAAGAACTACATTTGATTAAGAGATGTAAACTGTAAAGACTTTCCTCTTTAGACATGTTCAAAACTCACTTATGGCTTAAAGTAGTTTATTTTAATGGGAGTGATGTTAACTAAGAGGAAAGTATAGTTTTGTAACTTGACAAAATAATGTACAATATATATGAGATAGACATAAATTAGAAGAGTAAAACATATCAAAATATATAAGTATTTTGATAATTCTGGATTTGTATGATGTGGATGCACATGTTAATTAAGATAAAGCAATTTAATCAAACCTAGCTAAAGGCTTAGGAGTAAAGTGTGATAGGCCTAATATTGTTTATGTGGTAGGCCTATCATACACAGGTCCTAAGGATTCTTAGCCTATCTCATTTTGATACCAAAAAGGTCCAATATGTTGGTGTGCTCTCCTATTTATTAATTTGAAAAGATCAAAATCTATTAGGCCTAAGTGTTTTACAAAGTACTAAGAGTTGTCCTATATGCATTAATTGCATGTAACCTATTATTTTAGGATAGTGGTTTTGGATTGCAAACCCTCTAGCATCTAAGTGGTACAATTAATTTCACACTAACCTATAGAAGATCGAGAAATCTTATATGTATAGGTTATTTAGACTTACTTTATTAGTTGTTCCAATAATCATAAAATTGTGACTAGACATGTGTTAGGAGGTATTGTATCATGGAATTATTGTGCAATTAATTGCAATGAGCTCTATTAAAGGGAGGGACATGTCTTGTGGGATAATTTTCCTTATCAAGCTAGAAAGATTAAGGGTTTTTCTAGGCCTAACTAAATTTATGTCGTGACAATACTATTACCAAGTCATTCTCTCTTAGCATTGACAAATTTGCCCTTGTAAAGGACTTCAAACTGAAATACATGTTAGTGATAGAGAGAAAATACACGAGTATATTACTTATTTTTAATAAATTGTATGCTCATGGGTTTATTAACCAAAAGGCTTAGGGTTAAATATAAAAGCATTTTCATGTGAATAATGTAAACTTGCTAAGCCTTTTCCAATGTCTTGGGTTAGTAGGAGTTTTGTTGATATAAGCTTATTGATATCTTATGACATATTTAAAGGAAATACTCATAATGAGATATTTATGTTATCATCATGTATTTTGTGCACATTCTAGGGTATGACATGTAATTAGAGATATTTAAATCCTATCTCATAATTGTTAAAAATTTATTCTTATCATACATTTTAGATAAATGTTAGGACCCATTATGTATAAATTTTCATGCAATCATATAAAGTTATATAAGTCTTATTCTATACATAATAATATTATTGGCCAACGAGGTATAGGTGTCTGGTATGTGTTATTGCTAATGTCCATTCGGATATAACATTTATGTTATTAGATACCTGAGGTTGCAATTGGACCAATGAGTGTAAAAATTACCATTTCTATGTTAATATTAATCCGATTGTGGCCACATTAATAAATTATATATATCGAAGTGAGAGATTGTTAAATAATTTATAAACTATACATAATTTATTAATAAATTAGATTATTATTAATTAGGTCCTATGTAACATAATTAATAGGTGATTGGGTACTTAGCTCAATAATAAGGATGATAATTTTTGACATGATATAATAACTTAACATAAACATGATATATTTATTTAAGTTCATATTGACACATTAATTCACTTAAGAATTTATTTTGAATTTTTAAAAATTTTATTTAAAAAATAATTAATAATTTAATTATAAATAAGTATATATAATAAAGATATAAATTTTTATTTTAATAAAATGATAATAAAAGCTTAAAATAATATTTTATTAATAATTAAAAATATTTTTTGTAAAAATAACAAGAAATTGAATTTAATAAATAATTTTATAATATACTTTTTATTAATTAAAATTATTAAACAAGTTAGAGAATGACATGTTTTAACATATTTAATAAATAAATTTGACTCGAATGACATGAATTATTATCTCTACCTAACACTAATAAAATAAGTATAAATCCTATGATGGATAGAATTCACAACTTAAATCAATTTTTAAATTTATGGTCCCCACTTCACACTTTTTAATTTAAGGTTTTAGTGTTTTATCAAACTAATTTATTATGCAAATAAAGAACCTGTTGAAGGAGGTAATTTCCTGTTCTAACTTATTGCTTGCCGAATACTTTATCATCTTTGGCTGGCCCCCCAGATTCCAACTGCTTCCATGTATTTCCCACGGGAATAGGGTCTCAAATGAAAGAAATTCTAGCGTAGTTTTATAGTTTTAATTATTAGTGGAAACTTGACTCTGGTTGATTAATTAATGCGTTCGTCTTTCTTACTGTTCTCGCTTTTTCTTTTGTTATCATTGAGTGGGTATGAATTACAAGGACATTGTTGTACATTTTTAAATTAAAAACAAACCCCAAAATCTTAGACTAAATAGAAGTAAACATTACGAAGCCTTCGTCAAAAAGTAAAGGTACTAGTTGTAGCTTACAATGCAACTAGGCAATAGAGTCCCTCTAGTTTCTTAAATTTGCTTCAATAAAAATAAATTTAATTCTATTATAATATTAAAATTTCAATATTATTATTGTTGGTAAATATAAAAGAAATATAAATCAAATTCATATATACCATAATATCAGAAGTACCCAACAAAAAATTTAAAATCTAATATTTATTTTTATTAATCGTATTGACAATCACTTGAAAAGATGATTTTATTTATAATTTAAATTTCTTTTCTATTATACAAAGAGAGAGAGAGAGAAATTTTAAAAAATATTTTATAATATTTTGTTAACCAACCCTACAATTACTTTTTTTTTTATTTATAAGTATTTTATTGGTTGAGGTATGAATCGAGTTATAAATTCATTTTAAATTATTCAAATTCATGATCCAACAATTATTTATTAAAATATTAGTGTAATCTAAAGTAATAATATGACATGTAACATTTATGTTACATGCAAGAAGTGTTCAAGGGACACCCATATTGCTTATGGTGGACGTGTGCCCACACTCAAATTGGAACTTTCAATAGAGATGGATGTATGCATTATGACAATTGATTATGGCCCCATTCAATTATAAAAACACACTTCATTAAACTCAAAAGTTCATTAATAAACAAGTCCAATGAACATTTAGTAAGTCCATAAATATTTGATAAGCCCAAATGGACCCCACCCTCTAAAAGAACGCATTCACTTATCAACAAGTCCAATAAACATTTAATAAGTCGATTGTATAAATTTGCGTAAAAAGCGGATTGTAAACCATTGTTTACCACTTAAATTTAAAACGGCTCAAACTTCAAATACTTCAAGGATTTATAATAAAACCCTTAATCTGTTAATCCCTTCTTTCTCAAGCAAACATATTTTGCCACATTTTCATGAAATCCAAATCCGTAGAGATAATATAGAATGCACCAGTAAAAATAGTAGACGTTTGCGAGCTGCCAAAGGATGCGTGAGAAGATGGGCTTTTCATATTATACCTCGTTTTGAGCACAAATTTAAACAGAATATCCACGTGGATAGAAACTCATACGGTCATGTGTCAGCCAAGGGGCAATTGACCATTTTTTCCCCCTATTTTTCTATCATTCCAACCACTCATCTTTAGCCAGCCAAATGTCATAAAAGCCCATTAATCAGGAGAAGAAAGATCGAGTTAGTTAATTAGAGAAATCAAATAGAAAAATAATAATAAAGGGTTTATTTCGATACAACTCTCAAAAATAATTGTATTTATGCAGCTTCTTACAAGTGTTGTGAACATTTTTTTATAAAACTCACAATATTTTATAAAAAATATAGAATTTTTATATGATATAAGCTACAAAGAATGTAACTATTTATATATAATTTTTAATCTTTTATAACTTCTCATAATTTTATCTATAAATTTTGTAAAATAAAATAATAATATTGCAATACGAGAATTTGAAAAGTTATTACGAAATCTTACGAAAAAAATTATAAATTTTATATAAAATATCATATATTTTATAAAAAATCACATAAAATTTATAATAATCATATTGATCGTTTCTATCGAAGTACCCAAAAAAATAATAATCAAAGAATTTAGAAATGCAGAAGAAGAAAAAAATGCAGTCTCAGTGTCTCAATTCAAAAGCCCTGCTGGAACACAAATAAAATTTGACCCTTCGCGCTGTGAACCTATGATGACGTCAGTTCGCCTGCGTAATTGTAAACCGGACTTCTTTGTAAGAGTTATTTGAAATATTTATATCATAATCTTAGTTTTTCATTGCTTATAGAGGGAAGAGAATATAGATAAATTAATGCTTATAATTTATAATTTTATAAATATTTGACATCCGTAGAAGAGGACTTTCAAATAATTATTAAGTGTCCAAGAGAATTCCTCCTTTAATAGTTTTTCTATGTCTTAACAATGAGTTTTGACTTTTATTATAGGTAATGAATTCCTTCTATCTAGGATCTATATTTATTTTATCAATGTTTGGCTCAAGTATCAAATTACCCATTAATTATATTACACAGAACCTAATTAACAATAACCTTTTTGATTAATAAATAATGCATAGTACACAAAAAATTATTAACAATCTCCCACTTAGTTATAAATTATTTATGAATAATGGCTACAAAAAATATTAATATCAATACAAGAATGATACTTTTATACTAGAGGTGGCAAATGGATGGATTAGGATGGATATGGATTGAGTCAAAAGTGAATGGGTCATTATTGATCCATTTATCCATTTATAACCTAATGTAAAATTTTAAATAGGTTATGGATGACCCATGACCCTTGGATATATGATTAACCTAACCCATTCATTTATCTATCAAATTATTATTATTTTATATTTTATCATTTTTATTAATATTATTTTTTACCACTATTTTATATTTATTAGTATTATTATGCTATCAAAATTTTATTCTTTATTTTTATTTATTTTTTAAAATTATAGTTTTTATCTCATTTTTTAATATTAATTTTTAAAAATTATTTTAATATAAAAAATACTGCTTAATCTAAATTCCAAGGAAAACAACAACTACGAAAACTTCACTGGCCTTGCTACAGCACTCCGAAGGGTTCCAAACCCAGGATGACGTGGCCCCATAAAAGCCGTCAGATGAGATTTTTTAATCTCATCCAACGACCTAGGACGTGTCACATCACCCCAGTTTGGAACTCCTCGGGGTGCCGTAGAATTTCCCAAACTTCACTATTAGTCCCATAAAACTGTTTTCCCAAATTACCAACGGATGAGATATATGTGTATCCAATTAAGACCTGATCGCAACAAGAACTTAGAAAACCTCATCAGTGATATAAAAAAAATTAAGAGAGTATTTTTTATATGTTTTTATTTTTATTTCAAAAAGTTGTATTTGTTCATTAATGGATTTTGGATTTAATGGAAATAAAGAATAAATAGTGTTCAGTCAAACAAATAAGAAATTTTTTTATTTAATTCTAAAATTGTTATAAAAAATTAAAACAATTAAAAAATTATTTTTATTACAAAATTAGAATTATAATTTTTAAAAATAAATTATAAAAATAATTTGTTAAAAAATTATGATACCAATGATATATATGATAATAAAGGAAAATAATATTCTCTCCAAAATGGAGGATATTACTTTTCACTGCATTCATTGTGTTTAATATTGAATAAATAGTATTTTTATTATTTTAATATTTTTAAAACTTATTTAATTTAAAATAAACATTACAATAAAATTGAAAAAATTTAAAATTATGAATTGTATGTATTCTTTTACAATAATAAATTATACTTTTAAAATTACATATATATTAACAATCATATTTCAATTTGTAAATTATCATCTAAAAAATAAAAATTAACTTTATTGGTGTGTTAATATTTACAATGTATAGCCATGAATCCGACATATAATTTTACAGTATATTACATGTGACACGTAATATTATAAAATTTTTAATTTGAAAATTAAAAAAGATAATTTTGTAATTATTTTTAAGTTTTAAAAGTAAAAATAATAAATTGTTATAGATTTTGGTATAAAAGACCGGACTTGATTTTACTTTTTTATAAAAGAAATTAATGTTGTCATGTATATAATAATATTATAATATTTTATTTCAAATAATTAATTTTAAATATATTTAAATTATATAAATTTTTTAAAAATATTTTATTATAATATTTTCTTTATTTTATAATATTAATTTATACAGTATACAAATGTATCTCTTATAGGTATAAATGAATAAATGGTTATCCATGAGTTAACCCAATATGACTTTTATTTTAATGGGTCAATAATGACCTAACTCATATTTATCCTAAAGTTAAAATGGATGAATATGGATAGGTAAAAATAAAGATGGATATGGATGGATAAATGAATATGGATCAAGATTGTTAGGTCTATTTTATACCCATTGATTCAATTGACATTTTAGATATCTAATAACATAAGATAGTATATCTGAAAGGATATTAGCATCAAAACATATTAAACACCCACAATTGTTGACCAACACAACATGTGTAAAATAAAATTTACACAACTTAGTGTAACTATGTGTAAATCTACATACAATAGGTTTTGGCATCCACCTAAGATGCCTTACAAATATCAATAACATAAGCATAATAATGGAACAAGGTTTAAATGTTTCCATAAATATATCATAACTAAAATGTGTACAAATATGACAACATAAAATTTTATTCATAAATCTGAAGAAAAACATATCATAAATGATGTCATATACATCAATTTCCACCGACTCAAAACATTAATGGGCTTTATGCTAACCCATATAGTTTACATGTTCAACAAAAGTTCTTATTGCTAAGCCCTTGGTCAGTAAATCCATGAGCATATAATCTATGCAAATGTGCTCAATAGTAATAATATGCTTGTGTACCTTTTTTCTCACATAGTGGTATTTCATATCAAAATATTTCAAACCAGTAGAATTTTTGTCATTGAAAGAGAAGCTCACCGTAGCAAAGTTGTTGTAGAAGATGGTTAAGGACTTGGCAATACTTTTCAAAAGATAGAACTCAAAAAGATAATTCTTTAACCATATAACTTGACGAGAAGCTTTATAATATGTAACATACTAGCTTTTATGGTGGAGGTAGTAACAATTAACTACTTGATGCTTTTCTATGACACAATACCTCTAACCTTCATGAAGATATACTTAGATGTAAACTTTGAATCATTTGGACAACCAGTATAGTCTAAGTCTAAATAGCTTATAATATCGAGATCTTTCAATCTTTTATAGGTCAACATGAATGTCCTTCATATCCTATAAGTAACTTAGAACTCTCTTTGTGGTAGTTTAGTGCCTTTAATTTGGATTACTTAGGTATCCCCTAAGTACACTTGTAGCAAATACAATATCAAATCATGTACATACTTAAGCAAACATTACGCTACCTACAATTGATGCATATAGGACCTTTTCCATTTTCCTTTTCTTCATTGATTTAAGGACTTTAAACTTTTATGAATACTTCACCCTTTTAAATAGGTGAAGTAGCTTGAGAGAAAATAAACATATTAAATCTTCTTAAAATTTTCTCGATATATAATTTTTAAGACAAGCCAAGAATACCCTAGACTCTATCATGAAGAATCTCAATGCCTAAATCAAATTAGGCATTTCCTAGGTATTTCATTTTAAATTAATGTGATAGCCATTGCTTGGTCTCAATCAGCAAGTTCAAGTTATTACTCATAAGGAGGATGTCATCCACGTATAGGACTCGAATTTCAAATTTGCTAGCATTATACATCATAAAAATGCATTGGTTCGTATTATTCTTCCTAAATTTGAAAGAGGTAATTATCTTATGAAACCCGAGATACCATTGCTAAGAACCTTATTTTAAACTATATATAGATTTTTTTTCAATTTACACACCAAGTGCTTTTTATCCTTCTCTCAAAATCCATCTGACTACTTCATGTATACAATTTCAAATGGATCACTATTTAAGAATGTTGTTTCCATATCCATCCAGTGCACCTCTGGATCAAAGTAAACAATAAGAGTTATGACAATTCTAAAAGAATCTTTTTTTTATACTAGTGATAAAGTTTTTTTTATAATACATTCCTTCTCTTTAAGTGTAATCTTTAGCTATAAATCTAGTTTTATATCTCTCAATTTGCCCATGAGCATCTTACTTAATCTTGAAGATCCATCTACATTTGACCGGCTCGCAATTTGCAGGTAATTCCACCAAATCCCACACTTATTTTTTATCCCTTAAAACTAGTTTATTCCCCATTGCAGTGATCCAATAAGGAGAATTAGAAATAGACATTGGCTGAGAGAATGTAACAACATCAGTATCTTTATTCAAACCATAACCATGTTCCTGTAAATACGTCATGTAATCATTCAATATTGTCAATTTATGCTTTTTAAGTAATCTCCTTGAAAAAACTTCTATATCAAACTCCTCATTTTCCTCCAAAGGCTATAATATATCATGTTATGGAAGACTAGATGATGAAGAACTAGTAGATTAAGATACTTAAGGTGGTTTTTTATTCCTACTATCCAATTCATCCCTAAAATAAATGGCTTTATCAAATTCAATAACCTAACTAGTGTGAGTCAAACATGGAATCTACTGCCTCTAGAGCCAATGCAATAATAACAAAAAACCTAGATATTGTTTTACAATTAAGTTTCCTAGTAATAGGAATGTACAACTTCACTTCCACTCTACAACAATAAACATGGAAATGACTTAGAGTTAGTTTCTTACAATTCAATAGTTCATATAGAGTCATGGTACAAATTTACTTAGTACCTAATTTAGTATATAGCTTGCAATCTTCACTGTTTCTCCCTATAAGAAGTCTAAAAGCATAGAATAGGAAAGCGTATATCTAACCATATCAAGAAGTGTTCTATTTCTCCTTTTGACTTTCCTATTCTATTTTGGTGTACTAGGTATAGTGTAGTTAGGCTCAATGCCATACTTCTACATGCACTTGGCAAAAAAACCTAGGTTCTTCCCAATCTTATCATACTATCATAGTACTCACTTCCTCAATCTAAATTAACACATTTGATTTTCTTGTTATATTTAAGCTCAATTGCTACCTTGAATACATCTAAGGATTCTGACTTTTTCCAAAGTAACTCAATCCATCTGAACCATAAATAGTCATAAATGAAAGTGATGAAATATCTCTGACCTCCATTATTACAAGTGTAATAGGATCACAAATGCTAGTATAAATAAGTTCTAGCACCTCTTGTCTTTAAACACTCTTTTCTTTTCTAGCTTTGGCAATGAGTTTCCTTTTAATACAATTTACACAAGTATCTAGATTAAAAAAGTCAAGACTATGTAAAGCACCCTATTTGATCAACCTTTATATCCAACCCTTAGAATTGTGACCTAGATGCTTGTGCCATAGCATGGAGTAGTTTTTTTCAATTCTATTTTTTTTCTTCCTTATAACTGTATTAATAATGTTGAGGGAACTTAAATCCAGATTGATCCTATATAATCCATCTATCAGTTCATAAGTGCCTATTATCATTATGCCTTGGAATAAATTCACTCTCTTATCTCTAAAATTACAAGAGTACCCTTGAATATTCAATACTATAACTTATATCAGTTTCCTTCTCATAAAAAGCATAAAGACAACATCTTTTAGTACTAGTTTATATCTAGTAGACAATCGTAAAGATACATTTCTAATTAAGTTTACTCCTATTTTCTTATCATTTCCTACATTGACAATTAATTCACCATTATTTAATTTTCTAGAATTTTTCAATGATTGGGAAAAATTGGTAATGTGAATTGTGGAATTAGTATTTAGCCACCATATATTTGATAGCACATCTACCAAATTGGATTCAAAACAAGCATTGGTCCAATCCTCTTTTATTGCCCCATTTAGCAACTTATCAAAGTTTTGTTGCATAACGACTAAGGAAAAACATATCAACCATTAATGCATGTACAACATACTCATGCTAATTTTTTCTCATGAAGTTTAAATATGCAACCTCATATAGCATCATGTTATAAAATTAAATATCAAAGGGCATTTTAAACTTTACAACATAATACAAGAATCAAATATCACACTTCTAAAAACTAGTACTAAAAGGTATTTAAGTATTTTATTAGATGCATAAGACTTAATTCTATACTTACATTATAGCTAACAAACTGTATCAATAATACAATACTAAAAGGCATTTAATATCATTAACAAAACTCTCCTTCTTAAAATGATTTTTCCTATCAAAATCCAATAAAAAAAACCCATGCAATTAGCCTTACTAAGATGGGTATGCAATTGTACAAATTTTTCAAGGCAAAATGCAACTAATTTGTAATTTTCATTTAACAAGACAATATTTCAAAAATTATTAAAATATACAAATGATGTCTAAAAATTTCATAAAAATTCCAAATCATTGAAATATATTAGAAAACACATAGGAAAAATATGGGCTTAAAATAAGTCATTTTGAATATTGAAATTTTTATTCCAAAAAAATTAAAAAAAAAGTCCAATAAAAAGTAAGCATAGCAGTACTTTCACTACTTAAGCCGCTACTAGCAGGGTGGTATGTAGCCTTCATGTGTTAGTTTCATGACTAGGCAAAGTGTGTCCAATGCCACGAGCCATCTTCGTTACCCAAGTTATAGAGTATTGGATTGAACCTGACCTAGGTTGACCCAAACTACAACTTGGCAAATTTATCACCCAAAAATCATGATTTTCAATGTATTTTTCACCTAGAATTTTCTCTTTATCCAAATCCTACCTAACTTAATATCAAGTTTCCTTAAAAGCATATTATCATAAGGAGTTTCAAAAAAATTTCAAACCTTCAATAATGGTTATAGAGTTTCCTATATTTTAGAAAGCAATATCTTCAAATTTCCTAGGTTTCAGGATCACCATCGTCCATTGTGTAACAATAAGAGTTACTTTATGATGTCTTATGCAATTAAACAATCTTCAACTATAATCGAAATGTTTAATGTGGTTCCAACAAAACACCTAATTTTGTTAAACTAATGTTTCTGGGTTTTATTTTCTTATAATGTCTCATGCTCCCATAATTATGTAATTTCTACAATTCTAGAAAATGCCAAAAATGCATCCAAATCCTAGCATTGCAAATGATTTTTACAGCTAAAACGAAGGGGAAAAAAAAACATAGCCATCAACATCCACATCATTATTTTTTTGAAAAATAACATGCTTAGGAAGAACAAAATACAAATAGTAATATGTAATATCCCAATTTATTTAAAGTTTTATAAATTTTAATGTTTATGAAAGTTTATTTATGTAATTAATTTTGAATTTTATTCTTTGATATTAGAACTCCATTTAATTGGCAGAGTTAGTTTAATATTTGTTTAATTTTTTTTTCAATAAGAATTTCTTTGCAAGTTAGAAATATTTTGCTATTAAAGGCATAAAGAATTATAAAAAAAATTATTTGTTGGCATTGGGTAAATTATTTTGGAAAATATGGAAATTTTCACAAGTTGAGAAATAAATTTTTGTGATTATAGGTTAAAGGATTTATGGAACTATTTGTTTGTGTTTTATGAATTATTTTGGGAATTGAAAAATATTAAAATAATTATTATGAGATTTAAGAATTTATTAGAAAAACATATTTATAGGCGAGAGGGGAGAATGGAAATTACATAGAATGGAATTTTAGATAAAATAAATGTTACAAAAATTGAGCTTTAAAAATAAATGAGTGGGTAGGATGAAATCTCCATTGAATAGAAGGTTGAGATTGGAAAGAGAATAAGCTTACTATCAGGTGAGAAACATGGAACCATATCTTTTAGCTGTTGCTTTTTTCTTTATTTGTTTTTCGCATTTCCTTTTTCCCACCAGCATTTTCCCGAAACTCCTTCTGTCTTCCCACATGCTACCGCCACATTCTCCTTCCCTTTATTTTTATTTGTCTTTTTCAGGTCTCCCTCACCATTTTCCTGTTAGCACCGACCTTCCCCTCCTTTTTATTAATTTCGGTTCCCTTCTCTTTCAACTTTCATCATCGCTCTCTTTCTCTCTCACGGCTGTTTTCCTCTCTTCTCCCTCTCTTCTTCTGCGCCTCCAAACTGCCGTATGTTTGGCTTGAGGCCGTTCGCCTTCATGGGAATATCGTGGCTGGTCTTTAGCATCTCGCCGTAGCTCCTCCATGTGTGTGAATCCCCAAGCAAACTGACGGGAGCTGCGGAGCTGAAGAAGTCGTGCTCGTCGGATGTGTGAAATCCAGCCACCTTGTGCTAGCAGAAGTTAGTCTCCGTTGTTTTTCTAACTGCTGTGGCATCTTTTCTCAGCCACCGTAAGTAAGCCATCTTTGGCCTTAAGCCACTTCACGCTGTACCGCACTTTACCAGGAACAAAACAGAGTAGCAGAACAACGGTGAAACAGCATGGAAGCTCTCCTTCTTTCTTTTCTGCCCGGTGTTTTCATCATCTCCTTTCTCCAATTTCCGGCAACTTCCTGAAAGAGAGGGCATCCTTGCTGTGTGCACCTCCTTGCTGGACTACTACTCACTAGCACTGCGGAGAGGAACCCAAGCACAGCAGAAACAGCAACATAGAGCCGATTGACCCTTCCTCTTTACCGACATTTTGGAAAATGAGAGCAAGTCGAACTTGCAACTTGGGTACTTTAGAGTAAACAATATAGCTGAATTCGAGTAGACAAATATATATCTCACAATTATTTTTATTTTAATAAAAAATTAATTTAGATATGATGAATTATATTCTTCCTATTAATAGTATATATTTCATATTCACACTTATGTCTATATTTATATATAAACTCAATTTTTTGGTATAAGAATAGTTAATTATTAAGTGATTGCTAGTTAATTAGAGTGCGTAATGGAAGCATGATAATGTTACTAATGATCATTGGATGTTTATGGTTGAATTGCTTGTCTCTTGTATGCTAGAAATGATAGTGTGATATGTAATTTGAGAATTGAGCTCTCATGTATATATTATCTATACATTCTATTATGGATGGCATTGAAAATTATGTTAAAGTGATGATATTGGAAACTGTGAGTTCCATTGGAATGATACTCTAAACACTGAATGGAAAATTCCTAACTAATAGTTGTGAAAGATATAAGATTGATTTGAAAGTTGGATAGAAAATTTCTAACTAACAATTATGAAAGATATAAGATTGATCTGATGAAAAATTCCTGACTAATAGTTATGAAAGATATAAGATTGATCTGAGAGTCGGATGGAAAATTTCTGGTAAATATTTGAGAAAAGTATACATTTGATTCTAAAATAAAAAGGATGATTACATATACGGTCATTATAACTAAATATGTGATTAGATAGGATATTGGAACTTACTTGTTATTAGATGTCATTGTTTAATATGAATGCAAAGGCATAATGTGACAATAATGATTTGTTTATATTTCGGCCTTAAAGGCTATTTATGAATGTGTTGTCTACCTAGAATGAGTAGTATTTAATATTAAGTTCTAATGGAAAGTTAAGGTTCCTATGATTGTGACATGAGAAACAAAGTTTAAGTGATATATAGGTGAATTCCCATTTCAAGATATGGTTTTACATATTTTAGGAAATTAAGAAATGGTTTGCTATTACTTTAACTTGATACTTGATGAGTTTATGATTGTTATATAGAAAATTGATCACCTGCAAGATAGTGGTAGTTATATACTCATTGAGTTCTTATAACTCACTCTATTGTATTTTCAATGTTTTAAAGCTTTGGTGAGCATATTTAAGCTTATTGCATCCATGGAGAAACAAGATTGCCTTACTATAAGATTTGATAGTTGAGACTAAAATCAGCCATTAAATAGGGTTTTAATGAATTAAATGATATGATGAATTGATTGTATGTGTATAAGTGTGAAATTGTATTGTTCTGTGTCTATATTGAATACTGTCGTATCGGGAATCAAATAGGTTTTGAATAAAAAGGTGTGTGGTTCTTGAAAAGTATCTAAAAATAAAAGAGACTTTGTTATTATTATTTTTTTGCAAATATTTGAAAGAAAATTGCAAGTTCCCTTGGAATTTGAAAACTTCTGTTAGATAGAAAGAGTAAAAAATAGTTAAGGCTTGTGAAAACTGGTAACAGGATTCATGCCGATCATGATCAAGAGTTTTGACATAATACCTATGGAGGAATTGCTAGGTGTCTGTAGGAAAAATTAACTTTTTCCATGATGAAAAAAGTTATCAACAAGGATTCATAGCAAAACCTCAATTGCCAATGCAAGTCATACAACATAGACTCAAAATCACACATATATACATGTAATTAAAAAATAATATTTAATCATTGGCATAATTTCTATAAGAAGGCCAACAATATCTATTCAAATTTTCTTCAAAATTAACCATAATTAAAAGCCACAATCAAGCTCCGATATTAATTGTAAAAGTTATTTGAAATATTTATACCATAATCTTGGCTTTTGATTGTAGTATGATAGAGAAGAGAGAGTATAGATAAATTAATTCCTATAATTTATAATTTTGTAAATATCTAACATCTATAGAGCAAGCCTTCTCAATAATTATTAAATGTCCAGAAGAATCCCTTCTTTAGTAGTCTCTTTATCTTTCAATAGCAAGTTTTGACCAATAAAGCACAAAAATCTAGACCAAAGAGAAATGAAGTAAAGATCCTATATTAATAAGCCAATTCAGGTTATGATCCAATCCATTATAGAATTCATACTCGTTATATTAGTGTTTGAGCATAAATACTCAATTGCCTATAAGTTATGTCATATAAGGCCTAATTAGCAATAACCTTCTCTATTAACAAATAATGTATAGTCCACAAAAGATTATTAATAATCTTTTGTAAGAATTTTAATTTAAGTTATGGATTTAATTTTATACCTTTTCAAAATATATTCTTGTCTGCTCTTTCTTTACACATAGTTGTGGAAATTGGATTTTTACCAACTTGCTTGAACAATTTTTATGATTGAGTTTCAATACAAACTTTTTATGTTCTTAGGAACATGGATCTTTAGTTTTTTACCTTGTTATACTTCTTTAGGGGACTTTTAGGGGGGTTTTGGTTATAAACAACAAAGTTATTAGGGATGGATAATGAGAAAATATTTTGTAAGTTTGGTCAATTTGTTTATTTGTCTATTTTGTTTATAATTAAAATGCAACCTACTCGTAGGCTTACCCTACACATTCATAGGTAGAGGGCACTTTGCATCCTCATCCCTATTTTGAATATGAGCTTATATGGTCTAATTTGTATAGGCCTAGGTTCATGTATGCTTATTCTATCCCTTTTAAATGTTTATTATGAATCAAAACCTCCATCTGAAGCAAAGCTACATAACCACAAGTGAAAAATACCTTAAGTCATTAGGAATTATTACTTAAGGTGTTCTAAATCATGTTGTAATAAATATAGATGGTTTAAATTTGTTTTTTCAACTAATATTCTTAGTATTACAAATTTACCATTTAATGTCAATTTATCAATGTCAGTTAAAGTGAAAATTAACATATATAATGGCACAATAACATTTTTTAAAATAAATGCGACTTACCATATTGATTAATATAATAAAATGACATTAGAAAGATTATTTTCTAATAGGAGATGAAGGATTTGTCTAAAGAAAACTTAAGACAATAGTCATTATTTACAATTGACATTTACTTTTACTTATACATCGATTTTTAAATACCGGTCATCTAAAGGAATATTAAATATTGAATATGTGTAATAATAGATGTCAATTATACATTACATTGATGTTTAAAGGAATATCATTAACCAATTAATTGTATTTGTGGAATATTAGAATATTGGGAACTATAAAAATTATTCGTATTTCAATAGTATACTCATTTGAAATGTACTATCATTATTAACTGACATCAAAATCTATGTTACTCTACCTATGAATTTTTCTTGCACTCTTTTTTATGTTTAGGTTGAATTTGAGCACAACTTACTTGTTCTTTGGAAATACTTCAAATTTATTAGAAGCACCCCATTCATGGTTCTAATGTTTCTTGCTTTCAAATAGCATGAGGCATTAGAAAGAGTCCTGAATGAGTGAAATAAGAGATATTGGAGTCTAGATTGAATACTTCCACAAATTTGAAGAATTTATAAATACGGTTTAGTTGTCCTCACATTCCATCCCTTTATTACAAGGAATGGATAGATTATATCTATAAAAATTGATAGAGTACCTCAACATGAAGAAAACAAAGCAAGTCACTTTAATAAACAAGAATTTGCAACAAGAATTTTAATCTTTTCAATATAAGGTATGAGTGTCTATATTGTAAACTATATCAATGATGTATTGTAATTCTTATGTTGTTTGCTATTTTATGGAAAACATATAGTGTACCAAATGATTAATTGTAATATTCTTATATAATATTTTCTAGTTAATATTGATAATGTTATTATAAAAATGATTTATAATTAGTATTTATTGTTAGGAAAATGTCAAGATAGAGAAAGTTAATAATTGCTCAAAATTAATATTTATTATTAGAAAAATATTAGAATGCATAAGTTCAATTAAAAAAATAAAAAAGAATAAATTATGTTGGTCATTTACTCAAAATTGATGTGGGTTTAAAAAATTGAAGGGAAAGATGAAGAGTTGAATCAAAAATAAAAAAAAGTAATAAACCATGTCATTTTTTTAACGTACATATAAAAGTATAACACTAACCACCTAACTTATAATAAATGGTAAGCATTTACTGAGGATAATATTTACAAGATAGGAAATAGCCAAAACTTATGACTTTATCCTTTTGAACTCAGTTAAATTAATGACTTAACGGCAAAACTGAGATGTAGAAGCTTTACATGTTAGTTTTCTTTTAACAACTAACATATTATGAAACTCTCTGTCCATATATTTTCTTTTCACATTATCTTTTATAGTAACATAAGAGGATGACATATCTATTCTTGCTATACATTTAGAAAATTTTCAAATTTTATGGTCATAAACAACCCCATCAAACTATAGTTAAATTTTACATTCAAGTAGGTGGTTAAGACAAAAAGATATCTATAGTTTGATGCAATTGCCATAATCATAAGATTTGAAATATTTTTAATTATATAGTACTAATGGTATGTGTCATCCTTATATTCGTCTTCATATTTCACTCAGTACTTTAAGAAACAAATTACTAGTATTTCTAAAATCTAGTGAAGTACTTTAGAACACAAGTTGCAACAAGGATTTTAATTTAAGGTTACATAGCAATTTTGTTGCATACTTTAGTGATTTTAGTTTTTAATTTTTATTAAATGTCAAAATATAAAAAGTTAGTAATGTTGTTTAAGAAAATGATTCCTATTATTAGGCAAATGTCAATACCAATGCAAAAATTGTATCTAAAAAAATAAGGCAAAACTAAGTCATTTTTAATCTATTATTTATTAAAAATTGACCTAGCTTGGATAATGCAAATACCACATCAATTCTTTTGACAAACTAACATCTAAACGTATTCTAAAAATGACAATGATAAGGTGTAAAAGTTTTATCAGGAAATAAAGAGTTAGATTAGAAAATTGGTATACATTTAATGTGTAATAAATACTAAGCATTTACAAATATAGTATATTGGAAAACTACCAAAACTTACTACATTTCAAAGTATCTCAACAATCAATTTTGTTTAATAAATGGATGGTTGAAGTCTTACATGTTGCTTATAAATTTCATTCATACTACCTAATTGAAACATGCATTATCATGGAAAAACTGATAAGAAATTGTAATAGGAAGAAGTACAATACCCATTTTTGCATTGGAATGCTTCGCTTTATTATAAAAATGGTATGTTCTTTTTTTTCTCATTATAATTTATCACCATTTTGCAACTATCTATATCTTCCAAAGCTATTTATGTTGTTTATTGTAAATTACAACATTTGGGTTCCTTCTTAAGAAGCATTATGAAAAAATGCAAAGATATGCAAACCAACGAGAAATTGTAGTAAAAAGAACTAGTATGCTCATTCTTATATTGAAAGACTTAATCTTTTAAGTTCATTGTAAGAGTGGTTATATCACTTTTTTTTTCATTATAATTTATTATTAGTTTACAACCATCTGTAGTACCTTTTAAAGTCATTTATGTTGTTCATTAATGTAAATTGAAGCATTTGGATTCCGTCTTATGAATAATGTTAAGAAAATGCAAAAATGTGCAAATTAACAAAAAATTATAATGAAATGCAGTGTGCCCATTTTTTGTATTGGAAGATTTCAGTTCATTGAAAAAATGGATATATTATTTGTTCTTAGTATTATTAGTTTACAATCATTTACATCCTTTGACTAGAATGCCTTAAGTAATATAAAAGAATTACAATAAAGGGTATCCCACTTTCATTTTCATTTGAAGTTGGTTGTATATTATAAATTATAGTTTCTAATTTGTTTCTATTATTCAATAGATATTTTTATTTGTATTTTTTTAATTGTATAAAAAATATCGTAATGTAGACAATTTTAAAGCCACATATTTCACTTAAATTAAGTTGAATTAAAAACAAAATTTATCAGCTTATAAGACAATGTCAGTTCTTTTTCATGCTTAAATTATAAAATTACTCCTTGAAAGATAATGAAAAATTCTAGTAAAAAAAACATGGTTTATAACATTAATTCTTAATTGATAACCGATGTATAAATTTTATAGTAGAATGATGTCATTTTGTAATAAACATTGGGCTTTTATTAACTAATTGACATGGAAACCTAAATCAAAGCACAATTGAAAATAAAAAGAATAAAATCATTATATCATTTATAAATTTCATCTCAAAGTTCTTTGAACCCTAAAATAATTCTTTTTATAGTAAGGTATGCTCACCTTCCAATGTTAAGATAATTTCTTTCAGTTTTATATTTATGCTCACCAATTGTTTTGCAAAAATAAGGATCTATTAATTTGTTACTAAATTTGTGGAGTTATGCACTCATTGGAAAAGCTTATAATATAAAAGTAAGAATTTTTTTAGTTTTTTTTGTTCTTATAAGTTGGTTTTTGGTTCATAATTGACCATATTTTATTATTTTTTATTTTTATACAATTTTTATAGATTTATATAGGTAAGAAAATTGGTTTTATTCATCTTTTTTGATATTTGATGGCATTATCTACTATTTATTTATATGAAATATATAATATTATACATAAAATTTTAACAAATGTTCATTATATTTACAAATATTAAATTTAGGTATACTTTTCTAGAGAGTACTAACATTATATATTGACAAATGAGTATTAGAGAAAAACTTTTATTATTTTTATTTTTTTTGAGTTTTTAAAATTACTAGAATTGGGAGTCTGTAATGTCATTAAAGATATTAAGGATTAGAAGGGACTAGATATTGAGGAATTGCAAGAACAGGTTAATACTAAGAGGAACCAAACATGGAGTAACAATGAATGGGCTAGTTTTAGAGGGTAAGTATGACATACCATGTCAATTATTTAAGAAAGATTGTAATTGAATATATATATATATATATATATATATATATATATATATATATATATATATATATATATATATAGATATATATAACATTGCCTATTTAATAAACAACTAATGTTTAGTATTATAATATACTTTTAAAAGAGAGTTTTTGAATGAAAAAACAACATCATTCTTATAGATATAGAAACCAACACGGAATCATCTAATAGACAATGACACTTGTATATATGTTTGCTCTTAATTGGCATCCATATAGATTGACATTTTTATAGTAGTGTCTTTGTGTTTTTTTAGATTACAAATAATTTTTAAAATAAAGCTACTTCCTAAGCAATAATCATTGTCTCAGTCTTATGAAATCCATGTTCCCGATGATTTGGAAAATTATTCCAAGCAACAATGATTGGAAATGAACTTACAAAATTTTAAAGCAAAGTTTGGATTTGGATTACATTTTAAAATTTCAACTTATCATCAAGGGATTAAGAGAAGACATGAAGAGTATATCTATAAAAGGGTCCTTGTCAACCTCACAATTTGACTTTCCTAAGAGAAAAATAAAATAAACATTTCAAAAAATTTAGGGTATGTTTGTTTTCTATTTTTTAAAAATAATTTTTAATTTTTAATTTTTGAAAATAGAAGAACTTGTTTAGGAATTATTTTCAAAAACTATAACTCTAAATGTATAACTTAAAAATAAAAAAATAGAAATAACTTTTAAATATTTTTTAAACTTTTTGTCTTATTTTGGATGTTAGTTTTACAATTAAATGAAATATTTTCTTATTTGCAACACATATCATATTTTCCTTCAATCCTAAAATAATTTCTAAAACAATAGTTTTTAAGAATGGTTTTTAAAAAATAAAAATATATTCAAACATACCCTTTATCTTTCTTAACCTAATAAGTATGAAAATTAGTTAAAGTATATTATTGAAAAAGATGTTGCATTACTACTACAAAATTGCCATTTAATCTTCGTTGTTTTAGGGTTTGATGTCAGTTTTTACTTGATGTACGTACAAGTGTCATTATAAATATAGTACATTTAATGTCGATTCTCCAATCGACATTGAATATATGTAACAACATTAGTTTATTTATAATATAACCAACATGTAATATTCAATAATTGAAATACGACATCAGGTTTGATTAGTAACCATTGTTGATAATTAATTAAATTTCAATTAAGGCATCAACTTTTTTAAATAAATTGACATTATTTGCATTTTTTTAATCCTTGAAAAGTCTCCTAAATGCCACTAGCCCCAAAGCAATATCCAAGCCTAATTATAGAATCCAACAACTTATATTAATATACAACCTAATTATAGAATCTAGCAACTCATATTGCAAAACAAGCAATAATAACAATATTTAAGTCTTATCTCATCTTTATGGTCAAAATTAACATCTTAAATACAAAAATTGGAAAAAAAATGAAAGTTGATACATTTATTTAGGTCTAAATAATATAAGACATATAATACAATAAAGGTTCAAAAACTAGAAATAATACTTTTAAATGTTAAGAACGAACCTACATTGTCTTCTAACAATGACATGACCACTTCTAGAAATACTTATAAATCCCATTGTGACAAAATAAAGGCATAAAGACATCAAAATTGATAGGTGAAACATTAATATAAAAAGCTTCTATTGGATAGTAATTTCTCACCTAGGTTGAGCCACTAAACTTGGATGGTATTGTATATTGTTCAAATAGCTCATGTTTCATGGCCCTTTCTATAGAAATACTTATTAATTTACTTTTGTAAAAAAGAAATCAACTGCTTTTTCTTCAAAAAAAATAAAAAAACCATATTAACCAAAACCTTAAATAATGACATCAAAAATAAAGAATCCAAGCAAATTAATACAATATATAACTAATAAATGTTCTTAATTAGGTTTTGAGGAGAAATAAACCTTAAAGTTAAGATAAAAATATAGTAAGAGCGAACAAATGGTTGAACTTAAGCCAATATGATCTTCTATGCAAAAAAGTTATAGCAAACTACTTATTTACAAAGAAAAATCAATTGCTTGGTCAACCAATAGGGCATTCTTTGTAATATATATCTACAATTTGGTGCTTAGGGAAAACTTCAAATTTCAACTATCACTTTCATATTCATAAGTTTTAAAGAGAGAAAAATGGTGTCATTTAATATTCTACATCAATTATAAACTAGAACTAACATCTTAAGCCTAATTATAGCTTTACTTTTCCACATTGGTTAATTATAATAATAAAATTGACATGGAATTCTACTTTACAAATTTATTAATGCTATAACTACCTAGAAAAATATTACTATTTTAAAATCAATAGATACAATAATCTTGGAATAAAATTAATTCAATTATACACATGATATGTATTAAAATTTACAATTTAGATATACATCATACACACACACACATATTAAACTGGTATTCAAAACACAACTTACTTTAAGTGAAATTGATAGCATTAAAATTCTTCCATTTTATCATACAATTAAACAAAATAATAACAAATTAAATGTAAATGAAATAAATGAGAAAGAAAATAATTTATTATAAAAATATATTTTTTTATTTTATTTATTTCCATATCACTACATAAATAATAGACTTTTCATTTATAATACATATATGACATCCCTATAAAAATTAAAAGGAAAAGTAGTTATCCTTTATTCATATTTCTTCATATTACTTGATGGCTTTGAAGGTGCATGATTCCATCAATTTTATATTTATTAACCTTGAGGTTCTTGATTGCTTCATTTGTTATAAGTTTTTGAGTATTCTTGTTTTTCAATATGAAAATGGGCATTTTTTTTTGCTCTTTCTCCCTCTTTCTATATATATTGAAGTTCAACAAAGAGCATAGAGAAAACAACATGTTGATTCTAAAATTGAAACACATGAAGCATCAAAGGCTCATAACAAATGAAGTAATCAAGTACCTTTAGGTAATAAATATGAAATTTATGGAATATGAAAACAACTTGTCATCGCTTTGCAAGCCATCATTGCAATTTTCTTGATATTCTTATATGTTCATCTTGACATGAAAGGAAGATTCTTATTTATAGGTGAAGGACAAATTATTAGATGTTGTGTAAATTGTTATAGCTATTGGTACACCTCTAGACATCTTTTTTTTTAATTGATGTAATATTTAAAAATCATGTTAGTTTTTAATAAATAACCAATGTTATTTAAGCTAATTTTTTTTATACAAATACATCCTAATATTTTTCTAACAATGACTTTCACAATAATTATACTAGATCATTAATACAATTTATATCATAATCACTATATAACCCTAAATTAAAATCAATGCAATTTAGAACATAAATGTTTTCATCATATTGAATAAAGATTTAATCAATTTTCCTTATGTTAAGTGCTCTATAAGATTATGCAAATATTAGTCATGCATTCCTTATAGTACCAAGTGAAATATGAGGACAATACACCTATTAATGCTGCACATTTAGAAAATTTTCAAATTTTATTATCATTACAATTGAATTAAACCATAGATATCTTCTTCCACCAAGCTATTTAAAGGAAAAAGATAACTATGGTTTGATGAGATATTTATAATGAAAAAATTCAAAGCTTTTCTAAATATGCAACAAGAATAAGTGTATTGTTCTCTTATTCCACCTAAACAAAGGATGTAGTAAAAGAAAATTTTATAGACAAAATGAAAATTAATATACATTAGTTACTAGATAAAAATCGACATTGTAAATTTTAGTAGTTTCTTGATATACATTACTTCATAAAACTTAGTATTTATTATATGTAGGTAAATATTTATTACAAATTATAGGTCAATAAATATTTACTACAAGTTAGCTACTTATTTGCATACCTTTAGATGTTGGTTGTAATAAAAAAAATGATATTTTGCATTTTTTTTTAAAAAATATAACTTCTGCATCTTGACATTTTTCTAACAATGACTTATATTAAACTGCACTAAATTATTAATACATCCATCCATGCTACATATTCTTATCTTAAAGAATAAACATTTTGTCATTGACACTTATGGAAACATAATGTTTATAATTACAACCATTTTAAAGAAAAATGATAGTAATTGTCTTCATAGCAGAGGATAAAAATGTAGTTCATAGAGGTTAGATTTTTAATCTTACTGCTTTGAACAAAGTGATAGTAGTAGTCCTACTCAAAATAGTTTTTAACTTTCATATCCATGTTAACCATGCATATGTTATCCTTAGTCTCTTGCTACTATGCATTCCATTGCAAACATATTTTATTCTTAGTCCCTTGCTTTCATGTCCATCATAAATTATGGAAACTTGACACAGATTGTGGTTAAAAGAGATTAATAGCCCAAGGTTAGTGACTTGCATCTCAATAGTTGATGACAAAGCAATATCAATCATGTATTATTCTCACATGCCACCTAAATAAAAAATAAAGTGAAAATTTAAATAAAAAAGGAGTGAAAGAGAAATTATAGAATAAGCTCCTAAATGAAAATTGAAGTGAAAGAGAAAAGAAACCAATGACACAATTTTTAGGCAATATGGGAAATTTTATGTTGGTTATTAATTGCTAACTGATGCCTTAAAAAATTTTTTTTTTAATGTTTAGTCCATTAATGTTTTTTTTAGATGTTAGTTGTTTGAAAAATTAACATTGTGAATGTTCATCTCATGAATGTCATAGTGCATTAAATAATTATAGTTTCTAATAGCACTATAAATACAAATATTAATTAGATATAAATAACTATTAAACATCGATTTCTAAGTATAATCCACATCTAAAATATCAATATTTGTAAATATAAATGATAATTGACTATTGACATTCTTTAGATATCAATTTATTATATAATTGTTGTATTAAGTTTTCCTATTTTTAGATTATCCACCTCCTATTGGAAAATAAGGCTTTATAACATTGACTTATTATTCTAATTGATATGGTAAGTTGCAATTAATTTAACAAATATCATTGTACCATTATAAATGTTAATTTTTACTTTATTTGATGTAAATAGAGTGATGTTAAAGGAAAAATCTATAGTAATACATATTACTTCTATTGTTATCTTTTTAAGCTTGATGAAAGCAAACATCAAGGTATCTTTGTTACGGAGGGTTGTACAATTAGAAATGAAAAAGGAATGCCTTTAATTATATTGGAGGTCTAAACAATATTCATAACATTGTTTAGAGAAAATGTCCAGATTTGACGAATTAGAGGAAACACTTTAAACTATTTCAAGAATCCATTTAGTTAGAGGGAAAATTGATTTTTAGAATTCATTTTCTAACTTTCTTCTGTTTGGACATTCAAAAATTTTGATCAATAAAAAAATAAATTTTAGTCAATCAGAAAGTTATATTATTTTTTAGGAAAACAATTTCTCATTTCAAAAAATAGAATTCATTTTTCTTATTACTCAATACATCCATACCTATGTCTAAGCCCAAGCTTTTTGCCTTCTCACTTTGTTATGCAACTACGATCATGAGAAAAATTTATTTTTATTTATCAAATATTTTCATGACAAATGCTCTATTTCTAATTTTATAAAATTTATTTTTATTTATTAAAGTCCAGTGCATATTTTCATGTAATATTCAGTAAAATATTCTCCCTTTCTTTCTTGTAATGGATGCTCTATTATATAATATTTTATAACAATTAATTAAATTAATTATGTGAATCTATGTATAAGATTTTGTAGTATCTTTAATACATATTTTATTATTGGAGATCAATCATCATTAGACTATTGAGCACAAAAAATGATAAAAAATTATAAATTTTTTAAAAAAATACATAAAAATATAATAATTTTGAAGTAAATAATTTTAATTTACTTTGAATAAAATTAATTTTTCTTTGTGCACCAAACACAGTAAAATATTTTTTCTTTATGCACCAAATAACAGCAAATCAATTCATTTTTTAAAAATATATTTTCTTAGAAAAATATTTTCTAAAATTTTTATTTTCCTTTAAACCAAATAGACTTTAAGTATTATGAGAGGATGCTTTGGCCTAATTATTTCTATTGATTGTATTCATTTTCTAAGTATTAACATTCCATGGTCGCAATGTGTCAAAAGAAACTAGAAATAATCAATTAATTTCTCCTATGATTCAAAAGGATATAAATTGTTAACGTAGCTTATATTGAGACTATTGATCTTATTATTAGTGATCTTGGTAATGAATTTTTTTTTATTATTATTGAAGAGTCATCACTAATAGAATATTTCCCAATCATATTTTTCTAACAAAAAAAATCCAAAAAAATGTGAAAATCTATATGCTTTTAAATTTTCAATTAAAAATTCGTTTGAAAATTTTCAATTCTTTTATAAAATTCCATCAAAAATTAACTTCTCATAGAAAAATTCATAAAAAATTAGTTGAAAAATTGATAAAAAAATGCAAAATTTTTACCTATTAGTTTCAATAAATTTTTTTACAAGAATTATTGTGCGATAGATCTTCCAACAAAAAAATCTATCCAAAATTTAAAAAATTGAAAATTTAGACTCAAGAATTATTCCTTGATCAAAAACTAAAATATAGTTTTTTTGGTATTTGATTTGAATTATGTTTTATATATCATATGATTTGAATAGTATAATTTATGGATTGTTTTATTTATTTTATATATTTTATTTCTAAATTTAGATAAATTTATTCAAATTAATAGCATTTTATTATTTATAACAATATTTGGAAAAAAATCAATTTTGATGGCAATTTATTTTTTTTTAAAAAAATTAAAAATATGCCAAAGAATTTTTTTCATTAAATATTCCATTGAAAAATTACTTTTAAAAAATATTATATTGATACTAATAATTAGGACTCATAGGATGGTAGTTTATAAATGCAATCAATGCCTATTTTAATGTTATGGCTTTTTTGAAATTCTTGGAAAACTCAAGACGACGATTTTTTACTTAATTAATGTCATAATATATAACATTTCAAGCTTTCTAGAAAAAATGGGAGAAACTTAAGATGTTAATTTTAGAATTAACTGGTGTCTATTTGAATATAGTGGTATTTTTAAAATTATAATAAAACTTTAGACACTGATTTTTTACTCAACCAATGTCTTAATGTATGATATTTAAAAATTGTTAGAAAATAAGGAAACTTAAAATGTTGGTTAATGTCAATTTTAGAATTAACTAATGTCTATTTGAACATGATGACATTTTTAAAACTATTACAACACTTAAGACGTTGATTTTTTACTTAATCAATATCATAATAATAGCATTTAATGACTGTTGAAAAAAATGAGAAAACTTAATACATTAATTTTAAAATTAATTAACATCTATTTGGATGCAATGATATTTTTAAAATTATTTAGATAATAATTTTTTACTTAACTAACATCATAAGATATGACATTAAAAGGTTCTTCAAAAAATGAGAAAAACTTAATATATTGGTTTTATAATTAACTAATATCTATTTGAATGTAATAACATTTTCAAAATTATTAAGAAATTTAAGATGATATTTTTTTACTTCACTGATGTTAAAATATATAACATTTAAAAATAGCTATTTAAGAAACTTAAAACATTGATTTTAAAATTAACTAACATCTAAAAGTTTTACAAAAGTTTAGTAAGAACCTTAGACACAATTGCATTTTTACCCTATAAATAAAGCATATCTTTTTTTTTTTTATGATTACTCTCACTCTCCCTCTTATTTGTTACCACGCTCTAGCCGCTCAGCAGAATCCTAAACATCTTTTCATCCTCCATCATATATCAGTGAGCTACTAATATTCTTTCAACAAACATTAAGTACAAAGTATATGCCTTATTTCATGCCACTAATTCAAAATATAAGAGTTGTCTTTCTTATTTCTGTTTGTCAAATCTTTATTTCTTCCATTTCCTTAATTTTTTACACAAATTTTTTAAGAGATTTTTATTTGTATTTCCTTTATATAATTTATGAGATTTTTTTCAAGTTTTAGATACTTATTATATATTTGATAAAATATTATAGCATAGTCTGATGTTAGTTGAATAGTGCTGAGAGATGAGAAAAAAATGAAAAAAAAGTCCATGAAAATAGCCTTTTTTCACGATTCCAGAGGGTATAATAAAAAATGCCTTTGCACTTTTGTATGCATGTGGATAAATCTCGAAAAGTCATATGAAATTGATATATAATTTACTCCAAATTGACAACCATCCTTGAAGTTATGGCCTTTTAATATTTTTAGCTTTAAATATACATTTTTATCAAGATATTGAATTTATTCAATTTTTTAGTAAATATTTTGGCTAGAAATCCAAAAATTGATGTTACAAAAATATTATACGAACCTTGCACATCAATTTTTTATTGAAAAATGACATAAATTGTAATAGAAAATATTTTGAAATGAAAAAAATGTTATCTTTTAGTAAAAAACTAACATGATAATCATTTTTTACGTCGATTATATAACTGATGTCATAACAAATATATAATAATGTTTGATTAAATGTTGGCTGGAAATTGATATGTAAGATGCTAAACACCTAGCATTAATCAACTTTGTTGTAGTATTTAGTTTGTGATTAGAGAGGGTAATTGAATCATTATTTGCTAAGCAATGTATTGAGTATATCAAGATTTCATGGTTAGGGTTTGATGATGATTGTAATATGCAAGGTGAATTTAATGGTCTTAAAATTTTAATCTTTAAGGAAAATTCATATGCATTTTATGTCCATTGCTTTTTTCATTAACTACAACTTATCCTTGTTGTTGTGACCTAAAATTAAATTCGAAGTTTCTCTTTTCAATGCATTTTTTCTAATTTACTAACCATTATTTAAATCTGAAGAAAAAAAGGTAAAAAGAAAGCATGTTGAAAATAAATTTTTTAGTATTTGGATGCTTTAGAAAACTAGGGTAGAAAGATAAAAGAATGCCGAAAAAGCACCTTGAGAATTAATAATAACTTTTCTCACTAAATAAGTGTAGAAAAAGGATAAGAAAATTTTATAATTTCAAAATTGTCCTTTGGTAAAGTTTATTATTCATTTGCAATAAGAACAATTTTGTAATTTAAAAAGTTATTTTTATTCTTTTTTACTTTTTGATCAATTTAAATATAATTTTTTAATCATTTTCATTTCATATAATTTCTATACATCTAAACAACATGTGAAAAAGTTTTCTACCTATTTTCTTTCCATACTTTTTCACACAACATCCAAACAAAAGGAAAAATATAATTAATTATTCTAATAAACTTGTGTGATATATGTTAACAATATTAAACCTATAAACTCATTAATTTTAATATTAAAGGTCATTTAATATTGTTTGAGTAAACATAATAATTAGTGTCTTGTTTATAAGAGTGAGACTATTGTATCCCTCACTTTCACTTTTGTTATAATTATTTATCTCTCTATTCACTTATAATATTGAAATAATTAAAAAATATTGAAGTGGATTGTTAAATTTCACCTTAGAAATGTTAAATATATACTTACTTTTTGGTTATATTCTTTGGTTTCATCTTTTATTTTAATGTTAAGAGTGAATGGAAGAATGAACAATTATAAAGAAAAAATAATGGATCAAGAGTGCTAATGATAAATTTTGAGGGATATAATAGTTACCATATTTATAAATGAGGGGGCAAATGTTTTGTTTACTCTTATCATTTATATCTGTATATATGATCTTATACATACATACATACATACATGTATTAGTCAATTATTATATATTATTAACCAAGTTAATAAGTTAATATAATAATCCAATGAGTTAACACTTATTAATTCAAGTCTCTTACCAAGTTGAGTTAATTAGTCATGGTCTCTTACCATATTGAGCTACTGTTATTATTTTTCATATTAATCTCAAGTTAGAAAAAATTATACCTATCTTAGGACAACATATTAGACTGAACCTATTTTGATACTTTTAATTTGAATTTGATTTTGAACATTGATGATTATGCATTTGGAATTAAGAGTTATTTATTTCACAAAGAAAATAAGTTTATATAGAAAGTTGAAATTTTCAAGAAATAAATTTGTATATAAATTTTTTGAAAAATACTTAAGGTTATTTGATTGAAACAAGGAATTAACATTTTCAAAGAAATTTAATTTTTTTAAATTTTTTTTTATTCAACTTTAAACTTTCTAGGAAATATTATCAAAAATAACTAGTAATACAAAAAATTAGAAATATAATTAATTTTTAATTAGTATGACCTTTTTAAACTTGTAATTTCTTATTATTTAATTTAATATAAAAATTAAAATTAGTTTATATAGAAAATTGAAATGATATAAATATGTGTGTGTGTATTATAAAAGGGTATGATGATCATTGGTTAACCAAAGTAGAATAATTTTGATATATTTATCTGCAAATGATACAAGATGTTTTTCTTACCGAGATAGTATAGAAAAGCAATGTTCCATGTTCTTTGCAAAGTCACCATTTTAACATGGCCAATCAAAAACCCATTTATTTCTTCCTTATTAGACAATTGCACTTCTTAGAAGAAAAATTTTATCTACCAAGCCGCCTTTTATTGTGAGCTCTTATTTTGGAAGTAATTGTGCATATGCTTAACTCATTATTACAAAATAGTTGATTGACGGTGCTCAGCGGTTTACACATTATTTTTTTTTATCAATGTCTGATCAGGTGTTGCTGCATATTCATAAATGACATTGGTTATACAATTAATGTGAAAAATAGTTATTACATTTCACGTCGACTTTTAATAAAAAAATCAACATAAAATATTTTCATAATATTTTTTAAACATCGGTTTTTAGCTTCCCTGCTAAAATATTTACAACCAAAATATGAAAAACTCAAAATCCTATAGAAATGTGTATTTTAAGTTAAAATTTTAAAAGGTCATAATTTCGTGCTTGGTTGTCTATTTGAAAAAATTTTATTCTGATTTCATGTAACTTTTTTATATTCATCCATTTATAAAATGCTTTTTCAAAATTGCAAAAAAAATAATCATTTTCATGAACTTTTTTTAACGTTTTCTCCATTTCTCATTATTATTCAACTAACTTCAAACTTCATTGCAACATTTTATCAAATACAAAATAAGCATTTAAAACTTAAATATAACATCAAAAGTTATATAAAGGAAATGCAAATAAAAATATCTAAAAAAATTTTTAAGCAAAAAATTAGAGAAATGAAAGAGACAAAGTTTGAAAAATAAAAAAAATAAAGGCATATCTTATGTTTTGAATAGTGGCTTGGAATAAGGAATTTGTTATGTGCTCAATGTTAGTTAATAAAATTTTGATAGCTTATTGATGTGTGAAGCAAGACAAAAGGACATCTAGACTTTTAGAAAAGGAGTTAGATAGAGACAGAGATTGAACTAAAAACAAGTAAGAAAAAGAGTAAGAGCAATAATATGAAAAAAAAATAAAAATAAAATGTGCTTTATTTGTAACACAAAATTGTCATCATGTTAAAGGTTCTTGTTAGACTTTTGCAATATCTTTAAACAATAGTTAATTTTAAAATTGACGTATCATAACTAACTTTTCAATCTTTCTTTCAAAGAGGATAAATGATGTCTTCACATTGATGGGACAATTAGATATAATAAGTTACTAGAGGTAGGATACATCTAAATAAAGTAAGTTGGATAATGGATCCTATCCATCATAGGATCCATATCCAACTAATCCATATTTTAGTCATAATACATGCAAGATTCATTTGCATATTATCACTTTATTTTCAACCTACAAAATAAAACTAATGTTGGTTATCATTCATTAAATTAATTTGAGATCGATGTTAAAATTTATAACACTATGTATCATGCAAGGGTCTTAGCATGTATAATATGGTGTGTGCTTTGTGAATTCAAGGCAGAAGCATTGCTTCCTCGTGATGGAACCAGAGAGACAGAAAGAGATGCATTTAGTTTTTGGTGCACGGGACAATACAGAGAGAAAGTTAAAGGTTTTTATTTAATTATGTTAGAAGATATATCATCGTATTTACTTTTACATTATATTTTGGTATGTTGTTTCTAATAATTTGGACAATACAGTACATATTTTTATGCTGGATTTTTTCTTCTCTGCTGGTTAGTTTTATACAATAGCTTGTAAGAAATTTTAGTATTTAACAAGATTTTCATATCATATCTAAAATTATTAAGAAAATAAATAAAACTAAAAGAGAATTATGATTGCATACCTTTTAAATTATTTTAATAATTTTCTAGATAAATCATCAACTATACAAGTGTTTACTAAAAAATTTAAGTCTTTCCCTTCTTCACATTTGACAATACATGATGGATCAGATAGGGCAAACTATCAATAGTTTTACGTATGGTGAAAGGATCTAACCTCATATTAATAAACCCTAACCAAATCCACTTATCATGAGTTCAGTAATAGACTCTTTATCAACTTTACCTTAATATGACTCATCACATTCTTAATAAAATAGTATAGTTAAGAGGTAAATTAAAATTCATTGGATCACTTAATAATAATTTGAGTTACAAAATTGAGATATATATATTAGCATGATTTTAATAAAAATAAGAAAATTTAATTAATAACAACCCAAAATAATAAAAATTCTTACATTCTCTCACTTGAATAACATTAATTAGGTTTTGTTAAGTTTAAATATAATTTTAAAAAAATGACTCGAAGACCAATAATAACTTTAATGGTCATAAAATATAACCTAATAAATTTACTTCATAATATGATTAGATCCAATAAAGCATTAAACTTGGAACTATAGATGATGGTATATTATATAATAATATAGTACATCCATAATTACATAAGTCAATTACTTTATTGATATGATTACAAGAATGTGAATGTATAGTTATATTTATAGTTTGACTAAGTGATCATCTCATACTATTGTGTAAAGGTCCTCATTGTGATCTTTCTAATAGAAGTTACCATATCTTCCTAAGAAGATTATCTAAATTTCTAATAAAATAATTTAACATCTCTAAAGGAGACAACTACTATTAAAGTTATAATAAGATCTTAATTAACTATCTCTATAAGGAGACAATTGTAGTAACTTTTATTAAAATAACATTGTTTCACCAATAAAATAACTATATTTTCAAATATTTCAATGGCACCAATATATATTTCAAGAGAAATATTATCATCACAAGTCAATCAACAAGGCACAATTACTTATGCAATTACATTATCCTGTGGCAGTATCAAGGCTCAATTACTTATATAAATATACATTAGCTCCCACTAATTAACCACATTAATAATTACAAGATATAAAATGAAATTTATTCCTTATGTGATCAATCAAAATAATTTATTTCTTAAGAAGTTTCCAAAACTTCAATATTGATATTTATGATAATAATACTAAACTTTCTTTTACAAAATTTTTCTGACAATAAAATATTTAATATTTCTGTAGCATACAAATAATAATTGTTAATTCACATAATATGCTACAATAAATATTTTAAGATAACAAATGAATTTATTAGTCTTATCAATTATTAATCCCATAACATAATTTAATTCATAAAAGGTAAAGAGAAAATAATTAAACTTTACTTGAAACTTCTTAAAATTAATACATTAATCACTTAACTTAAGGAAAAATATCAAGTTTGAAATATATGATCAATATTATTATTAATGACAAGCTTACCTTATGATTGGACCATCTTAAAGTGTATAAACAATTAAGGACAATGTAGTCCTCATAAAATTTGTTAATTTCAAATTTGTCACAAAATATTTTCTTAATAAATAAGATCTTTAAATTATTCCTAATGTATCAAACACATCCTGTAAAAATACTCTCAAATTTTCCAAGTCGATTATTTAATTTATCAAAAATTAGATGTTGAAATGCCTACTACAATATTAACTAAAACATAAAACAAAAGTTTAACATTATCGAAATGAGGCAAATATGAATATTAAAAAAACTTAATTTCATATTCCTTTAAAGGGATATATATTAACAAGTGGAAGCAATTATTATCAAAAATAAGATAACATTTAAATGGTGTATTAATTCATGATAGAATCATTAATAGACATAAAATAATTATATCTTATAATATTTTATATTATAGTCTAAAACTTAAAAACCAATCAAAATTTTAGACTTATTATGCTTTTAATATATTTTTCAAAATATATTAGTTATTCTTGAGTACATCATTATGCTAGGAACTATAAAACATGATAACGAATATATATGTGTGTTTGAATATAATTAAAAAAATTGATAAAATACTCATAAAATTTATACTTGCATATGAGCATACTTAATCCTTTTATGATCATTAAAAAATAAGGAAATATATATATATATATATATATATATATATATATATATATATATATATAAATGAAACTTTGAAATAAAACTTTTCAATTATACTATGATATCATAACTTTATAATAATAAAAAATAATAATATTAATAACAATAATATTAGAGAATAATATCAATATCCAACATAAATGATTACATTTGATATTATAATACTCCTATTAATGTCAAAATTCTTTACTAATCAATTCAAAATATTTTAACTTTAATTAATTCAAAGTATCAATTACTAGAAATAAATGAATCATTTGTTAAAATTTACCATAGAAATTATGAAAGAATTTTTAATACATAAAATTATATATAAAAAAATTAAGCACATACTAAGATATAAGCTCATAATGCTTATTATTCTTTTACATGAATTTTTCAATCAAAATTTTCATTGAGAAATTCATGAAGTGATATATATATATATATAATGAAATAGTTTACATTTCTGTAAATCTTTATAGGCAATATTCACAAATGATTGATAAATTTTACAAGATTTCAAGTATACAATCTTTTGTGGGTAAAATGTCTAGTCTATACAAGAACTCCCACATAACTCAACAAATATTATGAATTATAAAATTTTTATTTAACATTAAAAAAATGTGTACAATTATTCAAATTTTACATTTTTCTAATAAAAATATAAATTCTATAATATCACCAATAATCTACTATGATAGTATTCCTTACAAATTATGTAATTAATAAGATTGGAACAAAATTATTTTTTTAAATAAATAAAGTCAAAATTCATAGATGGAAGTTGGGTTACTATTTAAATAAAATAAAATGTGTTAGAATTGTACAATCATTATTTTTCACATAGGAAACAAATAACAATAACCATTATAGCATTGGGATTTTAAGTATATTATTACAAACCCTCTTGTTAGTAAAGAATATGGAATATTTCAAGAAAACCTCTAATAATAAGCTAAATGGATAATAAATATATTTTTCTAAGAAAATCAAATCCAGCAATTGTGGCAAGAAAGATCAGTTTTCTTAGGAAAAAAAAATCTAACACCTATAGCTAAATAGATTTTCAATACATAAAATTATTTTAAAAGTTACATTCCACTTAATTAATCCATACAATAACCCCCTATGGGTAGTTTATAATATAAATTAATTAAGATAATAAAAATATTTCATAAAATTTAGCAAGAATATATTGGCTTAAGAAATAGTTACTATCAGACTTAATTGATGTAAAATATAATTATATTATACTATAATCATATCTAAAATAGATATCTTTCAAGATTTGTATTTTATAAACAAACTATCTAATGCAATATATTAGAAATCAATATAATTATCTTGACAATTTCTAAGTCCTAAATTCACATGCATATTTTACGAGTCTATAATATAGTAGCAATACTACTAGAAAAATTATGTCAAATTGACTTTGAATAATTGCTTAATAAGTATACCAAGTTAACTCAAAAAACAAATTATCTCTTCTTTTAATATACATTATGTTTCTCAAAGTGAAAGAAAACATTGGAAAATATATAATTTACTACCTTAAATTATTTTAATACATTGTTCATATATACTCTATCAAAAGTGTCATTAATATATTTTTCAATAAAAAAACTTTTATATTAAAAGAGAGATAAAATAAATATTATATTCCAAAGTAATTTATCCTTCCTAGCAAATAAAATGCCAAAAATAATTCAAAATTTTGATGTATCTCAATTGATCTTTAAACAATGTTACACAAAAATTTTAAACATAATTCACAATCCAATTTAATTATTTTTACTCCTAAAAAAAGATCATGAATATAAAAAAAATTCTATGAATAGTGAATTTCATTCATAAGTTAAAATATTTCATTTTTTTGCAAAATTTTATAATTTTATGATTGAAAAATATTTTTAATGTAATTTAAAATAATATAAATATGTTATAAATATGTATTACAACATAAAATTAATTATTAATTATATTAAAGTAATAGTAAGCCTAAATTAAGCATCACACGCATAAAAAATGCATAGAAACTCCAATGGATGGATCTACCATTAATGTCATGTTAAATAAAATATGAAAATACAAAGAGAAATATCTTACAAGATTTGAATAGTTGATCTCCAAGGTCACAAAAACTCATACAATTTGCCATTATGGTAAGCACCTTACCAAGGTATATATCATGGTAGGATATAAATTACAATAACTTATTAGAATAAAAAAATATCACACTTTATATTCTTTTTTGCTTTCGAGATGCTGACTAGCATTAAAACTTCAAGATAAATTCTATTATTATTAACAATTGTTCTATGTCAATTTCATTAGGGAAACTATGGTGGAATGACTGTGTTTTGCCATTCAAATGAATTGCCACCAAAAAATTATTTTGATCCTAAAAGGCATTGTCCTAAGATGTAATTTTGGATGAAAACTAGAAAAGATAAATTGGTTAGCTTTGTGCTTCAAAACTCTTTTATTCGCCTAATTTATTTTACATATTCTATGAATGAATTATATAAGTTGGATCTCAAAAAAGTTTCTCATTAAATTAAATGGTAAGATAATTCTTCAATTTAGGATATATAATTTCATTAGGATTTTAAAATTGATATAGTAGCTTTGATACCACATGTAAAAAATTTTAGTATTTAATGGGATTTTTATATCATATCTAAAACCACTAAGGAAATAAATAAAATTAAAAGAGAATTATGATTACGTTCCTCCTAATTTACTTTAATAATCTTTTAAAAGAAATCATCATTATACAAGTGCTTACCGAGAGATTTAGGTTTTCCATTCCTTTACATTCAATAGCACATGATGGCTCAAATAGGACAAGCTATCAATAGCCTTGTGTGTGGAAAGGGGATCTAACCTTATATTAATAAACCCTAATTGAGTCCACTCATCATATGCTCAATAACAATCTTTATACTAACTTTGCCTTAATAGGATTAGGATTAGGATTACGTACCCTTTAATTTACTTCAATAATCTTCGAGAGAAATTATCAATATACAAGTGCTTATTGAGAGATTTAGGTCTTCCTTTCCTTCACATTCAACAACACGTGATGGCTCAAATGGTGCAAGTTATCAATGGCCTTGTGTAGAGAGGGGACCTAACCTTATATTAATAAACTCTTAACCTTATATTGACACCAAGAAAATAAATAAAACTAAAAAAGAATTAGGATTACATATCTTTTGATTTATTTCAATAATCTTCTAAAGAAATTATCAATATATAAGTGCTTACTGAGAGATTTAAGTCTTCTCTTTCTTCATATTCAATAGCACATAATGGTTTGATGGGACAAGTTATCAATAGTCTTATGTGTGTAGAAAAGATCTAACCTTACATTAAGAAACCCTAACTAACTCCACCTATCATGGGCTCAATAACAAGCTTTACATCAATTTTAGCTTAAATGGCTCCATCACATTTTTAATAAAATAGTATACCTAAAAGGTAAATTAAAATTCATTAGATCACTTAATAATAATTCAGGTTATAAAATTGAGTTATATATATTAATATGATTTTAATAAAAATAAGAAAATTCAATTAATACTGCCCAAAATGATAAATTCTTACATAATTGGCTTTGATTATTATGTTGATTTTCTTGGGTATTCCACCCATTTTGATAAAAAAAAATTTATACTAGTTGTTCTCTAAAATTTGTAGAAAAATGTTGTTGTATCCATTGATATTTTATTAATAAAGTTTTTACTGAATTAAGTTTTATAATTTTTACTCTTACATTAATAGATTTTCCACATTAAATGATCTCTTGATTTTATTTTCTATTATTGTATTCAGTTAATTTATTTAATTGCACATATTAAAAAAGTAAATCTAGACGAATTATTAAATTTCCATCACATATCACTCCAATCCCGTTTTTTCTAAACACTCGTAAACTTTGGATGCTTTCTCCCATGGTTTCCGGTGACAATGACTATTTCCGTTGCTTTTCTTTTATAACAAATGCTGTATATAACTGGCAAGCCATACGGTGATATACTGTGAACAATGACAAATCTTGACATACAATTTTACGTCGGTCAGTAAGAAATTTTTGGGCATATATACATATATAGTGCACATGCATGCACGCAAGTATGTAATTTTTATACAATTTCAAGATATTAATATATGATTTAAAATTTTTTGAGGACATGCCCGCATATCCCTGCAAAACTCCACCAACAATCATTAGCAATCACCATGTGGCTTTGGGAAACTACAAGAAATACCGGCAATTTTCACTATCCTTTAATTAAGAAATACTTGTACATTCTATTTATAGCATGTATAGTTACTCCTGTTTAGTAAAATAAAATTAGTAGTCAATTTTATAAAACTTACAAATATTGGAAGTAAGAAAAAAAATTAGTTGTCAATTTTATAAAACTTATAAATATTGGAAGTAAGAGCATGTTTATAATCGGAATATATAACAATTTCTTTCTTCAAGGAGCACTTGCCTTTATTTAGATGGAGTGGAATGAAAATGGAAAAGGAACGATAAAAAAATTTGTTTACTAAATGCTATAAAATAAGAATGTTCATTCATTAGGTAATAATTATTCCATTAAATGATGTAATTTTCATTTATGAAATGACTTTTTTACACTTTTTTTTTATATTTTTTACATATTTCAATATCAACCTTCATTAATAAATAATAAAATATTAGATAATTATATTTTTAATAATATAATTTAAAATAGGATATCTTTTTACTCTTTATAAAATTTATTTAATATAAAAGTGATAAATTTAAATTTTACACCTTTTTTAATTATAAATTTGATAATAAAATTTATAAAATGACAATTTTTATTATTATTGGTTATATCATATATTTCAATAATATTAAATTATTAATAAGATGTTTATTATTTTTTGTATTAATGATATTATTGTAATTAACTATTCATTCTTACATTATTTTGATTTACTAAACATAAAATGGGAATGGAATGCTCATTTCATTCCCTTATTGTAACAAATTTAATTATGAAATATTTATTCCATCCCATTCCAATTTTCTTTTTATTCCATTTCATTATATCAAATATAACATTATACACTTAGTCATAACACTTATTCTTACTGACACTTATAAAACAGAAAGAGAACAATTACAATTTTAATGTCATGAAAATGAAAAGAAAAAACAATTATATATATATCCCACAAATCTTACGCCAATGTATAAATATTTATCATACATGTAATGTAACATTAAAATCGTATCTAACTGCAATAAGGTTTTTTTCCTGGGTTTATTATAATCTGCAGGACAGTGGTGAATGGTCTCAAACGATGGCTCTAACTGCTACCTTCATATTTTATATTAATTAAACTTTGATTCCAATCAAACACCGCATTCCTCACCGAAATTATTTTTTCAATATTTAAATTTTTTATTATTTAATTTTAGTACTACCATATGCTAGTAGTAAAGGCGTCAAACGTTAAAATGAATTGGGGTTAATGAGTTTACTTATAATTGATACAATTTTGCTTCACTTAGAATTTGAATTGATATAGAAAACAATAATAATGACTCAATCTAATAAGAAATTGTGACTGATAAGCTTGACCTAGTAATGGATTGAAATTAGTAAATATTAATCCATCAGGTTATTGGATTAATTCATTACCCAAATAATATAATAAATAATAAATGATTAATTTATTATTGTATGTTTAATTTTTATATATATTAAAATAATAATTTTAGTATGTTAAAATTATATTTTAATATATATAATATTAAAATGAGTAATATTAAATAATTTTTAATATTAAAATTAATAAATTTATATATTTAATATTGTCAATATATTATATAAGTTTATCAAGATAAATAATTATATTAAAATTTAAATTAGTACTTTGATATTAAAATTTTAAATTATTTAAAGAATTTAAAAGCACTCCCCCATGCTTCCTACTTTTCATTTTTATATTTGTTTTCTTTGCCTAAATTAAAAAAAAATTCCTCATTAACGAGTTACGAACTTACGTCTTTTACGATGTCAAAATGCATAATGTTGATATAGGGTTTCATTTAACCCCTTTCATTTTTTTTTTTTTGGCTCAAAGCATATTTCATTTAATTACTATTAGTTTACATTCTCATTGGAGATAGAGATTTTCAGGTGGTGAGCAGTGGATTTACACATTTTAAATTAATGCCATTTATATGAAAAGCAATTTTTTAATGACGGATTCCATCAAAGAGAATCAACAAACAAAAAAATTGTCTCTCACTAAAATTGATCATTTCTTTGTACCGTATAAAATTGAAAAATCTAGTAAAACCAAGTCAATTCCGAACTCCGAAAAGGATAAAGCACATGAAGCCCAAAGCCGGTGCCTAGCGGCTTTGTCGCTTTGGAATTTTTCCCGTTGGGCAATGACTCTTTACTCTTTAGTTGTTGCCTCAACGAATAAATAAATTTTTTATTAATATTTTATATATTTTACATCACTATAAATACTCATCTCAATCAAATTCAATTTACACAACAAATACTCATTCTTTTTCTCTTTAATCTCATTCTTTTAATTTTCACAATTGTGATATATTTTCATTTTCTACGAGTATTGAAGATTAGAGTTGGAAGTAGTGGATGAAGTTATAAAGTATTGAAATTTTCACTTAAAAAAAATATTAATGACACTCTTCAACTCTTTCTAATCTTCACTTATATTTTTATATTTTTTATTAAGTTTTATATATTTTAAATTTTATAGTATTTTAGTTAATTCAATAGCTATTATTCTTATTATATTTAATATTAGTAATTTTATTTTATATTATTAATAAATTTTAGTTATGGATTTGAATGATTCTAATAATGTGCAAAATTATTTTAATAATCAATTTTTTTTAGAAAATATAACTACTAATTTTTCAAATAACAATTTTACAAGTATTCCTTTAAGCACACCCAAATTTACATCGTCTTCTCTTCCTTCTCAACATCCATCTTCACAACATTCTTGTAGCTGTAAGAATGTAAACATTTCTACATCCTCATTCGATTTAACAAAAAGATTAAAAAAATTTCAAAATATGAAATCATTTTGATCTAAAAAATATAGATGGTATAGTTAAAGCATTTTTCAAATATTATCCAAATAATTATAACTATGATAATTATAGTCATATTAGTATAATGAGATGCCATTATTCTTCTAAATATATAGATATTGTAAATATTCCAAGTAAAAATTCTAATATACCTAGCTAAGATAGTTATGAGTATGAATTATGTAAATGAATTTGTTATATTGAAATGCCTTTTAATGTAACTAATTCTTCAAAATTAAATATTCTTTTTTAATACTTTAATCATCAATGGCGTAGTACAAGTAGGAATACTAGTGTAAATAAATTAAATAAAACTTTTAAAGAATAGAAAATGATTTTAGCCAACTTTTTTTCAAAATTCAAAGATAGAGTTATACTTACATTTGATTTTTAAACATCACCATCTCAAATGAGCTATGTTTGTGTAACTACCTATTATATTAATGATAATTTTATTTTACATGAAAGAATTATTTATTTTAAATCAATTCTACTACCACATGATGTATCTACTATTATTTTTATATAATAAATATTTGTAGTGATTGCATGATATTAGATAAAATATTTTTAATTATCTTTAATAATGTATCTACTAATACTAGTGCTATTGGAATTTTAATTCAATTCCAGGTTTAAATCCTATTCTTGAAGCTCAATTTTTTCATCTTAGATGTGCATGCTATATTTTAAATTTAGTTATGTAAGATGCATTAAAAATTATTTCTATACTTATACAAAATCTTAAAATTGTATATATATGTGTGTGTGTGTTCAATCATCACCAGTCAGAAAGTATGATTAGAAATAATTATGTATCCAAATATCTAAGAAACCTAAAATACCTCCACAAGATGTTTGCACATGATGGAATTCTACTTTTAAAATATTAGAAGTTTATTTAAAGATGTCACAAATATTTTTTATTCAACAAAAATTCAAGTTAATCATCACCTTGAAAATGTTGAATGGGAAAGGGCACAAATTTGCTTACAATTTTTATAAACATTCTATGGAGCAATTAATCTTTTATCTAGTTCTTATTATTCAATATCTCACTTAATATTTGGTATTTTACTTAATTTTAATTCTACATTTTTTAAATTTAGAGGTATTAATGAGTTTAAAATTATTATTAATGAATATTTACCAAAATGGAATAAATACATTAGAAATATTCCTCTTTTATATATTATAATTGCAATTATGGATCCTAGATTAAACAAGAAAGAGTAAAAAAATTACTACAAAAGTATCATAAAAATATGTAATATAAATTTAACTAAGAGTCCTACATGAATGATGTAAATAATTTACTGTTAGAAATATTTCAAGTAGATATTAGTAAATTTAGTTCTTCTCATTCCTGTATGGGTTCTTCATCTTCTTTAAAGACAAGTAATGAAGAATATGATAACTTCTTGAACTTAATTAATGATACTCTATCAATCAATAATAAATTAAATTCTTACTTATTTATAACTATTGTAACTAATATGCCAAATTTTATCATTTCAAAATGGTAGAAAGCACAAATGATATGATATTCTATACTTTCTCTTATGGGATATGATATACTAACCCCCTCCAATGTCTTCAATAACATCAAAAAGTGTATTTTCTCTTGGTGAGCAAATTTTGAATGACAAGCATTTATCTATAAATAATTAGAACTTAGAGATAGCTATTTATTTAAAGAATTAGTTTGATGTAGAAGATAAACAATAAAATAATTTGCATGAAGATGGATCATCATCAAATGAAAGAGATAATTAGAAATAATGACATATTCATATGTTGTAAATTTAATTAGAAAAATATTTGTACTTATTTTATTTAATAGTGAAAATTTTCTAGATTAGGTCCTGTGATTTTTACTTTTCTTAATGAGCATTTTCCATGTTAAAAATTATTATATTTTAATTTATTTCTTTATTATTTTTAATTCTATTAAACAACAATAATAATAATTTTTAAGTGATAATAATAAAATATAATTATATTTTATAATAATAAGAGTAATTATAACAATAACAATAATATATAATAATTATAAGAAAGAAATTTAATCTAAAATTTAAAGTTTATCACTACTAATTAATCACCTAAAATTTTCAATACATGATTTCAGTTACAAGTGTTATTATACCATAAATTTAAATTTAATTTATTTAAATTAGATGCATTTTTTATAAATAATTTTTTACAAGTGGTCAAATTATTTTTAGTCAATATTCCCTTTCACGTATTAAAGGTGATGAGATTTTAATTTGAAATTTTAATATACTAAAAAATTACCAATATATCATAAGAAATTAAGAACAAAACTACATTAATATTTAAAAAATTTCTTACTTCCTTTTTTAAAAGAATTCATATTTAATCTCTTTAAAATTTTAAAAATATATAATTTTTATTTCAATTATCTTAACAAATTTATTCTAATTTCATCCTTTTAATAAAATTTTAAGTGATAATAATAATGATAATTTTAATTAATTAATAATGTAAAATTAATAATAAATAAATAACTAATATGATAATAATAATAAAATATAATAAATTATAAAACTCGTTTAAATCAATCCGGTAAATATCTATCTAAGACTGGGACTAAGATTGAAATCGGTAATAAAGCAATCCGATTTGGATTCCACCTAGTGAAAAGTAGCTCAGGCTGTAATAAATCCAATATAGAGTTTTTGCCCGTTATGTTAGTATAGTAGGATTGTATTAATCTATTTTTACAAATCTAACTAGTATTATATGTAACATTCGTATATCTCATTGTGTCTCGTAGAAGCTTCTGAAAAGTCTGTGAAGGTCTCTTCACCAAAAAAAAAAAAAGGGAAAAAACGAAAAAAAAGAACCAAGAATGTCCAAGGATCCATTCTTCAACCATGTCCTCGGTCACCACTCTTCAGATTTCTTGGATTTCCTTAAAGAGCAACTAGGCTATCCTTCTTCAAAGGAATCATACTGCCGCAGTAGCTGGGATCACGGCTGTGCTTCTAGTAGTTCTTCTCCGAAGTCAAGCTCTCAGAAACGCCAGCAACACAGTAATATTAGGATGAACCAAAAGGTCACGCTCTCGAGAAGTCGATAGTTTTAACAGTCGGGTTGGTGTGCATTCAACTTCTATCTCGAGAAGACGATAGTTTAAACAGCCAGGTGAACAAAAATGGTGTGCATTCAACTTCTCACTCGAAATCACGCTCTCGAGGAAGTGATAATTTTAATAGCCGGGTGAATGAAAATGATGTGCATTCTACTTCCGATTCGAGGTCACCCACTCGAGAAAATGGAAGTTTTAATAACTGGGTGAACGAACATTGTGTAATTAGCCGGTCTCGGTCTTCCTCCCCTGCAAAGCATGAGCATTCTCGTGACAGGCAAAGTTAGGCCCCAAATCTTAGAGTGAGAGTTATTAAAAAATACAGGAAAAGAAGGCTGTGTGCCCTGTAAAAACTTACGTAATCTTTCGTTTTTTACATTCTAAGGTGATCGATGTATGGACCTAGCTAGCTAATACGACAATGTGAATTGATTGGTCTTATAATCGAATCAATCCCAGCAAGATCTGTTTGATGTTTATTAATAAGATTCACACAAATGGTAGTTGAATGGTTTTTTCATCTTAATTTCTTGCACTCTTTTTATTTTGTGAGAAAATATTTTTTACTAAAATATAGTTATAAAATATGAAAATAGTAAAAAATAATTCATATATTTAATGGTAAAAATAAAGAGTTTAGTAGAAGATAATTTTTTTTAAAGAGAAAGTTGCTTTTTTCCTTTATCATAATTCTAGATATCATTTTTTTAATTATAAAATATAAATATATATGGTACTCCCCTTATCTATATATAAGAATTTTTTTAAAATATATTTTCTAAAAAAACAGAGTTTTAAATAAAGATGATTTTTTTCATTGTGACTCTTTATCTCAAGTGTTATCTTATGTTTCTTTGAAAATTTACCCCTTTTTATATATCATATTTGACTCTTGAATTCTTGTGCACATGAATGTCATGATATGTTTGCAAGGAAAAAAAAATAGAGAGGAAATAAAAGGATTTTCTATAATAGCTCTCTTTGCTGGGGAGTTTTAATTTAGGAGCAAAAGAAATTATGAGTTATCCTCCAACTCCCTTCATTAATAAGCTATTTTGTGTTCTTCATTATTAAAGAACTTTTTAAACATTCATATAAAAGAAAAAGAAGTACTCTCCTAATTAATCATCTATCCGCCCCCCCGCCCTCCCAATCTCTCTCTGCGGTGATCTAGCGGATGAACATTTTAACGTAACAACTTTTCTGAAATTGTTGAAATCATTTTGTCATCCAGATCTAGATTTAGATCTAGAAATCTGAGAGTAAATAGAAAATTGTGAAATCATTTTCCGTATTAGGAGAAGCAAAGATTGTTTTAATAATAAGTTTTTTCAATCTTGTATCCATCTTTTACTACTTGTGTCCCGATCAATATGTATGCTGCTTTAATGATTCTATGTTATCGTTGTACTTGCAATTATATTATGGGTATTAAAATCGTAGATATATATGAAAAAAAACTAGTTATTTTAAATTAAAATTATAAAAAATCACGACTGTAAAATTTAATGAATCTGCAATATTATGATTTTGGACGATTTCTTTTTTATGAGATTGTATCAATTTTTGGTTGATAAAGGTGTGAATGACCCTTAAAACTATTATATATTACTATAGTTGGGTTATAATAACGAGCTCTTCCGTGGTTCATGCCTTCTTTTTTTGTCAAAAAAAAAAAAAGAAAAAGAAAAAAATCCCCATGGCAGCCATTATATGTTAGATATTCTATGTGCAATTTCAACATTTGCAACTATTGCTTTTTCTCAACTAAAGTAATGAATATAAATATTGTCCAAGATAAAAAAAATTAATATCTGCAAGCTTATTAATTTATGAAGGTGAGAATGACATAGCAGGATATTCCATTAATGAACAAAAACTTTGAGATAAATTGATCGGTAATCAATTCTATATGCCATTCCAGCACTCCAAAGTTTGGTAATAAATATCTCTATTTTCTTTACAAAAATTATCTATCATAAAAGGTAAAACTATTTAAAAAAAGAAGATGAAGAAGAAGAAGTCTTTTTCCTCTGTAAACACCGAACACGAAAAATTTTATATTTTTCTTGAAAAATATATAGTCAGCCGTTCATATTTTTTTTTCCTATGGCATAATTTTCTTTTGAAACAAACATACCATTATCTTCCAATAGTCGCCTGTCAGAATCAAAAAATAAAGATAAGTACAAACAGTTAGCATATATAATTTTTAATTGATAAAAAAGAATATTGTATGTTTACTTTGTAGGAACGCGAGTCTTCATTGTTCCTCATTTAGTATCTGTAAATGTTCCATCCATTTATGTAAAGAACTCTTGCCTACTTTTTGCTCCCATATATGGCCAAACTTATAAAAAAACAAATAATTGTTGGCCTTTTGCTGCGGAAAAAGAATGGCGGGTTTTTATGAAAATTTAATGCAAAAGTCATAAAATTTGAAGTTATTTGTACAAAATTTTGCAAACATGTAAAAAGTTGGACGCACATGCAAACTTTTTGTCTAACAAATATAGAAAAAGTTATAACTTCATCATTTTAAGATTCGAACAAAAAATTTTTGTAAATATTTGGATTTTTGTGAAAAATTAAGTTGTAATGTTTAATAAAAAAAAGTTATAATATTTTATATAAAAATTATAACTTCTAATAAAAAACTATAATGTGTCGATGCAAATTTTTTAGATGACGCAACAAAACATAGCCATTTTTTAATAAGTTTGAATTTTATCAAAGTATAAAATATTTTATACTATTAATGAATGAGAAAAAATACGTTAATAAAAAATTAGTATAATTAATAATTTTTAATAATAAAAAATTTTTTTAATAATTTTTATTTATATAATAATACATAAATTGGTAATTGTATAAAATTGATTTGTATTAATGATACATCAATTTTAAATTTTTTTAATTGATATTAAAGAATATTGTATGTGTACTTTGGAGGAGTACGCAAGTCTTCACCCTCATCGTTTATGTAATTGTAATTGTTCCGTATCCATCGATCCAACCCAAGCTTCGTTCTCTCCTTCCTGTATATACAATCTAATAACAAAGACACTACTCAATGATGGAATTTCTGTCTTACTATAACTTATAATATTTATTATTAGTATAATATATATATATATGTATATATATATATGCATAATTTCCTTTATGGTAAAAAAATGATGGTTCTCACTCTGCTTTTTCATATTTATTTATCAAATAAGACTTGACTCCCATCAAATTAACGCGTTTGTACAAAAATTAAAAAAAGATTTAAATTTTATTTATCATTAATACAAATTAACTTTACACTATTACCTTCATGATGTGTTAATAAAAAATTATTAATTTTTTTACTATTATTAGAAATTCTTAATTATTTATATTTTTCTAATGATGTATTTTTTTCTCATTCACAGTATAAAATATTTTACATAGACAGAAGAATAAATCCAAACTCAAAAAATAATCATAATATTTAATTTTAAATATGATTATTCTGTATAATATGCTAGTATAAATTTCATTATGCCTTGTTGAAGCCTGCGAAAAGTACGAAGTTGGGAAGCGTTTTCCTCAAAAATTCGATATGAGCAGCGATCCCTTCTGGAACTGTCATTGAAGAACAACTGAAAAGTGGACAACAACCTTCGGAGTTCGTTGCTTACCTTCGAGATTACAATCCGTCCGAAAATCGAAGTGTGCTTAGCCAACAAAGCCTTTCTTCTATCGAAAATAGTATTTTTGTAATTTTTATGAATCTAAATTTATTTATCCATGTGTTATTAATTAGGTTCGTGTGTAAGTATATACTAATATTAAAGTCCATGCATATAAAATATGTGTATATTTAAGTATGTGTATCTATATATACATATATCTATATATGTATATATTTTTTTAGAAAGTCATTAATAATTATCAAAACATCACTTAAGTGATTATATGTATCCCTTATACTAAGTATTTTTAATTAAGCAAATTTGAGTTCTCTATTAGGATATTCTTCTCCCTCCTAACAAATCCTTCTTGCCTAAACTATAGATGACCAAAAGAACTATAAACTAAGAAGTAGCCCAGTAGCCTTGTAGGTTTGGCAAACAAGAAAGATGTCAATAGTGTTAGAAATTTTAATGTTGGCCTCACATTAATTAAATAAATGGCAATTGATAGTAAGGATTCTATGTAGGTTAATTGGAGATAGATCCTATGATAGTATTATAGTCTAAATGTAGGTTAATTGGAGATAGATCCTATGATAGTAAGGATTCATGACCCAACCTAATTAATTTAAGAGATCTCACCTTTAATAATTGCCCAAGTCTATGTTGTCTTATTAGTATTTAAACATTTTTTTTGTTCTCTTCTTTGGGAGAAAAGGCGGGTGGGTGGTTATAATAGAAGGAGAACCAATCTCTAATAATGTTCATCAAGTAGATTCACAATGATGTGGAGAATGGTGAATCAAGAGTATTGACTAGTGTGAATAATCTCATACTTCAATTATTTTAATTATTAAAATTTCATCTCCTTCATGCTGTAGTTCAAAACCAAGATTTGGGCATTAGAAAAGAAAAAACTACTTTATTTAATTCTACTAATTGGTATCAAAGCTTGGTTACAATTTTGAATTATGGCTAGGGATTTTGGAATCTTGATATAATTCTGTGAATTGTGTGATTTGCCTTTTCCCTGCAAATTCTTTGTAATGTGATGCATGTTTTCCAAGTGGTTTATTAATTGTTTTTACACTATTATAATATGTGTATCTAATAAATCTCATATTCTAGTCGATATATGCATTTATTGGTTTGGCATGCATGTTTAATGAAGCATGAATGGTTGTTAGTAGTGCATTAGTGATCATATTCTTTGTATTTCCAAGAAACACCAAGTGAATTGTTAAATGTGTATATCATTTGTAGTGTTTGCGTACCATTTTATGCAAGCATATATAATACATGCGTGCATTTGTCAACATAATCCTTGTTTTTGGTTGCACTTCAATATGTTGTATGCACATCTAGACATTTCGGTCCTATGATATACATGGATGCATGCTAGTTTCTATGTATGGATAAGAAACATTCTAAGGAAGCCAATGAGAAATGAAAAACTTTTTTCTTAGTGTTTCTAGGGTTGAAACCAAATTATGGTGAAATCTTCCAGATGTTTTGGAACCAACAATACCTATTTTGTTGGAAAATGGCATTTGACAGTTAGTAGCATTTTGAATTTGAATTTTTCCATGTTTTGGATAAATATGAGATTGTTTAAATTGAGAAATAAGATTTTAGGAATAAAGAGGGCTAAAAATGGAGCTAAATATCCCTTTGAAGTCACAATAAATAGAATTATGTTTTTGCCATTTTTAAGAAAATTTAGAAATTAATTTTGGTGTGTTTTTGGTTTTGTACGAAAAAGTTGAGGAAAAGAAGTTGAAATATTAACGGAAGCCATAATCAATTTTATCAGGCCTTTAAAATCTTGAAAAATTCTATATGATAATTGTTTTAGGATAAAAATCATTAAGATATTTGGGAAATCTTATAAGGATTAATTATGGGTTGAAAATAGTGGAAGAACTATCAAAAAATGGCAAAAAATAGCTAGGTTGATTTTTAGCTTAAAATTGGGTCAGCTTGATCCGAATCACAGAGAACCAGGTGAGGAAGATATCTTAAGCCAACCCACGCGCAACTCTTAATCTCAATAGTGGCATGTGCAATCCACATGCGGCTCTACAGCTATTTTTTGAGGAAAAAAATTATATGGATGTGCTCCACTCTTTGAGCAATTTTTTTAGGCATTTTTCCAAATTTTTCTAGAATAAAAATTATTTTTATTATTATTTGTCCAATTTTACATGAATAGTTATTTGAAATTATTTTTGGCCGAAATTTTTCCTAGATAATACCTATGATGTAAGCTACCTAATGTAATTTTTGTAGCAAATTTTAAAATTATTTATATGGTGCAATAATTTTGAAGGATTATTATATTAATTAGGAATTATTATATACTAATGTTATGATATGAAAATTTTATATAATTGTGTTCTCACTTTTGTGGGACCAATTGTATGAAATTTTGTACAAAATTTTGAAAGGAAAAATTTGTTTTAATTTGTATGAGAGATTATGTTGGTAATATTAAATATCCTTCAATATTATATTATTGATATAATGAGTTGACTATAACATGAGTGTATGATTGGATATTGTATTCCTAAGATCTTAAACACCCTTTGATATTAGATTTTAGGAGTATAATTTTTTATCATTGTATCATGTTGGAAGGATTTAAATGCCCTTTGGCATTAGTTCTTATAATATGCTACTGACTAATATTGCATAGTATAATTTAATGAAGAAAATTCTAGCATGATTATGCTTTTGGCATGCATCAAATGTGTATGATGTTTTTCTAAATGTTATGTCTATGCAATAAAATTTATTAAGACACTAAATAGGATAAGTTAGATTGATACAACATAATTCTAGATTATGTATTTGGTGATTTTTAAGTGTAGAACCCACTGTTAGTTTAAATTTGAGTGTAAAGGCAAATTTGAAACACAAAAGATGTTTACACTCAAATTAAGTTAATTTAGTAGTCATTTTAGACTAGACAATCAACCAAAGCATTCCTGAATTAGTAAATGTTTGATCCATTTAATTTGAATAATGAAAAATCTATGAAATTTAATTAAAAGAGAAAGGGTCATTAATTAAGAGAACGGCCAACAATGTGATTGGAGGGCTATTGAAGCTCATTATAGGCTTTATTTTGGTTTAATTTAATGAAAATATGAAATTTTGATTTTTTTATTTGGTATATATTAAATGTTTTCTATCGAATTTAGTTGACTTCTTGAAAAGTGTTTTAAAAATAGAGATAAAGTTTTATTTATATTTTATATTGTACCAAAAAAGCATAATATTTTATAAAATTTCAACAGTAAAAATTTATTTTGGCTGGTTGTCAAGTTTCAGCAAATAAAACTTAATTTTGAGGTATTTTTTTGAAATACATGTTTTTGATAAGGTTGTTAGGGATTTTATAAAAATTCAAATTTCAAAGTTTGGACCTAAAACCATCTCTAGGGCTTGAAAGAATTGGTCCATTTAAGGATGTCCTAGAATAGTGAGAGACTATCAAATTTTGTAAAAGGTAGGAGTTAGAAAAAATAAATATGATTTTAAGTTTAATGGGAATGCTTATATAAGTTTGTGGGTTCAAGATTAGGTCGGTTGGTAGTTAATAACTACTTTTAAGAGAAAGGTATAAATTATCAAAGACTTTTTTCTCTTGATATTTTAACACTTGCTTACAGTCTAAAGCACCTCATTTAAGTAGGAATCATATTAGTTATAGAAGAAAATAGCCTTCTTTATTAGTAACCAGATAGCTAGATAATTTTCAAAGAGATCTATTTACACAGTTTTATCTTGTTTTAGTGAGATTGTAATTTCTTTTGACCATTAGGAGAGTAGTGCAAATCAATGTATGATGAATTCGAGCATTTTAGTAATTTTGGATTTGCATGACAATGACATTCTTTTTAAGTTGGTCATTGTATAAACATGTTTAGACAAAACAATTAAATCAAACTTAGTTAAAAGTATAAGAATAAAGTGTGGTAGGCCTAAATTTGTTTGTGTGGTGGGCCCATAATACATAGGTCCAAGGAATATTTGACTTATCTCATTTTGGTACCAAAAGAATCTAACATGTCAGTGTACTCTCATGTATGTTAATAAAAAATTATTAAGCCCAAATGTTTTATAAGTGATAAAAGTTGTCCCATATGCGTTGTTGTAGGTAACTTATTATTAATATAGGTTAAGTAGTTTTGGGCTGCAAATAGTATTGTATTTGGATGGTACAAATGATTATATGCTAATTTATAAAAGATCAAGAGATATTATATATACAAGTTACTTAGACTTGTTCTATTAATTGTCCAGATGAACATAAAATTGTGTCTAGGCATATGTTAGGAGGCGATGTGTTATGGAATCATTGTTCAATCAATTGCAACAACTTCCTTTAAAAGGTAGGGTATGTTACGTGTTGCAAATTCCTTATCAAGTTAAGGGTTTTTTGGTCTTAACCAAATTATGTGACAACAACATTACTACTATGGATTTTCTATCAGCAATAATAAATTTGCTTGTGTAAAGGACTTCAAGTTGAAGTGTCATTTGTGAGAGAGAAAATACCCATTGTGCCAAAAAGTTAGATAGTAACTCATTGTGCTAAAATCTTAGCTACCACTAAAACACTAATCCAAAAAATACCAAAAGAGAAAATCCAAACCCAAATATACTCCACTTCCTTATCAAACGCAAGATATTAGGCCAATTTGTTATAGGTGTAATAAACTTAGGCATATAGCCAAATTCTATAGATTAAATAAGAGGATTAGACAACTAAAGTTAGATGAATCCATTTTGAACCAAATATCCAATCTTCCTGCCAAGAAATCTTCATAATTAGAAAAGGAACTTGAAGATGAAGAAGACTAAGTGTAGCAAATGTCTCACTTGCCTAAAGATAACGAAGTATCCTTAGAAGAATCATCTTTTAAGCAAGAGATAAATATGCTCAATACTGAGCAAAATTTACTTCTTGACATTATCAATGATTATCCTAATAAAAAAAATATCTCCAAAAACTTAAGCAAAGTCTGGATAAACCTTTATTTTCAAAAGGTTTTTCTTAATCAAATACTTAAAATTTCAAAAATATTTTGGATAGATTTAATTTAAAATAAGATAAACTTGTTACATTACAGAATTTATAATCTGAAATAAATTTTCTCAAAACTGAAGTGAAGAAGCTAAAAGAGATTCAAAAGCTCCAAGGAAAAATTATTTTTGAACTAAAAATTTCTCATAAAGAGAAAGAGAAAATTAAAACCAATAGGGATTAAGATAATAATTTTTTAGGATCTGTTTCTAAGGCACTAATTCTAAAATATCATATTCCAATCAAAATAATTAAAAATAATTAGGATTTAGAAATAGTTGCCTTATTTGATAAAAGGGTAGATATCAACTATATTCAAGAACGCCTAGTTCCAACTAAATTTTTTGAAAAAACTAGAGCTAAAATCTGATCTGCTAATGGATTCTCACTTGAGATTAATTTTAAACTTTCAGATGTAGAAATTGTTAACTCTTCTTATAAAACAAATCAAAGTTTTTTAGTTGTTAAAAATTTATCCAACAAAGTTATCTTGGGAACTCCTTTTATCCAAGCCTTAACTCCTTATAAGGTTTTAGATAAAAGGATTACCATTAAAGTTTTTGGAGAAAAACTCACCTTCCAATTTGTCAAAAAAATATGAAAAGATTAATTAGTTAGATTGTAAGGAAGCTTAAATCAATTATTTTTCTAAAAAAGTATCCTATAAGAAGACAGAACAATAATTAACAAGTCTAATTGAACAATAATTGGCAAGTCCAATTGTCCAAGCAAAGATCAAATCTTTAGAAAAGAGGATTGTCAGTAATGTTTATGCTAACCTTCCAAATGCTTTTTCAAATAGAAAGTAGCAAATGGTAAAATTATCTTATGAGAAAAAATTTTCTAAAAGAAAAATCCTAACTAAAGCAAGAACTATCCAGATGAATCAAGAACTTCTAGAGCATTGTTAGAAAAAAATAGAAGATCTCTTAAAGAAAGGGATCATTAGGAAATTAAAAAGTCCTTGTTCATATGTAGCATTCTACTTCAATAAGAGTGCTAAAATTGAGTCAGGTACACTAAAGCTTATTATCAATTACAAGCTGCTCAACATTGCACTATAATGGATTCAATATCCTATCCCTAATAAGAAAGATTTACTAAATTGTCCTTATTTGACAAATTTTTTTTCAAAATTTAATATGAAATTTGGTTTTTGACAAATTCAAATAAAACCTAAAGACAAGTACAAAACAATACTTACAGTACCATTAGGTCAATATGAATGAAATTTAATACCATTTGGATTAGAAAATGCACCCTCAAAGTTTCAAAAGATTATGAATGATAATTATAATCTATTTTCCAAATTTGTAATTATTTATATTAATGATGTTTGAGTGCTCTTTGAAAATATCAATCAACATTTTAAACATCTCAATATTTATTGGATATAACTTAAAGAAATGGTTTAGCCATTTCAAAAACTAAATATTCACTTTTTCAAACTAAAATTCAATTTCTTGATCATTATATTTATTAGGGAACTATAACTCTAATTGAAGGATCAATTGATTTTCATGATAAATTTCCTGACTAACTAATTAAAAAAACTCAACTTCAAAGATTTTTGAGATTTTTAAACTATGTTTCAGATTTCTTTCCAAATATTTCAAATCTTATCAAATCATTGCATGAATGTCTTAAGAAGAATCCTCCTTCTTAGACTGATGTTCATACAAAAATAGTTAGACAAGTCAAAGCTTAAGTTAATATTCTTCCTTATCAACATATTTTAAATCCAAATGCATCTAAAATTGTTGAAACTAATACCTCTAATTTAGGTTATGGAGGTGTCCTCAGAAAACTTTTAAATGGCAAAAAACATATAGTTGCATTTGCATCCAAACATTGAAATTTTGTACAATAAAATTATTCCACTCCAAAAAAAGAAATTTTGACAATTGTTTTATGTGTTCAAAAATTTTAGTCTGAACTTTTAAATTAAAATTTTCTTATCAGAGTTGATTGCATCTTTGCTAAATCTATTTTAGAAAAGGATGTAAAAAATATATTGCATCAAAATAGAATTTTTCCAGATGGCAAGGCATCTTAAGTATCTTCGATTTTGAAATTGAACATTCAAAAGGCTTTTCAAATTCCTTTCCATATTTTTTTATAAGAGAATTTTTGTAGGGAACAACTAGTGATCATGCCGCTAAAGAAATCCAAAAATCTAGATCCTCCTCAAAAATTAGGACCAACTAAACCAAAACTAACTATAGAAGATTAAGGCAAACAAATTGCCTCTTCCTTCAAATCATCAACCAAATCCAAATTTAAATCCTCAACTCCCCAATAAATTAGTGATAATGATTTCTCAATTAAGGTATTAGAAGCCCTTGCAACCTTTCTCTAAAGGCCTCTCCAAATTATAAAGAAATCTTAAGGGGACATTGTCGAAGAAGAGGAATAAAAAAAAAATCAAGCTAAGGAACTTATCCTCAATCAATCCAAAATTCTTCAGGCTATTCAAATCAAAAGAACCAAATCATAACAACATGAATTTCCTCTAAAGCTATTGTTCCTAATGAATAAAAGCCTGTTAAATTTATTACTGAATATATAAAAAAACAAATCTTCAAAATATTATTTACACAGAATCCAAATATTGGCTAAAAGACCTGAAAGATTTTATTTCAAAAGTCTTTCCCAAAGGGTGGCATTTCATCCTTGATATGCCACTCCATTCTAGAGACTTTTATGAGCACGTTTTTGTTGATTTTAGCTCAGTCAAGATAAAACATCATAAGAGTCAGGATGATCCAAATTTAGTGATTCATTTAAGTTTTAAAATTAAGTAAATTATTACTTCAACTGAATGGGGCTTAGAACCATTCAGAATGAAGAAATTTGAAAACATTTTTTTATCCAAATTTATTAGAGTATTCTTATTGGGATTACTAAAAGGCTTGGGTGAATACTCTATATTTTCAAAATAAAAACTTTAAACATTCTTGGCTGATTTATTTCTTTTATAATGCTAAGTATCAAATCCTAAATTAGTTCATTAGGTGGTAGGACATCTTTGGATTAATTAAAGAAATTTTTCCCTCAAATATTAAAGAAGGATCAGAAACCTTTAGAAATCGCTTTCATAATGAAAATCATGGCAATCTTCCCATGTTTTTACAATTTTTCTTAAAAGAAGGTTTTCCATGGGCATATTTTTTTGGAATATTAACTTGGTATGAATCCCCAAAGTAACTATCCAATTCTCCAGAGGTGAGGATTTGTAAAATGGTGGGCTAATTTCAAATAATTTGCTATTACATAAAAAGTTGGAGTTCAAAACTAGTTTAATAAATTCCCTCAGTTTAGTAAAAATTCCAAGGAGGGCATGAACCAATTCCTCCAGAACAAATCATAATTTATGGTAGCACTAGCCTTGGTTTTAATTGAGGAGGATTTCAATTCCTGAATTGAAGACATTCATCTCATGCTTAAATCCAAATCCCAAGTTAAGTCTCAGGCAACTAACAATTCAAAAGAAGACTTTGAGGACTATGCTCAATCAAATAAGAATGACTATTTCGAAATTGATCTTGAAAGAGAGGAAATCTCCATAAATTCTAAAGATTTAATCTGAGTTATCTGATGTGAATACAAATTCAAAATTGAAGTAAATGTGGTTGTCAATGCAAAAGGACAAACCTATTACCAGGAAATTCCCAGGAAAATTCTCGGTAGGACAATCTAGTCAAAAAAGAAGGTATAATGCAACAAAAGAGATGTACTTTTCTAACTTCAAATTCAAATAAAGTAGGCAGTAGCCTAATTTTGACTTAAATTTAAATGAAAAATAGAGTATCAGTTGCTATACTTTCTTGCCTTGTAATAATAATAATGTGTTGGCCATTGTACTCTTTTGACTCAATGTAATAATAAATACAGGAGAACTATTTAGAAATCTTGTAACAATCTCTGAAATTGCCTATATATAGATATATATATATATATATATATATATATATATATATATATATATATATATATATACGTAAAAAAGTATGTACTAATATTGTAATTATGACAAATATTAATAACATATAAATAAAATAATTCATAATTTTTAAAAATATTTATTATGCTAATTGTTAAAAATCTCCAATTAGACGAGAAATATTAAATAGGGTTTACAATTAAAATAATAGTTTTGAAATTTAGAAGAGTTAATAAAAACAATTTAGTGATAAATTCATTCTAAAAATGATGAAATAATTATTACATTATTTTTATTGTGGAATGGGAATTACGTCGTCTGATAGAATAATATTTTAAGAAAGTGAACATTTTGACTTTACAATCCCTACTGAACAGCATTTTACATTTTATTCTATTTCATATCATTGTATCCAACATAATATAAAAACATGGAAAAGCAATCAAATTAGATAGAAAAGTACCTACAATATAACATTGTATGCAACATTTAGCCATTGATTGATAGAACACAGAGAAAACACGTTAGATATGTATTAAAAAAAACATAAAATTTCTAGTCATATTATCTTTTTGTTAATTGGCATTTGGAACCAAGCAAACACACACTTCAGGTTGGAATTAAATGAGAAGCATTACACTATTTATTGAAAATCGTGTTGAAGAGAAAGAGGGAATCCTCGATAGTGGTTCATTTCATTCGCTTAAACAAGTGACGTGATAATTAAGGGTGTCCAAATTCACCACATCCGACCCTGCTGTTTCGGTTAGAAACGAAATAGAAAGTTCAGTTACGTAATTCCTTGAGATATAAGTTATTAACTGGCGCTACCGGAACCAAAGTTAAAAGAGGCAAAGATCGGTCAAAACAGCATAGTTTGGTGAGCCTCTTACGCATTTTGGTTGCAATTGATTTTTCCATTTCATCGATGGAATCCTATCTGCTCGGCTCCTCTCTTTCATTGCACCCATCTCCAGCAAGTTTTGAGCACGTTCTGCCTCATTCATTTTTGTTGTCGATGATATGGCCAGCCGCCAGCAACATTCTTCTACCCCAAGCACACTTTTACATCAAGGATTCGCCCTCCAAATACAGCTAGCGAAGTGCAACAAGCAACGGAGAAATTGTAATCGAGGTACTTCCTCAATTCCCACAACTCCAGCAATTGTACACATTTTGATCTTTTGAGTTTTAGTAATTTTGCAATATTGATTTTCCTTGGCTATCATAAAAGTTAGTGTTGCATTACAACCCTCAAGTTCGTTTTGAATTGTCAAATTTACTATCAACCTCCTTTGCATTGCATTGGTATTGAATAGTGACATTTGAAAGTAGTATGAATACTTCTAAACAAGTTAAAACTAGTGAGTAAATTGAACTTGAACTTATTTATGTATAGTGATCCAAAGGGACGCATATCTAATTGGTTCATAAAACCCACAATTAATCTCTCTTTACTATATATCCAATCAAATGCAATTGGCTCACCGAATAGTATTAATTAAATGGTGCAAGGAGCAATTATTATAACAGGAAGACAGTTATTCAAGTCGATCATTTGCTAAGTCACTCATGACCACCTAAAAACCAAATTGTTCTTGATATTTTTGTATTATGTCCATTCTAGACAAATATTCTGAATGTTATAAATATCTGTCCCCTTAATATATAGGCAAGTCCTCTAACATTATTTTCTATACTATTTCGGTCCTTATATCTCATAATCTCATACTAACATTTAAGCATAGGAGGGCTAAAACAAAATCCAAATCCTTTGTCTTGATTTGTTTGCAGGTGTCTTAACCTGTATACAGTATTTTTTGCCTCATTCTACTGATTCTCACTACTCTAATAAGAAAGGAAGTATCAGTATATGACATTCAAGGTCAAATTAATACCTTTTCCTTCTTTGTATGAATTTGGTAGCAAAAAAACACATAATGATTGATTTTTATTTTTCCTAATGATTTCTCACTTACCCCTTATATTGTATGGGTTTTTGGCAGTGTATATTTCTTTGGATTTAAATTGAACTGTCCAAATATCAGTTGCCTTAATGAACATATATACTCAATTTTGTACATGGGTTTAATTTCGATGTAAAAAGGATTCAAACACAATGCCTCATCAGATTGGTGCCGCCGCCTATACCCGCTTGAATCCAACTTGATCCGATTCATTTGGTTAGGCGGTCTTTGTTAGTAAATTTCGAATTGTTTTAGAGACTAAGTAGTTCCATTTAGTCAAGGGAGTTTAATTGCCCGAACTGATCATATCTTACTGTTGAACATCCTTAAATTGATAAAGATAAGTAACTCTTTAATAATTAATTACACGTAAGATTAATCTTATCATGCATGAAGTACCTAAATTTAAATACATGCACTATAAAGCTTAAAATGTATGTCCACACATAAAATGGTTTACTAAACACTTTCTGCAATAGATTGATGCCCGTATACCCGCTTGAATCCAACTTGATTGGATTCATTCAGTTAAAGGGTCTTTGTTGATCATTTTTGGATTTTGTTAGAGACTAAGTAGTTCCATTCAATCGAGTGAGTTTAATGGTCCTAACCAATCCAATTTGTAGGTTGAAAATCTTTAAATTGATAACTATAAGTAACTCTTTAGCAATTAATTACATATAATATTAATCTTATCATACATGAAATACTTAAATTTAAATACATGCACTATAAAGCTTAAAATGTATGTCCACACATAAAATGGTTTACTAAACACTTTTTGCAATAGATTGATGCCCGTATACCCGCTTGAATCCAACTTGATTGGATTCATTCGGTTAGAGGGTCTTTGTCGATCAATTTTGGATTGTGTTAGAGACTAAGTAGTTCCATTCGATCGAGTGAGTTTAATGGTCCTAACCAATCCAATTTGTAGGTTGAAAATCTTTAAATTGATAACTATAAGTAACTCTTTAGCAATTAATTACATATAAGATTAATCTTATCATACATGAAATACTTAAATTTAAATACAGGCACTATAAAGCTTCAAATGTATGTCCACACATAAAATGGTTTACCAAATTCTCTTTGCAATTGGTTTTTTTTAATGATATTCATTTTTATCATTTTTTAAAAATTCTTTGCAATTCCAATGTGTATACAATTATATTTCAAACACTAGAGTTTAAAAGTAAATCCTGACCAGTGATTTTAGATTTGAACTAAACTGGTCGGTTTAATTGGTCAAACCAAGTCCAAATAATTGTTTTAACATACTTAAGTAATCGGATTACTTTGAGCTGATCTAAATCATCATCTATTTGCCAAACTCGCTAAATTAGTACAAACTAATTTGGTCGGTTCAACTGATCAAACCAGATCCGAATGATTACTTTAACCTACTTAAACGATTGGATTGCTTTGAGCTGATCTAAATCATCATCTATTCATTAAACTTGCTGAACCGGTACAAACTAATTCGGGCTAGTTGTTAGGCTAGTGCTTCAAAAAAGTGATTTTCAATAGGCAACCGTCTCAAACTCATGACTAAGAGGCTTGAAAGCTGAATCTTGACCACTGTGGCATAATACAACTACTTCAAATTATATAAAATAATTTATATTTTCATTCAATTAATTTTTTTATGTTTGGCTTTTATTTTCATTATCCAAAGAAATATTAGCATTTAAATTTTCTTTTAAGTAAATAAATGTCTAGTTTTACATAAATGTGACATAAGAATTTAAACAAATAAATTTAAGGCTTTCTACAAATTAATTGAATTTCAAATTATTAATCTATTTTTAATAATTTTAAAATATATAATATAATGTGATATATTAAACTTTTAGTAGATATTTATAACAATAAAAATATTTCAACTAATTTGACTATTCAATTTAATTGGTCCAATCTTGATCTGGTCTAACTTTAATCTAATTATTTTATTGGATTAATGACCAAACTAAATTTTAAATTTGATATATCAATCGTTTGAAAAATGAAATTAGATAAAATATAAAGAGACAATATTTAAAATTTACCTTAAACCACATCCATATTCTCCTCCTCATCAAAATATAATCAGTGACAAATGAAACTTCGAATCTGGAAAATTCCTTCCTTGCGGCCCTCAAGTGCGAGTTTATTTAGCAAGTTCACAGCAAAACAGACTCCTGTTAATACTGAATGCTATCCATTTTGGTTATGGAAAATATTCAAACAATTTTCTCTCAATTTTCTCCATCAACCATCTACTATATGGTCACATATAACACAACGCTCAGCTATTACTCTTGCCATGACACTTCCTTCTTCAATCTTCATCTCTTTGCTCATCTTATTCCACAAATGTACTGCATAGGTCCCTCCTTCATACAACAACTCAATAACCTTATCCTCAACCCAACTTCTTTCATTGTCATCGCTTGGCTTCTTGAAGAGACTTCCAATCCTGATCCAATCCACCGGATAGAATGCCTTGGGCCGCAAAATCGTCAGGTCGTATCCGGGCAGGTTTTCAACTCTCCCTATGACTCTAGACACTAAATACGGCCCGTTGTATCCCCACCTGTTTCCATCAAAAGTCGACGCAAATTCTTGCAAGAAATCCACAAGAATAGGATGATTTATCTCGAATATCATAACAGCGCCGCTTAATCTTGTCCAGTGCCTGGTAACTCCATCCACACTTTGAGCTCCGACGGCATTCTTTAGACCTGAGTGATCTCTCAAGATCACCATATCCACATCCATGTAAACTCCGCCGTATTTGTACAGCATTGCTAGTCTTATGAGATTGGAGAGATTTTGGGACAATGGGATTTGTCCAGGATCCTTGGTACCGCTACTAATTTCTTCGAGCCAGGCCTCGGCTGGAGTTCCTTTCACCAAGAACGGCAAATCCGGCGTTATCGCCATGACTTTGAAACCTCGATCCAGCAAGGGTTTCAAAATCCGGTAGCCGGCCCGGGAATCCATTGATCTTGATATGATGAGCAAGCAGGATCGAGGATGGGATTTAAAGAGTGTGTCCATGGTGAGAAACTGTCTTGTCCCAAAAGATTTTGCCGGCGAGAGCCAGATTATGTGAAAAAGGATGGAGCAGCCATTGTTGAGGAAGTTTAAAACTCTGTAATGGAATTGATCTGATAAGCTGCTCGACTTGAGAATCTCCAGGTTTGGAATTTGTTTCTTGAACCATTCAATTCTTTCTTCCCGGGAAATATTTTCTGGAGGAATCAGAGGATCTTCATCTTCGTTTTCTGCATCCATTTCTTCAGTACTTCCTTGCATGGAGAATTTTGCTTGAGAACGAGGAATAATGCCGCCGTTTCCGAGAGTTGAGGGCTCAGACAGCTTCTCGGATTGAGGATTTTCTTGTTGCTGGAGATTTTGATGAGTTTGCAAGACAACTGGTTGTGATGGACATGGACAGCTTGACTTGCTATTCAGAGTGAACATGAAGAGGAACATAGTAAGAAATGTCATTGAATACAAGGCCATAGGAGATTTTGGAAGCCATTCGGAGAGTTTTTGAGGTATTTTTTCGTCAGAAGTCATGAGAACTTTGGAGGATTGTCGATTCCAACGTTGCAAGGAAATGTACTTTCTGTGGAAAAGAAATAGAAAACGTTGAGGGAGAATGTTGTTCATGTAAGATTTTGTTTATTGAATCCAGTTCTGTAGTAGCAAATGGTGCAATTTTAAAGATTATTATTATTATTTGATGGCCGGAGATGGAGAAACTAATCGACATGTCACACTTGATTTCATTAAAGATGTATAGTAAATGGGACCCACCAGCCAATTATAAGACAAAGATTTTCATTAGAGGCTGGAAATATTGTCATTAATATTGATATATACAAGGTCTATTGAACCAACTCGCCAACACGGATTACCGAGTGTGGACCAAATATAATAATATAAATAATGCTAGGTGTCCCAAAATGTTTATGCCATGATGCGTCCCGAATTAAAATCATCCATTAAATTTAAATGTTAAATAAACCGTATAAATATTTGAAGGATCACGATATTATTAATAGCAATTCCGGAGTTCAGTTATAATTGATCGCGATATTTAGCATTTTTGTATTAATATATAAATGTAAAAGCGAACACAAATGGTCCCAACAAGTGACTATTGCACGTTTTAATTTCTTCTATTTTTATTTTTTTCATAAATTGCATTGTGGTATCATTTTATGAACTTCCTTTTAAAGAAATGTTAACAATAATCTTTATTTCAAAGAGATAGATTTTATGAATTATTACTATTATATATTTTCAAAACATTCTTTTTTTAAATATTTTTTATTTTTATCCTTTTTATGCTAGATTTTTTGTTGTTTCATGTTCAATTTTAACGCATTATGTGTATATTTATGATCTTGATCCTTGTTTGATGTTTATAATTGATTGATCTCCTCTATTTTTTTATCATCATTGCATTTGTTGACTGCCTCTTTTTTTCAATTGTATTGTTATTAGGTAATTGTGATTTTTTTGTTAATAAAACAGTGTCTATTGCGTGTATGTAAGTATAAGGGTAAAACTGTAGTATTAAAGATTAACACTGATACATATCATGATGATTTAGTTTGGGTTTGTGTACAAATTTTAAGGATACATTTATTGGTGATTTTTCCCTGTTCTATTCTCTTTTTGGTCATCCTATTTATTTGTTGAGGAATAACTTAGAATTAGAAAATATGATTGACTTAGTTAACATTTTGAATTTGAAATAAGTGGATATGAGTGTTAATATTGGTTTGAGTTCTATATCACATTCACTTTGTGATGGTGCTGCTGTTTCAAATAGACTAATTACTATTTCGAATGTGATGGAGTGTAATGAGACTTTGGTTGCAAGTTTATGTTTTTTAAATAGTGAGAGAGTTTTATTATCCAATTTATGGTCAAGTGTAGGCAACCATGTTGATTAGAGGTTCTTTGGTGATGTTATTGAATTTAGGAATGCATTGTGCAAGTATTCAATTGAGAGAAGTTTTTCATTTAATTATGTTAGGAATACAAAAAATGAAGGTGGCACCTATATGCTTAAAGAAGCATGAGGAAGGCTATGAGTGGGTTGTGACCGCTTCATTGTGCACAGTGAATAGTTTTTTTCTATATTAAGAAGTTAGTGAATCATCACACTTGTGGTCCCATGTTGAATAGTTCAATTTCAAAGAAGATGAGATCCAAATTGATTTCTAAATTGGTCATTGATTTAGTTAGGAGATCCTTATCTTTAACAGTCAGTGAAGTTGTAAATTATTTTCACAATAATTATGGATTAGCAATACCTTATTGCAAGGTATGGTGTGCAATGGGGAAAGCAAAAGGTATGGTATTTGGTGATTTTGATGACTCCTTCAAATAAATTAGTTGGTATGTATCTACTATGAATAAAGTGAGTCCTAGTAGTTGCATTGTGGTGGATGTGGATGATAGTAATAGGAGATTCAAAAGAATGTTTATCCCATTTCATGCTTGTATTAAATGATTCATATTTTGCATACTTTTTTTATTTATTGATAGGACTTTTTTTATGTTTAGGTTGAAGAGGGTGATCCTATTAACTATCGACAAGGATGACAATCATGGTGAGTTTTTTTCTTTTTAATTTTTTGAAGTTCAGGTTGAAAAGGGTGATCCTATTAGCTATCGGTAAGGATGACGATCATGGTGAGTTTTTTTCTTTTTAAGTTTATTGTGTATGGTTTTTCAATCAAGAATGATTCTATTTTCTTATTTGATTGGTGTTACTATTTGGAGGCCAAACAATAATATGATATCCCTTATTATTGTTTAGTTTGGAAATAGTAACATGGAAGACCTTGCATTTTTCCTTTTCTTTTGTTAGTATTTTTATTTAGAATGTGCCCTTATTTACATGTTTTATTTTGAGTTTTATCAATATTACTATTTGGAGACTAAACAGTAATATGGAAGCATTGGTGTTATTTTATGGTAGTTTTGTTATTAATGAAAGTTAGTTTGGCTATTTGTTCTTAGTTTTCATCAATTAGATTGATAATTAAATGTACTCATTTGACTGTCAGATTGATGTTACTATTAAGAGATAAAACAATAACATGGAAGTAATGTTGTTATTTTTCATGAGTTTTGCTATTAATGAGAACTGATTTGTCTATTTATTATATTTTTTTAGTTAATGTTACTATTTCTATCCAAACAATAACATGGCTTATGTTGCAGATCATGTTTCTATTTTTTGTTACTATTTCATTTCAAAGTTGTTTCCTCTAGCTTTTGCTATGGATAATTTTGAAAATTAACAAAATTAGTTTTGATTTCTTTTATAGTTATCCATAATACTCAATGTAGACTGAAGGGTGACTTTTATTTTTTATTGTTATTTAGGATTGCTTGAAGCAATGCCTAAGATTTTTTTAATGGTACCTCATTTCTTTTATCTACATCATTTAAAATAAAATTTAAAGGACAGATTCAATAGTGCTACATTTTCAAATTCCTTCAAGGAGCATATAGTTCATTTATTTGCAATGTGTGCATATTCCTTAATAGTAGGTGCATTCAGTGAGAACTTGAAAACTTTCAAATGTGAAGGAGGTCGGATTGCTTAGAATTTTCTCATGAGACTTGCACTTAAATGTTAGTTGAACATTTTTAACCATAATTGTCGTTATGGTAAGATGATAGTAAATGCAGCTAAATCTTGCAATTCTTGGATTCATGATGCCAGGAAGTTACCGATCACAATATGGTTAATAACATTCATTTGAAGCTAATAAAGTGGTTTACTAAATAGAGGTCTGAATTATTAGGTTAGAATGGGGTTATATGTCCTATCTGGGTGTCGAGATTAGATTTACACTTAAGGAAATGCAAAGGTTGGATTGTTAGGAAGTCATTAAAAACTATTTTTAAAGTATTAGCAAATCTAACTGTGTATCAATATTTCTCAACATAGTTACACTTGTCACCAGTGGCAACTAATGGTTTTCCTTGTATTCATGTAGTTGCTACTATCAGAAGATGTGAAATTCCTATGAATGAGGTTATTGAGAATTATTTCTATATGACTATGTATATGAAGATTTGTGAACAAATCATACACCCCATTCCTACAATACTGAGGTAAAAGGTTAATATAGGAGAAAAAGCAGATATCTTACCTCCAATTTTAAAAAAACAAGTAAGGAAACCTAAAAAGATGAGGATTAAGTTGAGGGGTGAGTGTGTTAAGAAAATTAGGTGTAAAAGATGTGACAAATTAAGACAACACAATAAGAAAAGTTGCAAGGAGCTAACTTAAATGCAGCTTTTTCTACGGCACAATTGTATTTTTTATGATTCTTTTGCTTTGTAAAAAAATAGTAATGTCATTCAAATGTAGTAACATAAGTGGTTATTAGTTAGTATTAGTAGTTGACATATTTCTGTTTAATTAGTATTAGTAGTGATATCAACAAAGAACTTAAAATAAATCGATGAATTAATTCTCAATAACAATAAAATTGCCAAAAAAAAACATGTTATTAATTAGTCTCTAAATAATAACATTAACCAAAAATAACAAAACTACTAAAAAAATATATTATTATTTAATGTCTAAACATGGGGTTCATGTTATTGTTTAGGATTAAAATAATAACATGATGTAAAACTACACAAAACACCAAACAAATAGAGACTATTTCGTAATAGACTTGGAGAATACTATTTCATTGGAGAAGGTGACATGAAGCAATGCATGTGCACTTAGATAACCCAAGAAAGATAAGTGTATGTGTTACTGTTTTACATTTAACAGTAACATCAAGGCATGACAATAAGATGTTACTATTTTACATGTAACAATAACATATAGATTTTTGAAGGCATAACATTACATGTTACATTTTTCCTTAATTGTTAAGATATCAGACTAAATATTGTACAATTACTTGCATGTTACTATTTTGATTCCAAATAATAACATCAAGGCAGAAGTTGTAAACATATAAGTAAATGAATTCTGATTATTCCAATAAATTGGAAAGAAGAATATGCTAAATTTTTATTAACATTTAATTGAATGTTACATACAATTGAATTTAACATGTTACATATAATTGAATGTTATATACAATTGAATTTGATCTATAAAGAAATAAAAAAGAACATAAGAATTATCTTTAGCTAGAAGGATTTAAATCCCTAAGGCAATTATTCACTAATTTTGCTTTGTTTTCCCTTACAAATTCTAGTGGAAAGTGTTCTTTAAATTCTTTATTCTTGTATATATCTTCTATTTGTTTGCATACAAAAATGCTGCAGTCTTGCTTGAAATTGTGAATTTATGGAATGAGTTAGTTTGGAACTTCTTATTTGTAGATTAGTAAATAAGATGTTACTTATAATCCAAACTACTATTATGGTGACCTTTCATATGATATGAGATCAAAAGATGACTCTATAATTATTGATTCTACTCCCATATTCATCTCATTTTTGTGAAGGATTTCATTCTTGTTTTCCTCGTAGGAGTCCTTCTATTGCTCAATTGCCAAGTTATATAAGATATCAAGTAAAAAAAACATCTTATTGTCTAGTTAAAAATAGTAACATTAAACAAAAACTAAAAATAAATTGATAAATCAAACATCATTAATAATAAAATTGATAAAAAAATAACATGTTAAAACAAATAGTAACATTTTTTTGTCTAACATGTTACTATTTAGTTTGAAAATAGTAACATAGCCAAAAAAAGATAAATAGATAAATCAAGTATGATGAACATTAAAATTGTAAAAAAATAACATGTTATTATTTGAATACTAAACAATAACATATTATTTTTTTGGTTTAACATGTTTTTATTTAGTTTGTAATAGCAACATCAATCAAAAAATAAAATAAATAGACAAGTATGATTAACTATGAAACTACTAAAAAATAATATGTTACTATTTTTAAACCAAATAATAAATTAACTAAAAATAACATATTAGTCAGTATAACTCCAAAATAGTTGGTATTTAATCATAATCCAAGCATCACTCACTACCTTTTTCGCATTAAGAAGGTATAAATCTATAGTCCCCTCTTTTATAGGCCTCATTGAGTTGTAATGAGTCCTTTTACAGTTTGCATTTTTTAGCACGAGTAGTGTGTATGATTAGGGTTTGTGCAATCCTTAATGCCCATTAAGTTTATTGGGAATATAACAATTTCTACAATTATTGCTTCCTCTACCTTTTAATCAAACTTTAGCTTCCTCATTTCTTTATAAAATTATAGTAGGTTTGCCACATAAGATTGTCAATATATTTTAAATATGAGTCAGTATCCAATTATTTTTTGTATGTTATATTTGGCAAATGAATTTAAGATCTTACCTAACACATGCTATCAAATACAAATGTCTTATTATTACTAGATGTGCCTGCCATGTTGAGCATAAATTCATGGATATCTATAATCTAGAATTAAAGGATTAGTTTTCTATTAGATAAATTGATTAAGAAGCAGTTAAACTTTAAAAAAGAGTAAAAAAAAAAGAAAAACATTAGTAAAATGATGATAAATGATAGCATGAAAAGTTACATGTTAGTATTTAGATTCCAATAGTAACATCATATTTTGGAGTTTGAAAATGTTTAATGCTGTCGTATTACTATTTTGACTCCAAACATTAACATAATTATAAAAGGAACAATACAAAACATGAATATTATAAAATTTTAGAGAAGTATACATTTGATGTTATTGACTTTTCTGTGAGCACATCCAACAACTCTTTAAATGTTATGTACAATTCTTATTGAGGAGATGTCTAGACAAGAGACTTACGAATGATGATGTGGTGTAGAAATTAGTTGACATATTAGACAATAATAATAAGTTAATTAAAATAATTAGTAAAAGAATAACACATGACTTACAATATTTCTCCTATTTTCTATACTTGGGCTGGTTTTTTCTTGGCATATTTGTAAATATATTTTCCAACCAACTATTTTGAACCTATTGTTGACTTTTTGGTCTATTTTTTTTAGCTAGTTCCACAAAAACTGATTACAGAAGACTTCTTGCCCTTGTAGTTATTTCCTTAATAGTTGTTGTATGTGTTGTTATTTTTTTATATTTTTTATGTGGTTCGGATTAAGTGTATTTGGTGTCTCATTTTATTTTTCTTATTTTTGCTTTAATTTATTTGACCATTAACCTTTGAATATACCCAATCTGAGGTTGTTGTTGTTCTTATGTTGTCTCAATTTTTCCTGTGTAACTAATTGCACAATCATTTCTATGAGCTATGTTATTAGTTAGTTATTTTGGTTCTCAAGATTGGCATTTTCCTTTTACAAGACACCGATGATCATGGTGAGATTGTTTGTTTGTGTTATTATGTCGGAAGTTGTGTTTGGAGCTATGCATTTTTTTTCTGTGAGGTTATGATTGTTTGTTTGTTTTATCGTAGTTATTCCTCTAACCTTTGCAGCTTCTTCATTAAAAACTTTAATTCATATCCTGTCGTTTGTGTTAAGAAGCTAATCCCTCAGCTGTTATATGTCATTTTTTATTGTTCATACTTTTCTTGTTAGGTTAGAGCTATTTCTATGAATTGCTCTAGTGTTTTTTTTTTCAAGATCTCATAATGTATTGCACTATTATTGTGTCATCATTAATTTTAGATTCCTCCAATTGGGAGGGTATGATTTGTGTTTTTATTTATTTTTTATATTCGATTTGTTATTCTTCATATGTTGTTTATGTGTAGGGGTGGTAAAGGAGGTTTGTTTCTTTGTTTGTTGATTGCAATTCTCTATTGACCAACTAAAATATATGAGTGGTTATTTGTTAATGTTATTAGTTGACATATTTCTATTTTAATGAGAAAAAGTAATATAAAGCAAAAGATTAACTAGTAGGGTAACAATAACATGGGTAAAGCAAATGACATTATCTAAAGGTTACCTAAAGCTAGCTAGTAAGTTTCTATTTCAATTAGTGTGTGAGAAATCTCAGGTCTTAGTTGAGGCATCTTGGTATTTTTTTATTTTGATATCCTTTTAACACATTTGTTATCTCATACAGCCAATACTATCAATAATATATTATACATATTGTCAAATCCATTTTTAAGAAAGTTGCATTTAAAGATACAGTGAAAAAGAAGGGGTCCTTTATGTTATTAACAACAAAACTACTAAAAAAATAACACGTTATTATTTACAAGCCAAACAATAACATATTGTTGTTTAGTTTTTAAACAGTAACATTAACAAAAACTCAAAATAAATAGATAAATTAAGTCTTATTAACAATAAAATTGCTAAATATTATATTGTTATTTGCAAAGCAAACAGTAATATACTGCTATTTGATATCCAAACAGTAACATCAATAAAAAATTTAAAATAAATAGATAAATTAAGTTTCATTAATAACTAAACTGCTAAAGAATAATATATTATTGTTTACAGACCAAATAGTAACATATTACTGTTTGGTATCTAGATAGTAACTTTAACCAAAAACTTAAAATAAATGGATAAATTAAGTCTCATTGACAACCAAACTACTAAAAAATAGCATATTGTTGTTTGATATCTAAAAAGTAATATCAAGTAAATATCCAAAATAATCAAACAAATGTATTCTCATTAATAACAAAATTGCCAAAAATCAATATGTTGCTATTTGCAGACCAAATAGTAATATTATTATTTAGTCTTAGGATAGTAAAATAAGCTAAAAATTCAAAAATAAATAGACAAATCAAGTCACAGTAACAATAAAATTATCAAAAAATAACATATTACTATTTGCATACCAAAAAGTAATATGTTACTGTTTGATCTCTAAATAGTAACATTAACTAAAAATTCAAAATATTCAAACAAAAAAATTCTTGTTAACAACAAAATTAATAAAAAAAATGCAATTAAATGAATAAAAATAAATGAAGACAATGTCAAAGAAAATGACATGAAGCAATATAAGTTGGACAATGGTAACTTATTAGCAATAACATGACACAGTCTATGATATTTGGTAACCTGTCGTTTATAATTGAATTCATCAATTATTGATGCATATGTGCAAACCACGAATATTCTCCCATGTCATGTATGCTCTCAACATATTTAAGGTAGGACTAAGCTAGCGTCTAAGATTTATTTGCTACAAATAAGGTTATAAGCAATATCAGTGTCACGAGTTATGAGATATCTTAAACATCCATTTCTGATATTCTTCCCACTACCCGTTAGAGTACTTGGAATATTATTGGTTTTGTAAAGTATCCCTGGCTATGAAATCATCTATTGTCAATATTTGATTATGGCTTCTTGCTTAATGTCGTGTCAAAAGGGCGGTCTCCATCTCTTATTCCAAAAATAAGCTTCACAGATATAGGTATGATGTTAAGATGTTCACCCCTAATTATAATTTCATTATCTTGAGGAGAAGGTGGATATTATTACCTATATTTTTTAATAGCTCTTCTAACACATATTGCAATCAAGTATTTTATGATTATGACATTGAAAAGTAGCCAAAAAGGGTTTTATAGTAGTACCTTTATATAGCTCTTGCTAAAGTGAAAATCATCAATACGTCTTATACAGACAAGTAAATTCGATTTGTATTGCTGGAATCTTCTAGCTGCTTCTTCAACTGCTTCTCTCTATTTAATTGTTTTGTTGCCTTTTTGTTTAGGGATAAAGAAAAAAGCCTTGGTTAGATTCATCATAAATCAAGCTAAAAACTAGATAATGTCACATTATTATTTCGTGCAAGACACTAACATTAGTGAAAAATGATGTTATTGTTTAGTTTGCAAATAGTAATATCATTCCAAAAATATAAAATGTTCCCACAGTTAAAAAGTGTTTCTTAATCATCATTGAGAGTATAGTTTTAGGTAGAAAAGTGACATCGACTGTTACATGCGCATTAAAATAAGATGATAAAAATAATTATTGTGCATGTTACTTTTGACATGCAATAGTAATATGTAGAGGTTTAAATCACAATATGATATGTTACTATTTATCATTATTGTGATGAAATGAATCTAAATCCAAATAATTACTTATATGTTACTATTTGGTTACTATATGATAATAGTAACATCATTAGAAGAGTTGAATTAAAGTATGGAAAACACCATGAGGACTATCATACTTATGTTTGGACTCAAGATGGATTGATCAAGTAAAAAACTAAAGTTCCTTATAAGAAAAATTGAAGTATAACATGTGAGATTGGATATTATTGTTTGGAATCTAAACATTAACATCATGCCAAAAAAATATAAAACATGCCCAATGTCAACAAGTACATTACAACAACTTGAGAAACATAATCATTGTGCATATTACTATTTAAGTAACTTTATTAAACCAAATAATAACATTAATAGAAAAAGTAAGATTAAATTGTGGTAAAGTAAGATAGGTATTGTCATGATGATGTTTGCACAGGAAAAATGAATTAATCAAGTTAAAACTAAAGTTCCTTACTAGATGTAATATAAAGACAACATGAAGGATTGCATGTTATTGTTTGGTATGCAAACAGTAACATGGTGCCAAAAAATACAAAACATGTATATTTTCAACATGCATACTTCTATGTTTCTCTTTGTCATACAAATAGTAGCATGACTAAAATAGTATATTATTATCACTTTCATTATGATGTTTAGAGTAAAAATGGAGTGATAAAATTAAAATTGAAGTTCATTATGAGATATAATCCATAAATAACATGTTAGATTGCATGTTTTTGTTTGGTATCGAAAAAGTAACATATTTTTGTTTGCTTCTATGTGAAGAACATGCCAAAAAAATAAAACAATATATGTGCTTCCATATTTTTATTTGTCACATAAATAGTAATATGAAGATTCTCAATAATAACAGGTTGATTAGGTGTGCAGACAGTTATTAAATGGGATTAGTGATTGTAGCATACAATAAAATAGTAACATGCATGTTCATCGTTCTAACTTATAAGGTTTTGTTTCAACATATATACTATATATATATGCAAAAAGTAACATTTTCCATGAAGTTAAGGCTAAGATAATCCATATACACAAACTATTTAAGAGGATATAGGGTTTGCTTATTAATAACCCATTTTGACGATGTTAATTTGTGTAAAGTTACTATTTGGCATTGGTTGAAAGTTGTTGAAGGCTGAAAATACTGATTTCTAATGGTACAATGTTGGTTGAGTTTGTTTGCTACAATTTTTTAATGATTTTTATGGTAGTTTCATTGGATTTGTCGAGTTATTTCACAGGGACTATGAAGTGATGATATGGGATTTGTTAATTTCTATTTCGATGCTTTTTATTTACTTCATAATGTGCTATGAGTGTGTCATTTTGGTCTTTGGACTTTGTGATAATTTACTATTTGCAGGTGGACTTAAATGAAAGAAATTGGGCATAGGATATCTTGTTGTAATAAATTGCAACAAATAATATTGACTTAATTTTTTTTTCTTATTTTTTTTGTTGAATTACGCATGTTGTGAAGTAAGTATTTTGGTTGTAGGAGGAGAGATATATAAATAATCTTTTTATGCACAGGATTCACACTTTTTCAAAAGAAGATCCACGCTAAGTATAATAAAAATGCATGCTTCATTCACTCTTAATATTCCAAACAATACAAAAATTTTGCTCCAAAAGATAATTAACATGGCTGTAAAAAAAGAAAGAGAAAATGGGTTTAGAGTGCAAAGTTTAAAGGTTTAATTTTTTTTTAATTAGGTAGGGGTGATAAAACCACAACATTCATACATGCAAAAAATTCAGAATTGAATTTATGATGGAAAAGAAGGCAAAATCCTTCCTAAAAATCATCAAGTGCTACTTGAATCAATTTTCAATTAGGGTTTAATATGAATTAATATTTGAAGATCAAATTTTAATAATTAAAGAAAACTCAAATATATTTATATTTAGTATATTTATGTTTGTTTTCCCATACTATTAGAACACAGCATAACAAAATCCTTTTTTTTTTTTAACTTAAGAATTTTGTGGTTCTTTGGGCACAAACCACTGCTAAACCAAGCTTAGAAGCAAGTATAAGTTGCTATAACCCATACTCGATTTCTGTATTCAGCTCATAAGATTCAAACTCGTGATAATAAGGTGAGAAATAAACTCTTTAATCATAGAGTTTAATCATGGAGTTTATTCTGTTGGTATTTTTGTTTTATCTTTTTCTTTTAATAGTGGGATAGTAAATCAATTAACATATATACAATACTTTGAATTTAAAATCAAGAATTTGAAATGAGAAAGCCCTAAAAGAGGGGGAAAAATAACTCCAAAAGTAACATCATTGGAGTCTAGTGCCCTTTTTTTTTTAACAACCTGATACCTTTTTATAATGTATAAGACTAATCCCTATTTAGAGCGAAAATAATAAATGATAAAACTCTCTTGATAAAGTATTTCTGATCCAAACTCAAGAATGTTTGTTTAGATTTGAAATATCTTGAAACTCAATCTATTTTCACTAAACCAATCAATTATTAGTAATTTTGTACTTTTTTTTCCACCCAAGTTTGCATTTATTCTATACTCGTTTTGTTTTCAGTACGTTATTTTAGAGCCGTAGTGGTTGCTATAATGGCCTATTTTACAATTAAACCTATTATTGATTTGAATCAGGATTGACCATAATCTCATTTGTAGATATTCAATACAGTTTGTCGCAAACAATATTAATTATATCAAAGTAAATCGATTAACGTAGGATATGTCAACCATATGTCAGGATCGTCCATCTTCAGGTGTGAAAAACGTGAAAAAGACATATATGTCAACCATATATGTCTTTTTCACAGTTGCACTCAACAATTATTAGTTTCTTCAATAATATTGGTGTACATCACACATCGTAAATAGCAAAGCAGTGTTTCTGCATATATATTAAAATTCGATTAATGACAGGTTCTTGCATTGAAAGTTCTTAAACTTTGCAACTCAATAAATAAAAAATACAGAGGACAGATTAGAACTTATTAAAATGTAGCGTAAAACCGGAGTGAGAAACTGAAAGGAGATGCAGGTGAAACCCTAAATTCCTTAAACATTTTGATGGATGCATGTTTCTATCTAATTATTTTTCTTCGGTGCCCTTGCTTTTTAGAAAATTTGGATGGGTTTACTTTGTGCAAACGAGACAAGCTACCTGTAAGCAGCTCAAAATCAATTAACAAAAAACTTGATTTGATTTTGACTTTAAATAATTGAAACTTAAATAAACTTGACTCATTTAATATACAAGTCAAATTTGAGTCTTATATTACTCGACTCAAATTGTTTATAAGTCTAAAGGAGTCTAATAATAGAAAATATATTTTTATTTTTATATTATATATAGGTAATATAATACATAAAATAATTCAATTACTTTAGTAATTGTTAAAGTTACATGAGAAAGTATAATGCTTTCGTTGAAATCATTAGTATTTTAGTATTTATTACTTTCTATTGAGTGTAATTATTTATATTATGTAATGGTTGTATAAATATTTTAGATAAATTTTGACAATTGTAAAAGAATTTATATTAATAAATAAAATAAAATAAATCAAGTGTTTAATTTATTTATAAAAGATAATCTTTATATATTTAAATTTTAGAGAAATAACAAACTATTTAGATAAGATTATATTATGTTCATATTTATTACAAACTCAAGTTTGAATTCAAATATTTTAAGTTCTATGAGAAATTTTAGACAAATAATATATTGCTCAAATAAACTCGTGTAAACTCATTTAAGTTCATATTTGAGTTTGGTTCAAGCTTAAATTATTCAAAGAATAAAAATTCAAGCTCAATTGGGCTCTTTTTTTTTTTTTAGTTCAAGATTGATTGAGCAATTAAATTTTTGGCCGGCCTCATTTGCATCCTCAGTTGCGCTGCAAAAAATAAAGTTGTAAGAAAATGCATATAAATGCAGTGTAAAATTATGAAAAATTATAATTAAGAGATTGACACAACTTTAAATTTACGTACAATATTGTAACTACAAGCGGAAATTTAAATTGGGTTACAATGGAAAATCCTAGAGGTTTATGCTTATGTAGTGAAGACAAACCATATTCAAAGTGGAAGCAAATATCAAGGTTTTAAATTACAATCCGTAATCGTAATATTATTATTGTAAACTGCACCGCAACTACTATTTTGCAACATAATGATCGAATTTTCTGCATTTGTTTATAATATTGTTAATTAGAGCAAAATCACAATTGTAATTTATAACTTTGGCAAATTCTATTTTAGTCTACATTAGTATTTGCTACGCATTGCAAGCATCTAATTGTTCATAATAATAATCTAAAAAAATCATAGTCATCTACAAATTAGGGTGTGCATAGTCTTAGGTGATATTTACAGTGATCTACAAATTAAGTTGTTTAAAGCTTATGTGATTTTTTAAGAATAACTATAAAAGTGTAATTATGATATACTGAATCATGTACGTATATAAATAGTAAAATTTTAAAAAATCTAATATATAAAATTAGAAACTTCTAGACTGCAGAAGTGAGTTCTATGTTTATCACAAGTATAGGGCTTTTTATATTCAGTTAAAGTGGAGCTCTCTTGTGAAGAGATATATCGATACTTGTAATAAAAACAATTACTTTTAATGAAATGATATTCATCAATTTCTAAAGGATAGAAGTCCAAATGCAATAACACTTTAGTGAAATAGTTATCAATTGATAGCCGTATTAAGTTGCAGCTGTGGTTGTTGCTGGAGATTGCGTTATGTTTTCAAGAGTTGCGGGTACTGCAAAAGCTAAAATAAAAGTTGCGAGAATTGCATGTGGCCAGGAAATTATCACTAGTCCCAAAAACACTTTGAACCGCAACAAGATCATAATTGCATGCAATGAAGTTATGGGAACACAAAATTCTGGCTACCAAACGTAATCACAGTTTGTTGCCGTACTATTTGTACAACAGTTCAAGAAGCTAAGCAATGCCTCAAATTAGGAGCCACCCCTATAGAGTATCATGAGCCAGCGGCTCTCCAATCAAAATCATGCAGGACATGCTTATCACTCTTAACCAATATGTTAACCTTCCCACTTAAAACCCTCTCTGTCGACACGCTTAGTAAAGATAGTAGGACATCAAAGACTTATCACCCATACAACAAGTCCCATGTACAACATGTCTACACACTAATATCGTACATTGCTAAAGCGCTCGTACATACCGGGCCACATGATTTTTCTACACAGGAAGCCTCTAAGTAGTTCGGGTCAAAAGGAGAATTGAATAAGGAGTGAAACACTTCATTCGCTTAGTTTATACCTTATTCCATAGTTTAGAATCTGCAAGGGGGATGGCTACAAGCTAACGTACTCCTATCCCTAACTCAATATTCAGGCACCTTGTCCAAGCATCTCACAGGCCCTTAAAACACCCCACTTCCTTAAAAAACATTTTGAATAAAAAGCCTTCTGGTAGAAATAGATATATATTTTCCAAACTATCATAAGTCATTTTCACTATGTTCCAAGTGTCTAATTCACTCAAAAATCAATCGACATGAAGATAATAATGCAAGGATCACAAATATATGCTTCTCAAACTCCACTGAATTCTCAAACCTTCTGAAATGATCAAAATACCCCCAAACTTGAGAAAATCAAGAAAAATAGTACATTAGCCAGATTGATCCCAAATTACAACCACAGGACCATCACAATATGTTGGATTTTTTCACGAAGCCTCATTTCAATCTGAACATGTTTTCCTATTGAACTATCACAACTACTAGCTTGTGACAAGAGTCATGCTTCTTTGGCCTTGTCCCAAAGAGTTCTTAAAGCAATTTGTGGTTTAAACAACGAAGTCCTTTCTAAGCCTAAGGAAAGGGTCCACAAGTCACCAAGCAACCAAATAGAGTCCTACAAAGGCCTAGAACCAACTAGTAGTTATTTACCCCTTGTCCATGTGGTTACGGAGAATGGAGATTTCCTTCTCCACCAACACATTAGGAATCCTTTTAAGTATGACTTGACAGAATTAGAGTGAGAATTTCATTTTTTATATATAGAAGTGTAAAGCATATTATGCCTAAGCCTTTTCACTACAAGCCCCTCGAGTTGATGGGATCATGAGGAATCTTGGACCTCCTCGTTACCTTTTTACAAAAAAAACAACCATACCTTGATTATTGCGACCCCACACAAATCACTCATACCAGTTCTCATCTTCACTATGTTTGCACTTCATTGCATTACTTGTCCGCCACCTACCCAACCACCACTAACACTATTGTATAAATCTTCATTATCTTTAGGTGCTCTTGTATGTGCCTTTCCCTCCCTTCACCTTATAAATATGACCTAGTTCCTTGAAAAGAGGAAGTTATGCACATAATATATAGTCCTCCGCTGTCCTACTAAATGGACCTCTTTTTTTAGTGTTATCTCTTAAGCCGCTAATTCCATTGTTTTAATTACAACTCTAGTCTAGAGTCCATCTCTTCCTCCCTTCAACACGTTCCTTCTAGAATCGAAATATCACAACCACAAATATTGCAAAGCCATAAAATAGACCCACTATTGCAGTTATGGGGAGAAAATACAGGAGAGTATATTTGTGTTATAATTTCTTCATTGAAAATAATCTGCATGGAGTTTATATAGTTCTAGTCCTTATCTAAAAGTTATTTTGCTAGTACAACTAAATCACTCAAGACAAGAGCACAACTTCATAAAAATGCTTATTGCAATCTTTAAGAATTTTGCTTACAAACAACTTTAAAGCATAAAAAAATTTGAAATGTTGTCTGGTCTCTTTGATTTTTGCATATAGTTTAGTCCATTTGACACTTGGGAAATCTTCACTCTGAATCTCTACCTTCATATTTTGTAATGCTATCACAAACAACACAGTGATCCGAGACTAATCTTGCCATGACACTTCCTTCTTCAATATCCAAATCCCTGCTTCTTTGGTTCCATAGATGGATTGCATAAGTATCACTCTCATTCAATTCATCCAGCTTTCTTTCCACCCAACTTGTTTCAGACTCATTTTGTGGCTTCTTGAAAAGTCTTCCAATCTTAAACCAATCCACAGGGTAGAAAGCCCTAGGAGGCAAAATTGTGAGGTTGTAACCTGGGGTGTTTCCAACTCTCTCTGTAACCCTAGACAACAAGTAAGGCCCATTGTAGCCCCACTTGTTCCCATTAAAAGTTGAGGCAAATTCTTGCAAGAAATCCAAGAGAATTGGATGATTCATGTCAAATATCATAATAGCATTATTTAATCTTGTCCATTTCTTGGTCACCGAATCTACGCTTTGTGCTCCAATTGCATTCCTCAACGGCGAGAAATCTTTCAAAATCACAAGATCCGTGTCCACATAAACTCCTCCATACTTGTACAACATGGCCAGCCGAATCAAATTTGATAGGTTTATAAATAATGGGATGTGTCCAGGATCTTTCGTACCAGTGTTCATCTCTTCAAGCCAAGTCTGGGCTGGAGTGTCCTTCACCAAGAAGGGCAAATCCGGAGTTACTGCTAAAACCCTGAATCCGCGATCGAGTAGTGGCTTCAAAATCCTGTATCCGCGTTTCGAATCCATTGATCTCGATACAATTATCACACACCCTTGAGGATGAGATTTGAAAATTGTATCCATAGTGAGGAAATCCCTCTCGCCAAAACTCTTTACCGTCGAAAACCACATGATGTGGAATACCACCGAGCATCCTTTGCCAAGAAAATCCGAGACCCGTTTGTGAAATTGCTGCGACAAGCTGCTCGAATGCATAATCTCGAGTTGGGGAAGCTGTCTTCGAAACCATGCAATTCTTTCATCCCTTGTTACATGCTCCGGTGGGATCAAAGGATCTTGATCATCTGTGTCATCTGTATTGGTCTCGGTCTCTTCTTGCAGGTTTTCTTGCATGGAAAGTTGAGGAATGTCATTATTGTTAGCCACATTTGTTTCATCGGTTGTTGTAAGATCAGAGAGGATCAAAGGATCTTGATCAGTTGTATCATCTCCATTGGTGTCCGTCATTTTGAAGTTTTCTTGCATGGAAACTCCAAAAGTATCACTATTAAGCATAGCTGTCGACTCAATTTCTTCATCAGTTTGAAGAACTTCTTCAAGTTTTCCTCCAGTTTCATGGCCTAAAGTGAATTCAATGGAAGGTTGCGAAGATTTCGAGAAGATATTTTCAGCATAGATGAATAAAAATATAACAACAAAAGCAGCATAAATGATAGGTGATTTGGTAGTTCTATTTTTTATCCTGTAATTGAAAATTTTCTGAGAAAACTTTTTATCACCCATTTTGCTTTTGTGAATCTTCTAACAGGAAATGTACCTTTTGGTGCAAGAAATGGGGAATATGAAGCTGCTATCTCGAAAGTTTGTATATAAAGTACCTTGTGTGAGGGGCATATCTTTAATGGTGTAAAAAGGGTGGGTCATGGCCATATTAATAATGCTTGGATTTGGTTTGCTTGCTTTCAATGTCATTTTTAGAGCTTTTAGGGCTGTCTTGGCAGCCAATTTTTAACGTTAATGCGAGTTTTAAGATTGATGATGATATCATTTATCGCCATTCAATTAATGCGCACCTCTCAATGTATTTATTGCATTGTAATTAATGAGAAATTCTTAAATGTATTGGTAGTTTTTACTCTCCCCCAATAAAATGAAAGTTAATTGTCAAGTTTAGTAGATGGAGTAAAAAAACTCTAATATTTGAAGCATACGAAAATCTCTAACTATATATACTTGTTATTTAGATGTATAAAAAATAGATGAAAAAAATAAAAATATTAATTTTATATTTAAATTAATTAAAAAAGATAATTTACTAAATGACAAATTTACTTTTGTTTCAAATTAATAAAATTGTCTAGAAAAACTTCACAAACAAATAATTTTAAAATTACAAAGTTTTCCAACTTTTTTTATTATCATTCGGTAGTAAAATCATTGTTGATTTATAAAATTCATTTTTAATCTTTTTTTTTTTGTTCAAATTTTTCATAACATTCAAATACTACAAAATTTATTTTGATTCCATTTTATTTATATATATTTTCTTTCCGCTTTCTTTTACATAAATTCAAACAAATAAAAAATAATTTAAGTAGGATGAGCTACGAATTTATGTCATGAAAATGATAATTCATCATCGTGAGAGGAAAACGCTGGCTAGTTTTTATTATATTTGCTTTCCGAAATGGTAGTGAATCATTATATAAACGTTTTACATTATGATGAAATCTATTCACATATTGATAGTGTCGTTGTTTTACATAACTATTCATTACTATATATTTAGCTATCACTACAACAATTTGATAATACATAAATGACACCTATACAGACAATATAATCTTGGTCGTCTACATAGATTTTCAAAAAATTGTTTTTAAAAAAATTGAAAACATCTATACAAATAATTGATGTCTTCAGTATAGGCAAGTTATTTGTATAGAGTAGACCTATATACAGTGGTGGAGGGAGAAATATTAAGATAAGAGGGCCAAAAGAAAATATTATAAGATTTAGGCAGGCCACATAATTTTTCATATTATATATTATATAAAAATTTAAAAAACAAGGGGGGCCGAGGCACAGCCTAGCCCCCTGACTCCGCCACTGCCTATATAAACAACATGTCATCTATATAGGCATACCAAAAAAATTTAAAAAAATGGAAAAACCTATACATACAACAAGGGTGGTCCATTTTCTTTTTTGGATGAAAAATTTAGGAATACCTATACAAATGACAGTCATTTGTGTAGGTGAACTCTATACAAACAACATCATCTATATAGAGTCCACATATACAAATGACAAATTCATCTGTATAGGTGATCCAAATTTTTTTGATGAAAAATTTAGGAATAGCTATACAGACGAGTTTGTCATGTGTATAGGTTTTTCCAAAAAAAATTTATGAAAAATTTAGGAACACCAAAAGTCATAGAGTCCACCTATACAGACAATAATGTTATCTATATAAGTAGTCCAATTTTTTTTGACAAAAAATTTGGGAACACTTATACAAATGACAAAAGTTATCTATATAGGTGTTCCATATATTAAAAGTCTATAATATTTTAATCTATTTATTTAAATATTTATATTACACAATTTATGTTAAAGTTTTCTTCCATTAAATCTTATTCCACATCCATAATGAAATTTAGCTTATTTGATTCTATTAAAATTAATCATTTGAAAGAAATTTTGTAATCAAAATTGTTTCTAAGTTAAAAATTATAAAATATTAATGATTAAAAATTAAAACCTTAAAAAATAATGATTACGTATTATTAAATATCAAATATTAATTTACAAGTATTATTAAATTAATTATTTATAACCAACTATATTTAGAACTATTTCTTATACAAAATCATTTTGAAAAATATATCTTCTTTTCAATCATCTGAAAATCTAAAGGAATGAAGTAAATTAAAAAATAAAATCTTCTTTAAAATTATTTTGTGTAAGAAATAATTTTGAATATAATAGATAACCATTATTATTTTGTATAAGTGCACTAAAAAAATTATTATAAATCAATGTTTAATCATCAAATTTAGAAATAAAAATTATTATTTTCAATTTTTAGTTTGCAATTAATTTTGGTTGTAAAGTTGATTTTGAAAGGTTAAATTTGTATAAGCACATTGGGAAAAAAAATAATAGCACAAACATTTTTTACCATTGAAGATTTGAATGAAAAAATAGTAAATAAATTTTCTCCACAATGAATATAATTTAGATGTTTAATTGCACATTTTAAAATATTAGAAACTTTTTATTCATGATATATATTATATGGAGTTAATTATATGTATCTTAGTCAAAATGATAAGAGAATACATTAAAAGAAAAGGGAAAAAAATGTAAAATTCCCCTTAAACTTTTAGGTAATTAGATTTTACTATCTTCAACCTTAGAAATTTAGAAATTATCCCCTTAAAGTGTATAAAATTTGTAAATAATGCATATTATTAACTTAAATAATTATTTTATCAAATCATGTAATTTTTAATGAAGTTTTCAAGTAACAATTATAATATTGTAAAATATTAATTTATTTTATTATATTTTAATTTTGGACTTGATTTTATAGTTTGTGTATGAGTATTTAATTAAAATTCTTTACATACAATATAATTTTTATTAATTATAAAATATAAAAATTATATGTGAAAAAATAACTAAAAAAATTAACAGACTAGAATATTGTGATTGTGATTTTAATTAAAAATTTTGTTAGAAAAGCACATTATTTGATAAGATGATCAATAAAGTAGATAATGGATGTCAATTTCAAATTTTATGAAATTTAAGGGGATGGTTTTTATGTTTTCAAAATTAAAGTGAATAATATCCAATCACTTCAAAATTAAAAGCAATAATTTAAATATTTTTCAATAAATACTTTTATTATTATTTTTAAGAAAAGAACTCAAAAATAAACAAAACCTAATTATTAAAAATACTCAATTTTGCCATTTGGCCTTATTCTTTGGCTAATACCACTATCAGTCTCAAAGAGTAAATCAAAAAATTGTACATAAGAATCCTCCAAACCAGAATTTTTAATTTTTAAAAATATTCAACTCTTGCCATTGTAATTTAACTACATCCATACCTTTATGAAATTGATTAAATTCATTAATAATTTGCGCAAAAGTTTTTTGTTTAGGATAACTATGTTTTAAAGAAAAATATCATGCTAACATTAATATTTTATTTTGCATGATATTATCAAAATTTAAGTTTTAATTAAGTTTTAGATATTGTATAACACATTTTTAGATGCAATCAATTTTGAATAACATATTCTAAACAATGAAATCTTTTTGTAAAATTTTTTTATAAATTTTATGAAAATAAAATGTGGACAAGAAAAAATTATTTGATTTTATCGATAACTGACTTGTATGAAATCTTTATGAATATTAGCATAATGTTTTCTTTAAAAGACAATTCTCCTAAACAAAATGAATCTTACAAAAATTATTACTAATTTTATCAATATCTGGCATACAAAGCTAGACAAAATTCTTTTAATGTGAATTAATAATTTGATGTCAAATTTGTATACAATTTTCAATTTTATATTAGTGGCAAATAATATAGAATAAATTAAGATATAATTTTTATTTTGTTTTTAAATGGAAAGAATGAGTCACATATTTTTAACTTGATAAATCGTTATCTATGTAAACCCATTGTTAACTAAAATCTATTAATATAGATTTGTACAACTTGATTAGTATAATTATTATTTTATATATAATTATTATTTTAATTATAATTATTCTAGTTAAAATGATAAGAGAATTCATTAAAAAAAGGAAACATTGTGAAATACTCCAATTTTAAGGTAGTTAGATTTTATTTTCTTCAACTTTGAAAATGTTAAAATTATCTTTTTAAACTTTATAAAATTTATAAATTGTGAATCCTTCAATTTTTGAAAGATACATCTTTTATAGTGTGAACTTCATTATTTTCAAATTAATAATAGATGAAAATAATTCTGTTTATATTTGTTGACCAAAAACCCTCTCATTACTTTGTACAACTATACTTCTGAGGCATGATAGTGAGATTAATTAATATTAACATTATAAAATGATATTGTATGGATATTTTTATAAAAAAAAATTTAGATGCATACGAGATAAGGGCTACTCCATTGTCTCATTATTCCTTTTTCCTTTTTTTCAAATTAAAATAGTAGTATAATTATATTATCTTACTTCTATTGATCAAAAAGTCAATGATTCATTTAAAAGCTCAATTTTACACAATAAATAAGTTAACTTATAACTTATTGGTCTTATTAATAAATTATAAGTTAAACTAGCCTCCAGAGATATTTCTTATACTAGTTTATTAAAAAAAATAAGTTCTAATTTAATAAGTTATTTAGAGTAACTTATAACTTATAAGTTACTACCTCTTTAAATTCTTTTCAAATTTATCCTTATTCTTTTTATTATTTTACAACCTATGCCCTTTATAACATAAATCTAAATATTTTTTTCATAAAATATAATTAACTTAATTTTAATATTATTATATCTTAATTTTAAATTATGAATAATATATTGTAAGTAATTATATCTTAATTTCAAATTACATCTTAATTTTTTCTTCATATGTATGTAAATAAATAATATCATAAAATAATGTTAATTATATTTTAAGTATTTATAATTTTATTATAAATACCAATAAATAAAAATTATGTAAGTAAATAAATATATAATTGCATAAAATATAATTAATTAAATATTAAATATTATATTTTTATTTTAAACTTCTAAATTGTATTAGTATAATTCAATTTTTTTAGACATAATTATATCTTCATTTTTTCTACATATGTATGCAAACAAATAAATAATATCATAAAATAATGTTAATTATATTTTAAGTAATTATAATTTTATTATAAACAATAATAAATAAAAATTATATCAGTAAATAAATATATAAGTTCATAAAATGTGTTATAGATTAATTACATTAATATAATTTAATTTTTAGATAAGTATAAATTATTTTAATTATACATCTATTTCTATTAATATATCATTTTACATCATTTTTCAATTTCAACTAATTCAATAACTAATTTTACAAAAAAACTTTTTAAATAATTAACTAACTTATTAGCTATTAACTATAAATTATTAGCGATAAGTTAATTTTTCAATTACCAATTAGTTTTTCAATTATTTGTGCAAAACAAAACCAAAATTTCATTCTTTTTTCTACATTAACAATAAGTAAATTTAAATTTAATATTTCTAACATATTATTTAAATCCTTCCTTACTATGTCATCCATCAAAAAAGTCATAGATGTTTTGGTAATGACTAATAACATCAAAACTTAATTAATTAGAATTTGAATTTAAATTTAGTTCATCATTAGTATAAGTTAAATTTATATTACTATTTATCATATTTTATCAAGAATTGTAAAAAATTATTCAAACTTCTTTAATACCATTAAAAATTTTTAATTATTGCTATTTTTAATAATATAATTTATTGGATATTGATAATATAAAATATTTTATATTGATAATAAATATAATTTAAATTCTTAGGACTTTTTCTTAATTGTGATTACCTAATCAATTTAAATATTCAAGTTATGCCGTTGGTATTTAAAGTAATACAATAACATTTAATATTATCTTTTTGTTCATATTGTAAATTCGATTTCATAATTTTATAAGTGACTTCTATCATAAAGAATAGTTGAAATTTATTTTGATCTCCCTCATAATTTTTCTCAGAAACAAGAGAATAAAGAAAATAGTTTTATATTCTTATATCAAAAGGGTCTAATTATCTTTATCAGAAAATGACATAATTAAAATAAAATGCAAGAAACCAGGATCCAATTAAATGGGATCCAAGAGAAACTTTTGAAGATTTTATAATAATATTAATAATTTTAGAAAAAAAAAGGGAAATGAAATTCCTTTTCTAACGAAAAAAGTTTGAAATGAAAAATATTTTAATATGACAAATTGAATCTAATGACTTTTACTTTCAAAGCTAAACTCTAAAAAATTCTAAATTATTTATTCACAATCAATTATATATAACACATTTTCTCCTAAAAATTGTAAAAAATATTTCAATCATCAACCTTTTTTTTACATGTATAATTGTTATATTGCATATAATTTCAAATCATTGTACATAAAACATAGTTAAAAATGTGTTTTAATTCAAATTTAATTTTGAATGTGAACTTAATTTAGAAAAGTTAATTCTTATGTAGTTAAACACATTACAAATATTAACTATGAAAATCCTCCACTACTAAGAATGTAAAAAAATAATAAACAAGTTTTTTACAAAAAAAAATATATTTGATAATTTAATTTTATTATTTAAAATATAAGAAAAATTTTCACATGAAGTATAATATAAATAGACTATATACATTTTATCCTTTTTCCATAAAAAAAGATATTAAGGATAAGAAAAGTTGGAATTTTGGCTAGCGAGAAGCTTTGGCTCACATGAAAAATTACCAACAACAACACAAATGACTTTGTGTTGTTTCAATAGGGCTAAGCATTAAAAAGATGCATGTGCCCTTCACTTACATGAAATACAAACGATCGAGCTAGGTTATACAGATGATACATATCATCTATATAGCTTTGGCTTTTTAAAAACTAGTAGTGTCTCTTCCCCTTCCATTTCTAGCCTTTTGATCACGCACTCTACCTTATCTCTTCTCTTTCTTCTTCGCATGTTACCTTCTCTTCAATCACAAGTATACTTTCTTTTTATCTCTTAATATTTGTAATTTTTTTACTTTTAACAATGGATCCTTATATTTATTTTGTTAAAAAATTGGATTATATGATTGGTATGTTGATTGAAGTTTTTAGTTGTTGTTCTAATATTTTATTTACTGCTATAAACATATAATGTATAAGACTTTTTATTTTATATATTTTAATGTGATAGTTAATATGAAAGACAATTATTTTGTGTTGTGTGATATAATTATACTTTTAAATATCTAATGATATTGATATGATCTCTATATATGAATCTTTTTCTATACTTCATTGTGTTGATTAGTAAAATCAATATTATGTAGAAGTTCTCTTATTTATTACCTTAAATACCTAGTGAGTTTGATAAAAAAAATAGGATAATGAAACTTATATTGAAGTTGATAATTACGTTCATTAAATTATTAACTTATATCAAAATTAAAAGTTAGTAATAAACAAATGAGCATAAATTTTAACAATTACAAAAATAAAAATATAAAATATCCTATGATGTAAAACTTCTACTAACTCAAACAATCAGTTATGTTAATAAAAAATTAAGCAATTTGAAAACTTATGAAATCACATAATTAGTCTAATTTTTTTTAATTCATTTAAAATATTTTATAATACATGATAAGAATAAGAAAAGGCTTTATAAATATAAAGAGCTAACAAATAATATTTCAATATAATATTACTTTAAAATATTTTACAAGCATATATTAGAGGAAAGGATTTTAAGATGTGTTTAGACTTGCATTCACACGTAAGGTCTTTAATAACAAAGAGAAGAGGAAAGTTTATTATAGTAGGTTTTATTAATGTCCAAACAAGTTTTAGGAATAAATGGGTTTTTATGTAAGTCCAAATATGTATTTTTTTTTATATAAACCTACATAGATTATAAGCAAATTATACTCATTTTTCTTTTAAATTTAGATTTTGGACATTTAGATAAAATATATTGTATACATTAATTTAAGAGAATTCGGTGAAAAACAATTACTACTTGTAAAGAAAAAAAATTATAACTAGTTTTATTATTATATATGGCTATAAGTATAAGTTTTTTTCATCACAAGACATAAAAATTAAGTTCACTGAGTATTTACCTTGAAATTATTTTGACATATATGTTAATTGACTCATTAACTACATTAAAATTTATGTTTTATAATTATAATAATTGTCAATAAAAATTCAAATAAAAAATATTATTTTCTTTCATTTTTGTTCTTTTTTCTTATTGTACACTATATTTTACTATTGAAAAACTTTTATTTTTTTAAAAAAATAATCTTAATTCTTTCAAAATAATTTTAAGTTTAAAATTATAATTGTAAAGTTAAAAATTACACTTTTAATGCATCTTTAACATGCACCAACAATTCAAGAAAGTGATAGTAATTAAGAATTTTTCCCAAGATTAAGATATTTTATTAGTATTTTATTGATTAAACAACACATAAGTAAATAATAATATAAAATTTAGTTATATAAATAGTGAATTAAATTTAAATTCAATAAAAATTTAGTTGTTTAATTATCATGTATACAAAAAAATAGCTTGAATCTAATTAGTGTAAAAATTTTATACTATGAATAAAAAAATGATGTATTATTAAAAATATAATAATAATCAATACTTCTTTACTACTAATAAAAAATTTTAACAATTTCTATTTATAGATAACAAATAAGTAAATAATAATATGAAATTAATTTATATTAAGAAATTAAATTTAAATTCATATGAAAATTTATAAAAATTCAAGTGTTAAAAATTAGAAGGTGAAGGATGTGTTGTATCACATACAATGAAAGTAAATTTGTACCATAAAAACCACCATGTTGTTATGGCTTATTAATTTATAAAAATTAAAATCATTCTAGTATTCATGTACAATTTTCTATAGAATAAAAATATAAAGCTTTATATAAGGAAGAAAGTTTGATTATATGATAACAGTAATACCTATGCAGTGCTACTACGATACACTAGCAAAGTGAGATATATACAAGTTAGCAAAGTGGGATATTATAATGTATGTTATTTAATCATCAAGTATAACAATACGTAAACAGCTAAGTTTACATTTTTGTCAAAATTATTGTAACAAAAAATTACACTGTGTTAAGTTTAAAATTCACATGTACTATAATCTTAAACCCGTTTAAGGGTTGGTTGATCTTCCTAGATGAATCAACCCTTGAATTGTCTAGAGAATTTGAATAGTTTAGGACATATTTCCAATTATTGTACTCAACTTATTTGCTCGAAATTTCTTCCTTTTTCATTATTCTCCAAGTGTGTACTATATTGATGTATAGTATACAGACTTAGAGAACCACAGGGGGATGTCTACTAAAATTTCATCATTTGTGAAATATATCATAAATAAGTTGAAACAATAATTGCGGGAATGTCTCAAATGTGATAGGGTCTTACCTTTTAGAGCTAAAGTGATAAGGTAAATTTAGTACACATAATAAATATGCATACATAATTAAATTAAATGATGACTTGTGACCTTATAGGCTAGTCACACCATGTCCGTTGACAAAAACAGGATAAACTTATGAGATTGATTATCTGATACGTACTGAAATGGTTCTATTATATTTATGGATAGAGTTAGAAACTTTAACGATGATAGAAACTTAGTAAGATATCCATGCAAAAAGTGCTTGAATGTGTTGTACTAGATATTTGAGACTATTGAGGCACACTTAATAAACAATGAATTTGATTCACTGCACATGAACAAGTTCCATTATGGTGAAGGGTATGTATTTAGAGCTAAGATTATGCGTGGAGCACTCACTAATGATGCTAATGAGATAATTGATATCATACATAACTTTATTGGCCCTTACGCCACTAATAAGGTAGATAACAATGATAAAGTTTAAAATGAGGACATTTTGGGGAAGCAAATCTCATGGCTATGGCTTTGATGACCTATTTACAGAATTCAAATAGAATTATACCTCGATTACGCAACCTTTTCTTCTTTACATTTTTTAGTTAAGCTCATGCATCTAAAGGTATCATACAAGTGGACAAATAAGTCATTCAACTCCTTACTAAAGTTATTAAAGGAGGCACTACTAAAGAATAACAAACTACCTAGGTCACATTATAATGTAAGAAAATGGCTTAATAAGTTAGGATTGGCGTACGAATCAATTCATGCCTGTAAGCATGACTGTGTGCTTTTTTGGAGAGAACACGCCAAAGATAAGATTTGTACAATCTGTAGGGAGAGTCAATAGATTGATAAAAATGCAAAAAAGAAGAAGGTTCCTCAAAAGTTGTTATGATATTTTTTATTAACCTTTAAGTTGAAGTGATTATACAAATCAAGGCACATGACAAAGGATATAAAAAACCATGGCTTTGTATGAGAAAGTCATTTTTCATGTTAACGCTACTGATTCTTAGGCCATAATCTTCCAAAAAAAAATGTCTTCTTAAGACCGCTTGTCTTCTTAAGATCGAGGCACACAATCATGCCTGTAAACATGACTATGGGCTTTTTTGGAGAGAACACACTAAAGATGAGATTTTGTACAATCTGTAGAGAGAGTCGATAGATTGATAAAAATGCAAAAAAGAATAAGGTTCCTCAAAAAGTGTTATGATATTTTTTATTAACCTTTAAGTTGAAGTGATTATACAGATCGAGGCACATGATAAAGGATATAAAAAACCCTAGCTTTGTATGAGAAAGTCATTTTTCATGTTAACGTTACTGATTCTTGGGCCACAATTTTCAAGAAGAAAAATACATATCTTCTTAAGACCACTTGTTAAAGAACTAAAACAACTATGGGAGATCGGAGTTGAAACCTAAGATACTGCTATAAATACCATGTTCAAGATACGAGTGGTATTGATATGGATCGTGAATAACTTTCTTACTCAAAGTAGTCTGTCTGGGTGGAGTGGACAAAGGTACAAAACATGTCCTATTTGCAATGAAGATAAACTATTAATGTAGATTAGAGGAAAATTTTCTTATGTTAGTCATTGTCGATTCCTTCTGAGGAGCCACAGTTAGCAAACTAGTAAAGACTTTGATAGTAAGATCGAAAGGAAATCCCCTCTAAGAAAATTTACTAATGACATAATTATGGACTAATTAAGTAAAGTACATCAGAGACCTCTTAAAAAATACATGCACTGGGGTGGAGTTAAATGGAAGAAAGGTGTAGATGAACTTAATTAGAGTAAAAAGAGTATATTTTTTAAACTTCTGTACTAGCCCATAATGATCTTAAGGCATAACATTAATGTGATGCATGTTAAAAAAAATATATGTGACAGCATTATGGGTACACTCTTGGATATTAAACATAAATCAAAAGAAACAAACAATGAAAAGCATGACTTGGCTAACATGAATATAAGGCCACAATTGCACTTATACGAGGAAAGGGAGAGATGGATAAAACCACACCCTAGATACACACTCAATTAGGATAATCAACATTGGTTTTGTTAGTTCATTAAAAATATGAAGTTTCCTAAGGGGTTTGTTGGAAATCGTAAAAAAAACGTGGTCAACAAGGACACCAAGATCAAAGGGTTAAAATCCTATGATTGTCATGTAATTATGTAGCGATTATTACCACCTGCAATGTGAACATTTTTGCTAAAAAAGCTGGCATGTCTAATTGTTAAGTTATGTAATTATTTCAGCCAAATTCATGCAAGGACTCTAAATAAGCAAGATGTTAAGCAAGCTAAGGAAGACATTGTATTGATTCTGTGCAAATTTGAAAGAATATACCTTCTAGGATTCTTTGGTGTAATAGTCAACTTAATGATACACTTGCTTAAGGAATCATTGTTGAGGGGTCTTGTCCATTTTAGGTGAATGCATCCATATGGGAGATATATCAAGAAATTAAAGGATTATGTCAAAAACCATGCTTGACCTGAAGGCTCTATTGCTAAAAGTATGTTGTAGATAAGGCATTGACATTTTGTTTCATGTATTTACAAAAGGTGGAACAAAATTCAAAGGCAATGTGAGAATAGCAAGGTGACTATCAATTTTTAAATCTCAATATCAACTTTTTAGCAAAAAGCACATTGTTCATTTAGATAGGAAGGATTAGGATATTGTAATATGGTATGTCCTAAACAACTATCCTGAAATCCAAAAGTATTTAAATTAAGTCCCTCAAACTATTTTCCATTTTATGTAGTTCATTCTAGTTCTTAATGAGTCACTTGTATTGTGTAGTGAACATAGACAACAACTATAAGCAAGTGGTTGCTAGAACATTAAACACTTGTAGAGAACCCACTTTCCTTTGTAATTTTACTCTAAGGTAATTCTTTATCATCTTTGATACAACTTAATGCTGCACAATTTTATTTTATACTTACTTGTGTTGTCATTATTCGCTTCAAAAAATTGTACAAATTTACCACCTTCACAAAAATGGATCTCTTGAGGTGATTAACAAGCTGTTATCTATAGCTTCCAGATCAGGTTTCACAGTTATGTCGTGTTCGACATGTATGGTAAATGGAATTTGCTTTGTAACTATTTCTTAAGATGCAAAGCATAAGATACAAAACATTAGAATTTTTGTGCTTAGAATTGAAAATAACATATTCTATGGTATTTTGGAAGAAGTTATAAAGTTAAGTTATTTATATAAACACTCTATGACTCTGTTTAAATGTAAATGGTATGACACTAATTGTAGAAAGAAGAAAATTATCACAAATAAAAATATAACAAGCATTTCTATCAGTTCTCAATGGTGCAGAGATGATCCATATATACTTGCATCTCAAACATGATAAGTTTTTTACATTGATGATCCTCTTAATGGACTAAATTGGCAAGTTGTAAATAACATGGTGCATCATGATGTATAGGATCTTCCTAATGATGGTAATATCAATGCCAATGGTATATCTTATTTGCAAGATGATAACTTAACAAATTTTACCCTCATAGTAGATCTTGAGGATTTTTCCTTAATTACTTTGTAGGATCAGAACCATGACTTGTATTGTGTTTCATCTTCTAAAAATGTTTGTCTTACTTCACAAATGTTTAATAACTTTATAAATAATAATGATAATATAAAAGATCAAACCATTGGAGATTACATAAAGGAGGAGATTTTAGAATCCAACGATGATAACTCAACTAATGAAGAGGATGATGACCTTGCAACATTCACTAATGATAAGTTTGATTAGGGTCAAGACTTTTTTGTTTCCTAACTAGTTCTTGGGTATTATATTTTGATAACTTTGGATTTTGTAGTAAAGATCATTTCTAACCTGCTATACTAATTATTTTGCATAACTCATTTTGTACATGCAAATGTAATTTAGCGTGGAAGAAAGAATTGTTTTATTTATCATAAGTATTACTTACTTCTTACTATAATAACTATTGTGTATGTTTGATTATGTATAACAATACTTGATAGCCATGGGTAATGTTATGTCATACTATCATAGAGGACACTGTGACACTACTCATTACCAAACCCTACATACATTCCCTCCCAATATAAGATAAGTGAAATTGGTTACACCTAAGAATTTTACTTTGCATTTTTTTTTTTTTGCAAATTTATGTTATTAGTAATGTGTTATATTTGAAAGCTACATCAATTTGATAGTATCACAATAAATCAAGGCCCTCAACTCTTCACCATAAAATAAAAAAGAATAATGGGAAGCTAATACCTAGCCATTTTAATAAAATAGGTAAATGGCATGCAATTAGACTAAACTCAGTTTTTAGCACATGACATAGAAGTGTTAGTCAAGCAGCATTGTGATCCTTTCCATGAAAATTGGAGGTAAGTGCTCAAAAAGCAGCGAAAGTGTGCTATGCAAATGCAAAAAGTTTAAGTGAGTACTATGTCATATATTTTATATTATTTTTATTTGATATTAAGATTGATGAAAATAATAATTGAAACATTCTTTCATGTATTCTAATGCAGTTCCTTTTCAAATTTATGGATGTTAGCCTAAGGAACAGGGATACACTACTATTGGTATCCAACAAATAGTAACTTATCGATACAAAGATTGGAAGTCTATGCTCCACTAACATTTCTTGCAACATGGCAATTAGGACAATGTTCTTAATCTCAACAATACCAGGCAAGCTTGTCCTACTAATATCTCGATAGATTATTAGGATAGGTTATGTACATACTTTGATTGTGACAAACATAGGATAAGGTTGAAGTACAATTAGTTATTTTCCATTCTTGACATTTGATTTGCTTGTCTTCTAATTATAAATATTTTGACTTTAATGTGTAAGAATTATCCAGAAGAAATTCCAACAATAGGTCAATTCTTGACATTTGATTTGTTTGTCTTCTAATTAAAAATATTTTGGTTTCAATATGTAAGAGCTATCCAAAAGAAATTCTGACAACAGGTCAAAAAAGTTGTACAAGGATCACCATAGATCCTAGTTTATTACGGTGGCACAACATTATAAGTTATTTTAACTTAACATTTTTTACATAGTACTATTGTCAAAAATCTTACTAATTGTTACTAATTGTTAATATCATATTTTAAATTTAATAGAGAGAAATAAGGATATAGGTGAATTGCAACTGGTGAGGGAGAATTTCCATGAGCATCATATGTATCATACATGGGAGTGGATGCATCTAAATGCTTAAACTACTTATGTAAGTAACTACTTTCTGATTAAATAATTTTAATTATCATGGAAAAAGTTTTCACTGAAACTTTATGTTTATTTTAGAAAAATCAAGGCCAAGAAGCTAAAATCAATCACTTATCAATCTTTATAGTCCAATGCTTCCTCCAATAGCTCCTTGGTAGGTTTGTTAAATCTTAATGAGCTTGTCATTACTAATAAGGTGTTAGATACTTATTGAGGGCATAAAAAGGCAATTGGTCGTATGCTTGTTAAGACAACACATGGCACCTCCAGTACCACTTTATCCACTATAAGATTTACTTCGAGGTAGTAAGATGCAGCATTTTGCAGAAAAGGTGCTAACCTATATCACTAAGAGTTAATAGGCCTTAACTATGGCAGAATAGTATATTCGTTATCATGAGGAATTGCAATAGAAGATCTATATTTTCTTTAAGGGCATGCATGCTACTTTATACTCCATGGGATTTTCTCTCTTTTTTTCGAATATGCCATTCCTCCTCCTCGAATGAACATCTCTAACTGAAAATACTATCCTAATTCATTTTTAAACTGCCATCTACTTCACAACATCCTCTGATCCCTTAGCTGCAGCAATCCTTGCCCCTATTCCAGCCATAGCCGCACCTACCTCCACCCTAGCCCTCGTATTTTCCTTCAGATGATGGTGAGGACAATGATGATGATGGCGAGGATTATTATTTTATGTAGTTATATATCATATATTAATTTTTTAATATTTTATAATATGAATGCATATGGATTATCAATTTTATTATATATTAAGCAAAGTTAGTTTATATTTTATTTATTTTTACAATTTGATTGTGTTATATAATTGTTATGTTTTTATTCTATTTATAGACAAATATCTAAATATGAACACAAATGTAAAAAAATGAAATATTAAAAAAATTAAAATAAATTAAAAATAAATATATAAATAAAATAAATTAAAAAATATAATAAATCATAAACATAAATGTAAAAAAATTGAAGATTCTTTTTTAAATATAGAATATGTACAAACAACTTTGACCTATACAAACAATATTTGTCATATGTGTAAGCCCAGTCTATATAAATGATAATTGTCATCTATGTAGGCCACAAACAATAAGTGTCATCTATATAAATTCCACCTATATAGATAACAAAAAAAATGTCATCCGTATAGGTTGCAACAAGTACAATTCTATACAAATGACCCAATACAGAAGATATTGTCGTCTACGACACTTACACAAATGATAAATTAGGTCTATATAGATGACAAAATTTTCATCTACGGTACTTACACAGATGACAAATTAGGTCTATATAGATGACTTTTGTCACCTTTATAAACCTTTTTTTTTGTAATGTATTAATTTCTTATTATCTCATCATATGATCATTCATTTTTCTTAGCAATCTTGTTCAAATAGTTAAGGCTAGCTCTCATTTGTTTCACTTCTGTATGCCTTTTATCTTACATTGGCTTATTGTTTTTCACAAGTTCTTGGCCAAAAATGGAAAATACAAAATATTTCAACCTCCTTTAATATTTAGTGAAATTGTACAAAATGTTTTTGCAATTTTAACTATCATTTAATTTTTTTTTATAATAATGGAAGTAATAAGTCATTTAACACATATAATTTTATATTCAAAATTAGAGCATTGAAAGAAAATTTTTCAAAATAAAATCCAATGTTATTGCATTACTATCAATGAGAATTTTCCACATTTTAATTCACTTAAATGATTTCAGTTAATAAATATTCAATCATTCTGGCAGTCAAATGGAATTGTTAACTAGTAAAGGTCAACTTTGATCCTATTTTAACTCTATAATCAGTGACTGCATTTGTTGAAAGAGAATTTTACATTTCACATGGCAAATTAATGCCAAATTAAGATTTTTCATACCCTCATCATAACCAATGTTCTTATTTGAAGACATAGTGCCCAAGAAAGAAATCCACACTTGGTCTCAATTTGCTATAAGAAATGTAGAAATATTTAATGGAGCTATTGACAATTTACTTAAAATAGGGGCAAAGATTCAAAGTTGATATTTATGGGTGACTTGATCTTTCCATACTCACAAAAATTTTGTGTGAATTTTAAAATTAAAGATAAAGGTTGTGGCATTTTAGTGGTGTAGTGTTTTTCAATATTACTTTAGGAATTTTACTTCTTATCATATCTAGAATTTCAATTCAATAGTTTGTATTATGAATTAAGTGAATTATTATTCCTATTATTTTTAAAGAATCTTTATAATTTCATTAAACTTTTTATAAATTGATAATAAAGAGGATTTAATTTAAAATTTCCAATATATTACTTAAAATCCTTACCACTAAACCATACTGGATTTATGAACTCATAACATCTCGGTATGAAAGTTCAAGTTAAAAAAATGGAACAAATGAATATTATGCAAAGTAAAAAATTCTTCTCTTGTATAAGGCTTTTGGGGGGCCAATTAGGTTTTATATATGTACTATTTAGAACAAACTCCTACCATCTAAGGGCTAGCTCAATTGGTAGATCTTCTACCTTTTTTTGGTTTTACTACAAAGGATGTTTTCTACTCCTAACCAACTTCACTTCCTCTTTTTTATGCCTTTCCCCTTCCCTAATGATAAAAAATAAAAAAAAAGAGGAAACTACCTTGTTTATACATATTAGTTTTAAGCACATGTCATGCACAGATTTGCTAAATTAGGTGGAAATATAACTAAATATACTTGTTATAAACTATAATAAAATTATATAATATAAAGGCTAATTAACAATTATACATTGAAGCACACACAAAATTAGTTTAGTGCACAAATGTCTTGTTTTTTGGCCTTCGGTTACAATTGCACACACATTCATAAGATATATGGCTAAAAAAAGCAAGTGAATTAGTCTGCTTGATTCTTGTATTATTACTTGTTAAAGAGTATTACAATAATCAAAAGTGTCTTAAAGCATATAAGGGCAATTTACATTTCAGTATGCTTTAGTTCTATTACTTCTTCTCCTTTTTGATGAATTTTCTTAACCCAGTGCATGACATTTAAGGACTGAATAAAGTTATAATGCTAGTTTCATCATCCACTTCATCATCTCTAGCCCTTTTTTTCAAAGGTATAATATCATCAATTAAAGTAAGATCAATAACATGCTATAAAGCTAAGGAAAGCACATCCTACATCCATCAAATAATATGTTTTAAGTGTTATATTGAGTGGAATAGGAAGATATAATTGAAATAAAAATTCTAGAATATATATTACATTCTCTTCTTCTACTGTCTTCATTGGAGGAGACGTAATACTATCAATATCTTAAGAGATGACCTATTATTCATTATTTACAATATTTCAATTAGATATTGGTTAATATTCTATACTTTTGATATAATGCTATATAGATATAATTAAGTAATTTTCATATCAGTTGTGGAAAAAGTTACAAGAAACTTTTTAGTTTTATAGAAAACAGTGAAAACTTCATGTTAATGAAATTAATGTCCTTCTATAACAATAACAAAGTAAATGCCAGGATCAGTTCTTCTGAATGAGGTTCATATAGGCACACATTTTTCTTATTGATTGTTATAGGACTCATGAATGAAACACATAACAATAAAAATTTATGAAGACTTACACTAGCAATAAGCAAAAACCATTCATGAAAAATAGGTAGGAACAAAGGTAGTTATGAAATGAAAAACCAAGACCACATTTCATTAATTATAAGGAATGTGAGTTTTGATTTTGTCATACAAAAGGTGAAGTAGAGTAGATTGAAAATAAGATTATATGAAAGACATTTATCTTCAACCCACGACAAATATTTAATTCACATATTTAGAAAGTTAACTATGGAGTTTGGCAATCTAAGTTGAATAAACTAATTAGATTATGTATTTACTCATATTTGATAAAAGGTAAAGTTAGCCTTAAAATTCTATTTAAATTCCTCATCTTCAGTAAAGTCAAGTACTATGAAATTATTGGAATCATCATTTGACCTGGGATTGTTGGCATTACACCATGAAATCTCTACTTTGAACACAAAAGTTGTATGCTCTAATGAATCAAATTCAATAGGGAAGCCATCCTCATCATCTTCCTATGAAACAAATCAAATATCAATTTAAGGAAGGTCATATTTACATGAATATAATTCTTGTACTGAGGACAAAATAGCAATGAAATTTTATTGCAATTTTCTTACTTTAAGTTGACGCTCATAAAGATATTCAGATGATTGTTTAACCAAATTAGTAGCTTCATGTTCAAAGAGAATGAATGTTGCCTTGCCTATATCATCAGCCACTTGGACATGGACCTTGTATCCATTAGGTTAAGATAGTTAGCAGTTATGATAGAATATCCAAATCATGTAATAGTCAGCTTAATAAAATATATTTACCTCATCTTGGAATTGTTAACTCAGGTTTCTTCTTGCAAGTATAGCATAATTCTATCATTAATGCACCTAACATTTTTCTCACAAGAGTTACAACCATTATAAAACCATTTGAATCTAGTGAGAATTATCTTCACAATTGTGATAGTGGTTGTGTTTGAAATCTAGTAATACTAGAGGTGTTTAAAGAAATTGTATGCAATTAGTTCACTACATTATTGGAAAGTAGATTTAATTATGCTTGTTTTATCTCTTTTATCTACTAAATTGTTATCTTGCTTGTTAATTTAGCCCGATCCTTTCTATTCATTTTAACTGGCTAACCTTGTATCTCGACAATCCTTTATGAATCAAATGTTGACATCAATTCCAAGCTATAATAAAAATTGAAACATTGAATTTAATGGTTAATTTCTATTGAAACTTGCCTAACATGTAAAGAAAAATTTAGAACTTTTAGTTTATAACTGATCATAGACATTATTCTTGAATCTTGACATTGTGGAATATCTAGGTTGAATATTATCCTTGATGTAGTCCATGAATTTGTAAAAGACCTGACTTTTAAGTTGAAAGAGAAAAAAATTAATTCTTTCATGGAATTCAATTTTAACAAAAACAAATAAATTGCCTAGAAAATGTGCAGTAAGGTAAAAACCTAATGGTTTAGGCACCATCCTAGCTAAATGGAAGACAACAATAATAGATGTTCCAATTGCCTACCTAATCTAGTCATTGACATAATCGGTTAGATCTCCCCACAATGTATAAGTTAGCTACTTCCATTATAATGCACAATCATTATGGAAGTTAATTAATGCTCTATAAGTATTATTGCTTAAACAAATTTTAAGCATATGATCCTACCAACTTAGAGTTTACTGCACTTTTAATCTCTGAGATGGATTTTTTTCCTTACTGCTATTGTCATAAGTTTCTAACTTCTCATGGTATGTAACTCTTTAATGTCATCTACATAAATGAACCAACTTTACTATTAATATTTAGAAGTTGTACGAGAACAATGCAATTTTGTGTATTATAAATGAGTAATTTTGTAGGTACAACTCCTAAAGAATGTCATGAAATGGCATAAAGCTATAACAATGAAATGAGAGGTTAACTTTTAGCATCTAGATTGATGTGTTGTTATAGAAATTAATTTTATAGCGATGTGTAGTAGCACAATAGTCAGCAATGTTCGATACCATCTAGAAGTTCTGCATTATATAACACTTTCCTTCAGTCAATTTTGCTCTACGTTTATCAAACAATAGCTTCCCAAATGTTGTTGCTTGGATTTTCTTTTCCTATAAGAAAAAAAAAGTCTTTAATGGTTATCAATGTAATAATCTAATTATAAGTAGTTGAATACTTTCTTATATTTTCATATATAAGTAATATCTCCACTCTATGATGATTCTTATTATTATTCCTCTCAATAACCAATAGGTAAAACACCCTTACTGGAATCTTAGATATCTGAACATCAAGGTATAGTTCAGATATGGAGCTAACCTTTCTTGACATTTAAGTGAACCCGTACTCTAATTCCATGGTTATAAGATACATTCAAGTATAGAATTTAAATCAGTAGTAATAAGAAATGATTCAAATTGTCATAAAATTTCACACAAATATAACATATAAACCTATACATAAAATATTAGAAACATTTGAATACAAATATGAACTAATTTGCATAGTTAAAAATCACAAAAGAACTTCAAAGGTATGGATAGCCACTCTTTAAGACACATATGAGACACCTAGACTTTCTACTTTTGGTGACCAGGTTCAATTAACAAGCATATGGCAAATGCTAATTTAAATTTTGAAACACTTCATTATACACAATATTAAGGGTAGAACTGGATGGCTATTTTACTTTGTTGTGCATGAGAAACTTTAGTCTAGCTTTGCTTTTAACTTGTAACATTGCAACATAGAGTTACCTATGGATGAAAACATCTTTTGAAAGATAAATTTCAATATTAAATAAAGACTACCCTTGACTTTTGTTAATTATCATGCAATATGATATGATTAAAGAGAATTATCTTCTTTAATTGCTAAAAGAAAGGTAAACATCCGATGAAGTCATATTCATGGGAGGTATAAAAACTTTCTTCCTTAGATTGCTACCAGTGATAACATTAGTTTTCATAACATGACTTCCAAGGCATGTTATGATGAGTTTAATTCCATTATACAAACCAGTTGACTAGTCTATATTCCATATAAGCATAACTAGAACTCCAATTTTTAGTACCAATCTATGGTTTAGCGATCCAAAAGCTATAACAACATTAAGTATTTCAACAGTGTACATTTCTTCACTTAATAAGCCATTTTGATCAAATTTGCAAATTGAATCTAAGCTGCAATATTCGACACTTTCCCCAAAAGTTAAAGATAACATATATAAGTTAACTAAATCAATAATCTCCAAATTGGATGTGAGGATGGCATAATATTTCAAGTATTTTGCATTGTGATAATGCTGCAAGAAATTTAGGTAGATGGCTTTCATAATTACTTCAATTGGATCATTAAATTATGTGATAAAAGATCTTGTGAAATTTCAATATCAACTTCTCCATCATTTGGTTCTTCTAATTCACCATTTCCAATCTTAAAAATCTAGTCAAAAACTTGTTTTAGTTCTTCTTATTATTGGAGATCAAAAGCGGCATGAAGTCTTATTATTCATCAACATAAGAACTTTACAATGATGCTATAGGCAAGAAGATTTTAGTAATACATGAACAATGTCAAATTTGCTTCCCCTTAGCATAATAGGAAGGATTTGGCAAAAGTTATCGCCCAACACAATGCACTTTCCTTCAAATAGAAGGTTAGCACTATTAGGAATGTCAAACCAAAATATGTCCTTCAATGTCTTGTCAAATGCTTCAAAGCAAAACTTGTGCATCATTAGAACTTTATCCTATATAATTAGGTTGTATCTTTTCATTAAACAACTTTTTTAGTGCCTTGGACAATGTTTTAAGTTGAATCTTCAAAAATAAACAATGGAATTCAAAACCATGAGTGGGCAGTCCTCCCACATGCAAGTAACATTGATGTAATACCACTTGATGCAACTACTAAAATGATTTCTCCTTTAAAGCACAATGCAAGGGTTAAAACTATCCAAAGATAAGTTTTTCTTATACCTCTATACCCATAGACAAAGTAAACAGATTGCTCATTTTTAGTTACTAAATTTATAATTATGTTCAAGATTTATTTTTGTTTAGAAGTCATAAAAGTCAGTAAAGTAGCAGTTTCTTCAGCTAATTGGACATGGTCGAAGTTCAATTGGTTTGCTATCAAATTGTTGCTTAAGTAGCTCTTATTACCCACTTGAGGCATAGGCATACCAATGATATCTTTTAGGCTTCTTCCATTTTCTTAAAGTATTTTCTAAATAGGAAAAAGAGTGCAGTTTTTCTTCTAGTCATCATCAAGTTAAAGATCTAAAATAGAATACAATGAGTGGCCATAAATAATGTGGTAGTGGGAAGGGCATACACTTTCAAATGCTTTAACCTCAAGTGGGAAACATGAATATGCTAGTTGGAGCATTGATTCATGGATGAAATGTGAATTATATGAGAGATAATAAATGGAACAACATAGCCTAACAAGAAAATAACCTTTATAAGAACATTAAAAGTTAGGCTATTTGCTTGTTTGGTAACATACAATTAGTTAAGTCTGAGTAATGTAAATAAAATAATTCCAATGAAACACGTTAATGACGTGCATGGCGATGTGTGATAGTCATTATGTTTTCATAATTGAAGTAAATATATGTACTCTATCATAATGGCAGAACAAATAAATTGGTAGCTCCAATCAGTAAATCAAATTTAACCCACTATTATATATAATTGACCTTAACAATGTAGGAAAGATGAATTTAAGGGTCTTGAAATATATAATCAACATCAAGATATGAAATATACAGCAATTAACATATGTCATTACTAGATAAATTATGAAATATATATTAAGCTAGGGAGGGACGTTGATGAATTTAGGAAAACACACTTAGGCAATTTCATGGAATTTTTCTACCTAAGCAATATATCCTCGAAAAGGATTGGTTGTGTCTCTTAACACACAAACTCTAGTTTAGAGATACTATTAAATACAAGTATTATTGTAAAGAGAAATCTCAACTCATGGTTGCTGCCTTAAAAACTTACTTCTCTAATTGCATCGATGAATTCTTTGTCGTTATTGAGTAATTTTTTTCCATAACACACATCTCAAAAGTCATGGTTTAGCCCTAGCATAGCTAACTATGTCTTCCATCTACTCAAGTTACTGAACCTTAATGAGTGCACTATTAAATAAAAGAGTTCACCATTGCTTGATAGCACATGTTGGAGTCTTGCAATTGCAAATCCTTGCTTTCTTTTATGATATTCTCAATCCTTTGATTTAAAGACAAAATGTGCTAAAAACTCAACATATGTCAATTCTTTTACTTTTGGATATTTCTTATTAACTTTTAATCATGTAAAAAAAATTGACTCTCTAATATATTCCTTTTGAATAACTTTATTTAGAGAATCACTATCTCAATACATAATATAATTTTCACCAAGGAGATGAAAAGTCAATCTCTTGACTAGTAAATAACAATATTGAATCTCAAAACTATATATCTTCCAAGTACTCTCACACGATAAGATATAATGACAATCATAATATAACTTAATTTTATTGAGGTCACACCTATTTATACCATCTTGACTACAATTATAAATTATTACAGTGGCCTAGTAATTGCCTTTGTTAATGTACTTAAAAAGATACTTGATAGATGATCTTTTATTACACCATTCCACATTTATGTGTGCTTAAAACATCATTAGGAGTCTTGGATTATAGAGAATGACATATTGGTTACCTAAGGACACTTTATTTATTTCAATAGTTCTTCCATCATCCCTTCATATATATAATAGGTACCCATTGTCCATTATGTTAATTATTTCTTAAAAGTTCATTGGGAAATGTTTACCGCATTTGCTATCCTTCATGTATAAAGAATACATATTGGCAGCTTCATAAGGTCCATGAATCATGAAATTCAAAACTACATTATATAGTTTTGGTTTAGTTTCCTTATCTAAAATCTCTACACATATGATTTGGTTTATTTTAGTTGGTGTTGATAGCTTGCAATGGGGAAACAAAAATAATACAATGTGTGCATGGGATAAACCTCTTTTTTGGAATTTGACTATGTAAAGGATTGAAATTAACAATTACAAGTAAATCTTAGCTAAGTCTATAAAAATTATGCATGGTCTTCTATTGTACAGAATAATAAAATAACATAAAAATAAGAGGAAATTGATTACAATACCTACTTTTATATCTCTAAAGAATTCTCATTTTATTAATGTCTTTATAAATTGCATTAATTTGAAATGGAAGACATGTGAAACAATAGTGCTCTGATCTTCTAGTTAGAAGGAAGTAGAATGCAGGTATCTTTGAAGTTCAAACCACTTGGGATTGCATATGAATGTGATGAATAGGTCGAAATAGCCTGCTTACTTATAAATTATCATTGCATCCCTATAATTTTGTATAATGTACCTTGCGCCTTTGGTGAAATTAGATAGCAAAATGATATACTTGCTTGTGCACATTCCATCCATCTCTCCTCTAAGTATAGCTTCAGATAATCCTTTGTACAGTATAGCTTCAGATAATCCTTTGTACATTTAGCATGTAAGTTTATTTGATGATTTTGAATGTAACTTAGCCTTTCTAATTTGATCATCGTGTGACCATCAACAATGAATTGCTAGAAAAATCTCTCAGAACTCGTGAGTAATGATGGTTCATTAAATTTGATTTGAGTTTGATATGTTATGTATTCTCAAATTATAATAGTATAGTTCCTTCTTGCAGTTCCAGGCAAGATATTAGCATGGTCAATTTCATCATAAAACCTATCTTTCCCATAAGAACAATATAGGATATTGAAGAGTCAAGTATAAAGGATGCAATTCATTTATCCAATGCAAGTAACCATCACAATCATGAACTATAATATCATACAAATCACTAGAATCAACATCACCAACCACAAGGCCACTAATTTCATCAATAATTGATAAATTGTAGACATGCCCATCTTTGTTACACTTATAAATCAACCTTAGCTTCAAGTTGGAATTATTTTCAAATTCACATGCATATTTAACTATGCAAAAGGACTTGGTTAAGTTATTGTGCTCATCAAATATTTATTTTAAAAAGGTAACAATTTCTTGGTGAATCCTTTCTTCAGAACTAGCAAAACTGGAAAAAGAATAAGCAATAAGCATATTAAGGTACAAAATTTCCTGGAAGAAACACATATACCATATTAAAAGGATACAAATAATAGTAATCAATAGTTATGCATGAATTATATTACTAACTTCATTTTTGGTATCATAAATGTAAAATTAAACAAATTAAGGTCTTTAACCTTCCAAAAGTAACAAGTTACCAATAAAGTAGATGTTTGCTTTATTCAATTAGAAGACATATGGTCTAGCACCATTATTGACAATTCTATCAATTTTGCCACCTATTAAAGTAAAAGTAAACATAGCATTGTAATTTTAGATATTTTCTTTAAAGTATTTCACCATATGTGATTCTTGGCTACTAAGTAACCACTTCAAATGTGTTGATGGTTCCTTTATGGTAGGCAATTTAACCTTGCCCTATATGTAGCATATGAAAAACTTTCTAACTAAATTACTATTGGATATCCATAATCTCTTAGCATACTAAAATGAAGCCTCACAAAGCTGGCATTGAAATTCAGGATTACCATTTACATAAATTGAACAATATAAAGAAGGGTTAGATTAAGTCTGTTAGTGAATCAGAAGATAATAAGTAAACATTACTTGAATGAATGGTGGCTATATGCCTATTAACATTTGTAAGCATGTAGGAATAGAAAGTGAATTTTAGTCACCTGAAATGATAAACTAATTTTGATAATTTCTTGAATTAGAAATAAATTATGTATAGAATGATTCACTTAAAAGGGTGAAATGAAGTACATGTTCACATGCACATAGTAAATAAATCAAATACACATAAATTGAAAGTAAAATTCAATAAACATACCAATGGTCACATCCCTTGCTATCATTATTTCTTCACCATTCTTATAAGCATTTTGTACAATAAATTCATGGTTAAGACTATGAATGGTTTGTCAAATAACAAAAGAATTTCTTTATACACTAGCAAATGTGAATTTCTAAAACATCAATTGCTTGAATGAACTGACAGTACTTTGAGATGAAGTTGTGTGAATAGTATCATTTCCACTAATAGCATCTCTACTGGTGTTGTTGTTAGAATAATGAGATGTCTTTCTTCTCTTACTATTTTTGCTTAAAAGCATTGATAGTAAAGATGTATGATAATAGGTGATGCCTAACAATTATGTAAAAAGCTTTAATGCCAATAGTGAAAATTAATGAATGTTAGTAAAGAACCTATTTCACAAAATGTTACATCCAATTGATCATGTAATTTGAAATATCATTAAGGACATGCTTATTGCAATCCTATTATTGGAATTAGTGGCCATTAAGCTTTTCATAATAGTGAAAATGGTCATTTATTTGTTCAAAGCAATCATTAGCCTCTTCGGACTACCATAATTAAGTTGATTAGCACATCTAGCCACTAAACTTCCATGCACATCAATACCAACATTACCATAATTAATGTTGTCCATAGAGGAGGAGCTTATGTGCACATAGCCCATAGAAAGGTAGTTTACAAACATAGCAAGATTAATTAATTATATCATAATAAAAGATATTTTCTTTAAATGAAAAGTTGAATCAATGAAATTACACCTTACCTCCATGTAAGGCATCCTGATCTTGTAACTTATCCACTCTCTTTATTCTCCTTCTTAATCAAGCATTTCTATATTCTTGTTGTTTTAGTTGTAAATAGTCCAAATTGTTTTCACAAGTTTTGTTGTTGGAATTTATTGTAGCCATAGTACATTTCTTTTTACATAAGTCATGCTATATATGGCAAAAAAAATTTAATATTTGAAGCTAAATAGATTATAAGAACCTAAGCTTAACAACTCTTTATAGCAATATGCAAATAGAATTTAACCATGACAAACATTAAAAAGGAAATCAAAAAAATAAATTATGGATATTCATCATGTATATTAAAAGTAATAACATTTCCTTCTCTTTGGAAGGAGTACTAAGCTCTGTAAAATCTTTACACTAAAGAATAGATATCTTATATATGGTGGAACATTATTTAGCTACTGTTATAAAATAAATTCCAAAAGGCAGATACAAAAAGCAGCCTCCAACTTAAACTATTTGTAATTCATTATAAATCTAATACTACTTCCAAACATAGACACAACAATACTTATGGTGTGGCTGAACAATTATGAGTTTTCAAGGACAAACTCATAGTACCTAATTTTTAAGGTCTATTTTAGCTGTGTGTGTTCCCTGGCCATAGGTTAATTGTGAAATGTATTTATGAAATCTATCAAAATTTTTAAAATCTAATATAGTAGGACTAATCAATTCTAAATATATTCCTCCAATTTTTGTAAAATATGATAAAACTATTATATAGTGCAATTATAGCATAAACTAGTGTGAACTCACTCAACGTTCAAGCTCTAAGTTATATATACATAGGATAAAACAGTTATTCAAGCAAAGCCATTGATCACATTTATCTTACTTGTCACTAAACCTGTCTAATTATATAATGGTGTAGTCTCTGACTATGGTATTGACCATTTTTTAAGACTTGTGCAATAGACATCTCATTAGTTTTCATTGTAACTTCAGAAGTCTTAGGTTAAAAAAGAGAGCATCAATGCAAAAACAATGTATCCATGGTGCTATACTAAAGTAAATGCACATAGGAACTAAAGGTATATTGAAAGAATCTTGGGACAGAAAGGAAAATATGGAGAAAATAGAAATATGTCATACATATAGCCATATTCAACACATTTAAACCACCATATTTAGCACCATTCCCTATCAATTTACCTAATATTAAACTCACTATAAAGTATAAACAAAACTACATAAAAATAAAGTCCAAACCGCCACATTTAGCCTTCATAACATGCATACAAAATCATAGAAGTGGCAAATAATATTAAAAACAAAAACCTTCCATTTTTGCATTTACCTTCATAAAAAATAAATTAAAAATAAGAAACCATTGCAAATTAGAATCAATGTCCACTCGAAATGGAATTTATGGACACTAAACCATCAAATGAGACCCTAAAAACATAGAGAACATTTATAATATCTAAATATGGAGAAAAGTTAGAGAATTGGAAAAGAAAATAAAAAATAAAAGAGAAGCAAAAATCTAAAACCTAAATAGTGAGTTGTCAACTATTTCTAAAGCTGAAAGTCATTTTATGACCAAAAATGAATGAGAAGAACAAAAGAAAAATAATAGTAAAACTAAAGCAACATATTGTCAAACCTAGATTGCTCATTACCTTAGCCATAGAAAGCTAGCTGAAGCAAATAAGGAAGTTTGGAACTTTGAGGGGCAAAAAGGACATAAAAATGAAACCTATAAGTAAAGGTTGTATAAGTAATTTTATAATCTATTGGCATTAGCTTTTCAGAGCTAAGTATAAATTAATATTTGTCAAATCACTATGTACTCAATCACTTTAAAATATGCTTATCATTACTTTTTTGCATTCATAAGACTCACAACACTCACAAACATATATCAAGACTTAAAAGTAGTAAAATGGGCAATATATCGCTCTAAAACAAATAGACAAAGCTAAGATACAATTAGTAGTCAATGCATAAAAGTGGACCTCCACACGTCACTGACCACAACACCTCTATATGAAGCATTCTTACCAAATGTCCACATAACAGAACATAAATGGTGTAAATATAAATTTAATCTAAATAATGAAAATGAATATCAAATTAAAATTCATATAATCAAAATAGCTTCTCACATAATATAATATATAATGATAATGCCATCTATATATAAAAAAGAAAATGAACAAAAGCAAACAATATCAACACATAGCAATGAAATGAATTGGAAATTGTGAACTTCCCTTTATCATCTTCAATATTGTAATCCAGGAGACTTAGCAAAAAGATAGTTAATTTTTCCTTCAATTCTAATCATGCATGCTCACCATTTGTTAGAGGTTCTATCCTGTAAATGAGTAAGAAACAACAAATTAAAGCAAACATGCAAAAGTCTGAAGAAAATGCAAAATTGAAGACCAAAAAGAATAGGCATCCATCGAACCTTAATTAATGAATAGATACCTCCATCCTCTTACAACTCCTAATTAGTGGCTGAAACCTAGAAGCAATGGAATGAAATGGCTTCATTCTGTGATTAAGTGACACCATTTGTCAAAGTAGTAGCAGTGAAGAAAGATTGGCCTCCAATCTCCTGAACAAATGGCCAAAATTAAGGCACTAACTCATGCAAAGAAGGAAGTGAAGTGGAAGAACCTCTACTTAGCCATCAACTTGCTCTATTCTTTGGTTAACAATTTCAACAAAGGACCATAAGTTTAAATTCAACATAAGAAAATTAACATCTCACATTTAATGAGCAAGAAAACTTTAACAGATAACAATGGCACCAAAATCTAGTAAGGAACAATTAGTTAAGACATGTTTAATACCTTAAAATACAAAATGAAAGGCAACCTGTTGGATAAAGAAGGAACATTCCTTCACACATTTTTTCTCCTAACTTGAGCCATGCATGCATAAAGAGAAAAGACTAAGGCTATTATTTTCAACAACAATTAAGATATCCAATTTTGGGAAGGAAAGGCCCATTGGTAAGAAGACAAAGTTGGCAAGTAGCATTTTTGGCAAAATTTGGGCCATATGATACTAGGAAAAAGAGGCCCATTAGTAATAAGAGCAACTGGCAAGCAGCATGGGAGCTGTGGTGAGAAATTAAAAAATGGGAAGCTTAGGAGTGCGACACATTAACAACAAATATCAATATAAAATAGAGAAGAAAATTGTTGTTTTAGTTTTATAAATATAGATTCATTTTTTTCTCATTTTTATTATTATGAAATATTCTATATTAATTTTATCTTTGTAAAATATTAAATTATTTAATTTTATTTTTTATTAATATTTATATGAAGATTAATTTTTTAAATTTATCCTTTTTAAGGATAAAATTAGAAAAATTAATATCTCATAGAAATCAAATTAATACAAAATATTTCATACAGATAAAAATGAGAAAAAGTGATTTTAACAAGGACGAAAAAAGGAGGATTTACTCATAATTTTATATTACATTTTATTCAATTGAGATTTTATATACTAAGTTATTTTATTTTTGTATTAGTTTATTATTATTGGCCAGGGACGCTGGAGAACTTTATGTTCTAATTAGGATTTTGAAAAGCATTAAAACAATTTCAAACCAGACTAGATTCATTTTTGGGACTGGATCCAGAGACTAAACTTGTTTCCAAACATGCCCATTTGGAGAATGAGACATTACAATGGTTAAAGCTCGGGCCAGATTGGGCTTGGAGTTAGTATATAATGTTAATTTCTTAGACAGGAACCAATTCAAGTCAGGCTTGGTCCTGATACTGCCCTGCCATAGAATGAAGGGAATTTCAAAAACTAAAATTATTTAAGAGCTATTTTTCACGAGAGGATTTAATTTTAAATTATGTAAACGTGTGCTCTATTTAGATGTTATCATGTAATTATAAAATCATTAAATATATTTTATTATTGATCATTTCTTAATTTTTCTCATGACATGACAAACTTTATTTATTTTTCTTATAGGGTAAAAAGTTTTAACATTTATATTTCTTCTGCTGACAATGTAATATTCATAGTATTTATATTAGATACATATGAAATACTATCACATGATTATTTATAAGTATAATAAGATAATATGAATATAATAAAAACATAAAATATACAGAAGTATTTTACATGCCGTAAATATAAATACAACTCTATAACTTGTTTGTCAAATATAAATCAAAATTTTATTGGATGAAGCTTAAAAAATATATAAACAAAAGGATTTGAAAATGAGTTTAAATTTTAACAAAAATACTTAAATATGAAAAATGAGATTTTAAATTGAATTTCATAATTTTTATTTAACTATAATGTATTTGATAATAACCTTTAATTTATATTTAAAATCTAATTTGTAATACTACTTTTTCTACATGTACAGTTGTTGTAAATTTAATATACTGGCAAAGCTTGGGTTGGTCTTCATCCTTCTTATTTCGGAGGCAGGCTGTTCGTATTTTTAGCTGTGGAGAATTGCATGAAACAAACTTCGTAGAACCAAACTATGTCAAAGAGAACGAATGATAAGGAGTTTTCTAATATATAATGGATGCAGGATTATGAAAAGGGTGAAATTGCGGTTGAAACCCCCGCCCCCCGACTCGCACCACCCCACCGCCGGTGGGGGGAAAGGTTGGATGAAAGCATGTACAGATAGTCCTGAGAACAATTCATGCAACTGGATGTCGAGGGGTTATTAGGCATTTGCATGGTAGGTAGGTGTGTGATTTTGCAAAGCCTCATGAAGATTGTACCCATTTTATTGCTAAATGTTGAAGAGCAATTTGTGGCCTTCAAACAATTTGATACATGGATCTTAGACACATTTTTCTCGAGCGTGATTCCAAAACGCTCTAATATTGTTTAATCAACTTTCATTACGAGGAAAATTAGTTGATTATAATTCTTCATGGTTGTTACGTCTGCATTGAAAAGTAGAAGTTTTCCACATGTATAGAAAAAGACAATAAATATACTAATTGAATGACAAACCATAATCTATTCAGGGAATCATCTTTTCTCATACTCATTCCTTCTAGATTTTCTTATTACTTTTTATTGATATATTAAGAGGTTTTAAGATATTACAATTGATTAGTTTCTTCTTTTTTTTTTTTTGGCTCTTGTTCTGTTATAAATAAATAAATATATATGTATGTATAATAAGAAGATAACATAATCATTAAAAAGAATAATTTGAATTAAGAAATTTTACCTTTTAGCACTTTATTATTTGAAAATATTATGAAAGTATTTTCTTTTCCACTTTTTTCCTCTGGTTTTTTCTAGGTAAGTAATAAAGTTTTTTCAAAATATTACAATGAATTTGGCATAGGTTGAATATTTTTATTATTAGATAATTTTAATATATTAAAATTTATATTTTCAATTATAATTTATATATTTAAAGATTGAAAAAAAGATAATTTACGAAAATAATCAACCCTCTCACATGATTGAGGATAGCATTATTTTTCTTTTTTTTTTTCAAGTGATGCAGAATGGCGTTCGGTGCAAAATTTCACCATTACCTTATCCCCTTGGGTTCTCCTGAGCGATGGCTTCCATGTTGCTGGCAGCAGCTCCACTGCTCAACTCTCAATTCCATAAGTCCTCTTCTCGCCTTTCGTTTTCTGCAATCTCTTCTACTTCGCCAGCTCCTTTAGGTACTTTCAAATTTTCGCACGCTTTGCAATAATTTCGCCATTATTGTACGAATTCTAACCGCAATTTTACTAGTGTAGTGTATTGTGGTAGAGGCGACAAGAAAACGGAGAAGGGTAGACGCTTTAATCATTCATATGGAAATGTAAGTTCCATTTTCCCATTTTCTGCTTGTGAAAATGTCGAAACCAATCATGATGATTATATTGTTCTATTTTTTTCTAAAATGCTGGTTTAGATGTTACGGCTTTTGTATTTTTCAATTGAAATACTGGGTTCTGTTGTTGTTATTGTTGTTGCTGTTGTTGTTATTTGAATCATTCATGTTGGAAATGGAAGTTATGTTTCCATTTTCTCAATTGTTTGAACTAGATACTATTAATTTTCCAACCCTTTGCGTTTTTTTTTTCCTGGTTTTTTTTTCCTTGTTATATTTGATATATTTTTTCAAGTCTAATTCCCCTCCCCCCTTTTGTGTGATTACCAGGCAAGGCCACGAAACAAGAAGAAAGGCAGAGGACCTCCGAGGGTTTATGCTCCTCCTAAGGAGAAGAAAGACCAGTTTGAAGATAACGAGATCGTGAAGATTGAAATTGATGAGTCTCTCTTTTCTGGCTGATGTTGTTAATGTAATTCCAATTTCTGTGATTGACTTGTTGATACAAGCAGAGTACGAATTTTTTTATGTTATATACAATTTAGATTTCGCATATATATGTTGTTCAGTCTCAACGTAGGTCACTGCATTTTCTCAATCTCCTTGGGAAGTTTGTTGCTGAATATTTGAAAGTGGGGATTAAAAAGGGGGACCTGGTCTTGCTTAACGTGTGTGCATCGAGTATTTCCTTTTATTACTAAGTAAAGGTTCCCCTCAATGTAAAAAGATATAAAAACTATTCATTTCCTTTCCTTCAGAAATTTAGGTCTGTTGTTCTGTTGGATTACTAAGTTAGGGACAGACCCTTATGTTATGACTATTTTTTGAAGTACGTGTTATTTGTTTTACCTTGATTATGAGATATTAACATGTCTTTCCATTGTGAAATTCATTCTGCTCTCATATTTGATATTTTTTTGCAATACTTCTATTTGAAACTTTTTTGACTTGGAATTTTGATACTTCAGTAAGAATTTTACTATGGTCAATGTGTTCTCAAAAACTAATGAAAGCTAGTTTAGTTCTTCTGAATCAATGAACAGTAGATATTGGTGCGCAATGCAAACCTCTGAATAAAATGTTGGAATCCCTGTATTGTTGATGTATGAATTCTTGGCGGCAGGTGAGACACTCTGATGCACGGGTGCTTGATTTTTGCCTGCGAACCAGAGTCGCACCAGTGTCCGACGCCAGTGCGGACATGACTCGCCTCAATACGCACGCCAGAAGTATCCTTTATTTTTTTTAATTTTTTAATTGATAAAATTTGGGTGCGGCTTGGATACGGCTTGAATGCAGCTTGAATACGGCTTGACTCGGGACTTCACATCTTCAGCACCGTATCCTCTGAATTTCACGTACTTGGTGTCAGCAGCAATAGGACAAGGCTGTCAGGGATGCAGGATTAATTATTGTTGACTGGGCAAGGGTAATTGACCAAACAAATGCACCGTTTCACTAAATATTTGTTTTTGTCCTTTCTTCCAAACGCAGCGTTTTGCTACCTGCCTGCTTATCGTCCATAACAAAGAGTTACAGAACAGAAAAACAATTTTGCTACCCTTAAATCCAAACGAACTTGACCTGTTTTCCTTCTGAAATGGATATGCCCAAAATCGAATCCTGCTAGCTTTCTCAAAATCCTCGCTGCCTTTGTTAGTGTGCGCTCAATCTCATTTTCTCTGCTCATCCCCGAGACAAAATAGCATGAAGAAAGTAATGAGATTTATTTAAGTTGTTTTGCTGTATTTTTAAATATTTCTCTCTCTTAAAATGGTTATTTTGACGCACTCTCAGAATTTTATTGTGCTGAACCTTATGGTTTTGGCTAGTTATTGATGGTGCTACTATTGTCATTTCAATCCCTGTTAGTTGTATCTTTTAGGTTTAATTTTGTTTTGTTTTGTATTTTTTCTTGCGGTATTAGCAATAGCTGTTGTATTTAGGGATATAAAAAATTAGATTATTTTTACATTTCTTTTGTCGGGATTACTAGTGCTTATTTAAAATATTTATTTATGTTCTTTTTTCCACACGCACCGTTTTGCTGCCTGCCTGTCATCCATAACAAATAGAGTACAGAGTTACAGAATAGAAATTCCTAACTTTCTATTAAAAAAACAATTAGAGAACATCTTGCTCCTTTTGCCATTACTTTGTCCAATCATCAGCAACATTGGTGTGACAACATTGAGGAAGTAAGGCTGGTGCAACTTTCAGCATCTAATCAGTAGCAGTGAAGATTGAAATTTCTAGGTAGAAACAAAATGAGTAATGCAGATAATGATGGAAGTTCTACTGAGCTTAAAATGAGTAAGTTCGCTTCTTCTGAAATATCTTATGATAATGCTCCTCTTTGGTCTTATGTAATAGTATTGACAAGTTATAAGAAACCAAGTGGGGGAGGAAATAAGCTATGGGCATGTAATTTTTGTCAGAAGGAAGTGATTGGATCATACTCTAGAGTGAAAGCTCACTTGCTTAAAATTAGTGGTATTGGAGTTTTAGTATGTTCTAAAATTAATGCAAAATATTTATCTGAATTAAAAATAATTTTTGAGCAAGTTGAGAACAGAGTAAAGAGAAAAAAATTTGCCACTACCTACGGAAAATAAATACCAAGAACCCACACAAATAAGAAGAAAATTTAACCCTCTAGCAAGTGCATTCAATATGAAGGATAGAAATCACTTAAGAGAAGCTATTGTTAGGTTGTTTTATAGTGTTGGCTTACCTTTTAACTTAGCTAGAAACCTTTATTATGTCTCTTCATATTGCTTTACTGCAAGTCATAATTTAAGTGGTTTCATCCCTCCTGGATACAATGCTCTTAGAACAACTTTGCTACAACAAGAAAGGGCTAATATTGAGAGGTTGCTACAACCTATCAAAATTCTTTAGAATTCTAAAGGAGTTAGCCTTGTTGCTGATGGTTGGACAGATTCTCAAAGAAGACCTTTAATTAATTTTATGGCTGCAAGTGAAGGGGGTCCTATTTTCTTAAAAGTTATAAATGGTTCTAAGGAATACAAAGATAAGTATTATATAGCTGGCCTAATTAGAAATGTAATCAATGAGGTGGGGCATCACAATGTTGTCCAAATAATAACTAACAATGCCCTTGTTTGTAAGGCAGTAGGATTGTTGATTGAAGTTGATTTTCTACACATCTTTTGGACTCCATGTGTAGTCCATACACTAATCTTGCATTGAAGAACATATGTGCAGCCAAAAATACTGAAAGAAATGAGAATGTACATGCTGAATGTCATTAGATTACTAAAGTAGCTAATAATATGTTTTTTATTAGAAATTTTATCATGAATCATTCAATGAGATTGGCAATCTTCAATGAATTTTCTTCCCTAAAATTACTTGTTGTTGTTGAAACATGCTTTGCATCAGTTATAGTGATGCTTAGAAAATTTAAACTTTTAAAGCATGGTTTGCAAAATATGGTCATTAGTGACCAATGGAATTCTTATAGGGAGGATGATGTTGGAAAAACTCAAGCTGTGAAAGATTTCATATTAAATGATTTTGGTGGGATAAAATTGATTACATCCTTGCATTTACTGAGCCTATATATGAGGTGCTTAGATTATGTGATACTGATCAACCTACTTTACACCTAGTGTATGATATGTGGGACCCTATGATAGAAAAGGTGAAAGTTATCATTTATAGGCATGAAGGAAAGGAAGAAAATGAGACATCATCTTTCTATGAAGTGGTATATACAATTCTCATTGATAGATGGACAAAGAGTTCCACTCCACTTCATTGTATGGCTCACTCATTAAACCCAAGGTATATCTATATGAATTTTCAATGATGATTTATGTGTAGTGTAGTGTATAATTTATATAATTTATGACATGTTTTTATTTTTTTCAACTTATATAGGTATTATAGTGATGAGTGGCTTAGGAAGGCACCAAATAGAATGGCTCCTCACTAAAATCAAGAGGTTTCTAGAGAGAGAAATAAGTGTTTGAGAAGATATTTTCTAAATCCTAAAGATAGAAAAATAGATTCTTTGGAGTTCACTAGATTCTCTTCTTGTGCTGAAGATT